>JAODXP020000024.1:27121810-27186810 GCA_027497455.2 Sardinella longiceps | reverse complement strand
CTCGACATATTAATCCCCACAGTCATTCACCCCTGCTACTTCAATTGATGTCAACAGTGGAGGAATTTGAACCCACAAAGGAACAAACAGCACCTTACTTAAACACACACAATACACAATGGATGGTCTATTCACATACAGTACATACATACATATATGATGCATAGCCTCCCTTACAGGACGGCAGGCGAAGAAAAAAAAAAGAAAAAAGAAAGAAAAGAGGTTCCTCCCTCAGCATACTGGAGTGCATCTGGAAGCGGAGCCATGAAAAGTGGCTTCTTCCTGATAGCTGGAAACATTTTCAGTGGAGTGGAAAGCTTCTTCTGGGATTTGGCGTGGCTCCAGGAACACTTGAGCTTTACAGCTGTCTTGCAGTGTTTAAGAGCAGCATATGGTGCCCAACTAGCATTGTCTCGCTCGCAAACTAAATACCCTCCTTTTTCATCAGGAGAGAGCAGTCTTTTTTAATGTCAATTTCACGGAAATCGAAAGATTTCAGAAGGGCGAGACTGTGTGTGAGCTTGTGTGTGTGTCTGTGTGAGTGTTGGGATTGAGGGAGTGTAGGTTGATCGCCCCCCCCCCCTCCCTCTTATCCACAGCTAATGTTGGCAGTGATGACATTTCGATTCTCAGCCTGTGAGTCTGTGAAACAGCACCATCTGTGTGCTTTGGCTTAATTAGTATAATGGCCACAAATATTAAGGCAACTGTTTCACATGACAGACTGTTCCTGCGCAAATGTGACAAACCTCACTCAGCGTGTGTAAATCCTATTACACCACATTTGTTTCGTGAAGGATGCTAAATCTGAGGACAGAGTAATCGGGACCGTTCTGCTCTGCAATTAACTGAAGCCACACATGAAATTTTATTAGTTTGTATGAATCTGTTTGTAGAATCGGATTGATGTGTTTGACCCCAACTGGCAACGATACACAGTACACTTTACCTGCAAACAACATTGGGTAGCAAGCATCGTAACACCACCCAGGGCCAGCTGTAATCATTGGGATTGACAATTTAACCCTTGACCTTCTAGTTACATTGAACTGTAGTGGGTGTCAAGAACAAAGCTGTTTAAAGCATCGTGAAATGTAAGGGTCACTTCTTGCTTCTGCTGGATGGCTCTACAAATTCTATCGCACTTCTTTAAAAGGACGCAAGGCAACTTTTTGCCACTGAGGTATTGGTATTGGTATTGAGGTATCCTTTTTATCAGACAATTTGTTTTGGTATCATCTCCAAATTTATTTGGAGACATTTAGTCACAAGAAAGGTTTATAAATGCAAGTCTTATTCCCAGCAGCCATCCAGGATGCACTGCACAGTTCTGGGTGGGGGGTAGAGAAATCACCTCAAAATAAAAGAAAACCTCGTTACAGTATGACATTCAAACTTTTTTGCTATCAGACATCATTAGCATATTCTAGTAATGACAGTAAGACTATTTTGAAGGTTTTGTATGCCTTTTATGCAGCTAGTTTACTGGTCTAACAGCAAAAAGTTACCTAGAATCTCTGTAAAAGTGTATAGTGTTCATAATATGCATTTTGCTGGTGCTGATATTTTCAGAAAATGAAGGCGTCTGCGCCTTTATTATGTTTCCTATTTAATTAGGCAAAGAAACGTTCCAAGCTTAGAGACAGATGCCAAATTTGCCTAACTTTCAATCTGTCATATTTATTACAAATTGTGTTTGTGTACCACACCCTCCTCTCTCATCTAATGAGTAAATTTAGCTACAGTAATAGTGTTTGACACCTTGGGTTACATGAGGTATCCGAGGCTAAGAGCAATGCTAAACTGTATGGTTATATTCAGCTCAATGGGAGTACTGAGGCAGTTGATAGGATAATTGGCAAAACTGGCAAAAACATGTTTTGGAGGCTTCCCTGTCCAAAACATGCCACAAATAATTCCTTTGGCTGCCACAGACTCTAGTCTTGTAGCAGGAAACAAAAAAGAATGAAAACCAATGACAGCATCACCTTTGGTTCTTGGTGCCAAATAATTGGAATCAAATTTTGTCAACAACAGGTACATGTTAGCATATACATAGATAGACCATATATGCCTGTGCTATAATCCCCATTTAAATAATCCTGTCACATTCCAAATTTCTGATTAACCACCTACTGTGAACCCTGTAGTGTAATTTCAAGACCCAGTTGCTTCGTTCAAAGGTTGACAAATGCATGCAAACCCAGTGGAAGCATATTATTTGTGATAATCTCACCAATCACTTTCTTCTCATTGAGGGGGACCAAAAAAAAAAATTAAATGACATTAACAAATGAAAGTTAATACATTTCCCTCAGAACACATTACAATCAGTCTAAAGGTTAATGTTTCTGCTAATTTGGAAATGCTAGATTGCTGTCATCACGCGGAGGAAATGGTTTTGAAAGCCCTGACATTGTAAATTAAAGCTGTCAGCTCTCCTCGCCGTGATTCGGGATCAGAGGAGGCAGTCACCTATGATGTCAGACAGGCAGGCAAACAGCCATGGGGGCCATCCTCATTTAACCACAGTATAAAAAGAGGGGGAGGAAAAAAAAAAAAAAAAGTTCAGAAGCCTCAGTTGCCCTGGAAGGTAACAGTCTCACCTTTGGGGCAGTATGGTCAAGTGTGACCACAAAGTGAGACTTTTTTTTTTTTCACTCTCTCTCTCTCTGCTGTGTCTTCCTGCTTAATGTGTGGCTGCCTGCCAGAGGTGAGGCTGATGGGAAAGAGACAGTCTGCCACACTGCATGCTGGGATGCACTGTCAGAATGAGCCACGTTTATTTGGTCACTCCCGAGCACTTATATTCAGTGTTGTTTCCTCCTCTTCCACTCAATGCCTATTTATATTTGTGAGTATTTGTATTTCTGAACTAGTATATCGGGATAGGGATGTGATTCTGTGAAAAGCTTTAAGCATAGTTGCATAAATGCATGTGTATTAAAATGTTATAACATATTAATTATGCATCTTAAGTACAATGTACAGTAGATATTCCAGTGGTTATTAATTCTTTTTTTTCTTAGTGAAATGTCTAAACTAAACATGACCTTGTGTTAAATGATCACAACTGATAAGTGTAGGCGGTGGTGCATGAATAGAGATGTATGCAGTATTCTGTTTAAGGGTTTTTTTTGTTTTTTTTTTACAAACATTGTTCATGCTCTGTTATAATTCAGATATTCTGATTTGTGGAATAAAAATTTCATCAGTTGCCAAGTTTTTTCCCTTTAATCAAATAACTCCATTCATTGTGGTTTCCTGTATTATTAAATGTTTCTGCATGGAAAGAATTATACTGTATGTCTGAAGGACCAAACGTAATCCACTCAGAGACACAGCAGCCAAGCAAAGTTCAAACAACTGCTGGTTTTGTCAGGCTTCAGAGATTGTTCATAGCTTCAGCACAAGATAAAGATCATCCCAGCGCTCGTGGCAAACTCTTGTACATGATCCCAAATAATTTCTCAATGAGGGGAAATTGTAACAGACAGATCAGTCATCTTCAGCTGTAATCTTAAAAAACCTCTGGGATGTGCTGTGGCAACTAGCCAACTGTGCGCACACACACAAGCAGGGTGGTTTGCCTCAAGTCCTGATTTGGCAAGAAGAAGAAGAAAGAAAAAAAAAACATTAAGAAAAATAAGCACAATGTGTATGTGATTTTCTTCAATTGTCTTCTGAAGCTACTTTCACTCTCCTTCTCTTGTGTTTTTGTTGTTGTTTGCTGTTGTTATTGTTCTGAAAGATGCACTCTTTGCCTCCATCATTTGCCATCTCAGAGGGTTCTGACAGAGTTGGGGGTGACTGGGATGGCAAGATCCATCTCCCTCACATAAAAGGTCAGGCATAGACTTTCTTTGTCAGAGAGAGAAAGAAAGAGAGAGAGAGAGAGAGAGAGAGAGAGAGAGCGCTCTCTAAACCCCCCATGCTAAATGCTAGTGCTCAAGCCTCCATCACTGGTCATTACGGCTGGCTGTCAAGAGCCCCTTCTAATGGTGTCTCACCTGACAGACTCCGAGATGTGCACCGAGGAGGAGGCACAGGGGCAAGGCAGAGGAGAAAATGAGGCGCTTTTCTGGGAGGTGAGAGAGAGGGAGAGAGAAAAAAATTGCAATCGATACCCAACTCGGCCTCAGTGCTTTTCAATGACGTGACAAAGTGCCTTATTTATTAGCAAATGGCTGGTTTAAGGGAGAAATATATTGAATAAAGGGGGACTCCCTCACCCTCATCCCACCTACAATGCCAACGGTGCAAATACGGCAGGTTTTTCCTTTTTTTTTTTTAAATGGCTGGTTCTTGATGGGTCGAAACAGCCGACATTATGCACGGTGCTCTCATAAAAAGATCGCAATTATGGCACAAGGGCCATACAGACCTGACACGTGGAGTGATTTGTTCTTTGCATTCAGAGGTGCCGACAGCATCAATCCCTTCCGAATCCCCTCGGAAGACAAAGGTTCCATTGGGATAGAGGCCTGATTGGATTACTTCTCAGAGATGTGAATAATGTTTCATCCCAGTCGGCCGCAATCAATTGTAGGTATTGGCTGTCTCGGAGCAGGTTTTTTTTTTTTCTTTTTTTTTTTTTTTGGTGGAGGGAGGGGGGGGAGGGATGATACTCTTTAATGTGGGATGGCAAACAGGTACTTCTTGTGTTCTGCCCCATCTCTAAGACTCTAAGGTGCTTGAGAGGGAATGATGTTTCTTCTACTAGCCCTCTGGCTTTGTATCACAATACAAGAGGCCTGTGCCAAAACAGCTCATTATCCCTGCATTTCATTCAACACAATGCAATCATCACAGCATTCTGCCTCGAGGCCAACCAATGTAAACAGCCATCAAAAAAAAGGGTGACATTGCGAAACAATATGAGACATGTTTTTTTTTGTTTTGTTTTGTTTCCATTCATGAAACATTTCACAAGATGCTGCTGTCTGTAACCTAGTCAACTACCATCTCAGGTCAGGCCCTTAAAACCTTAAACATGCGGTCTCTGGGTTGTTCAAGTCAAGAGTTAGCCCGGATTTGGGGTTATTAATAGATAGCTGTTGAGACTTTTTCCTGAAGGTTCATTCGCCTTGGCTTTGTCTTTGAGCTGACATTGCTCTTGCCGTGTCCCTGAGCTGCACTGACCCCACGCTGGGGCTCGGAGGGCTGTGAAAGGGGCCCGAGGTGCTTTTACGAGGGTGACTTATTGCTGCCGCGACCAGGCGCGCACGCGAGCAAAGAGGCCGGCGGGTACTGCGTCTCACCGGCTCTGTAGTGTTGGGGCCTGGGTGGAGTGTTAAGAAAGAAAAAAAGAAAAGAAAAGAAGGTGGCGTGCCTCCATGTATGGAAGGTGGAGGGCAGTGGAGTGTATAGGAAAAGGGCTGAGGAGCTGTGTGGTATTACACACCTTCACGGTCTCTAGTAACAACCACGGACTCTGGAGAACGTGAAGGACAATGGGAATTGGACGGCGGAGCTATAGGTCAGCTTTATCGCAATAACTGGACATTAAAGGGATGTCAGTTAAGGCGTGGTGCTGAGGAAAAAAGGGCATGTCGAGGCTTTGTATCAATGGAAAATGCTTTCGCTTCCAAATGGGCCACCTTTCCCACGGACGTGTTGGCGCGTGCACCTATTGCTTTGTGCGGTGGAGGGTTGGATGCCGAAGCTCAACCGGAGCCCAGGATTTAATACGTGACCCTGGGCCAGCTGCTGTGCCTCCTCCTGCTTCGGTTCAACCAGCTGTAAAATGAGGTGCAGGCAGGACCCCAGTGGTAATGAGAAGTGGCATCTCGTTCAGCCTAACCTCGGGAAAATCGCTTCTATAAATACCTTCTATAAATAACGTGTACCTTGGCGGGGTCCTGCACGGGGCGTTTTTGAAAAGGTCATCTCTCGCCCATCACCAAGCTGAAACCCCCCCACTCCCCGCCCCATCGCCACCACCAACACTACCCCGCCAACCTCATCCCCTCCTTTTTTTTCTTCCTATTTTCTTAGTTTGTGCCTCCCCCCCCCCCCCACACACACACACACACCATCTTTCTTCACTCTCTCCAACTACTCCTCCTTTTTCTCCCCCTCTACAGTCTCTCATGTTTATTTACAGCACATATTCTATCTCGCCTGCTCCTCATCGCCTGATGGGGTGGCAAGACCTTGTCTGTTTACTTGCGCATGGTTTGACTCAGGAGCCCACGCTTGACCCATGCCGTCATGGTGGGATGCAAGCTGGTGGGGGAGAAGGCTGGACCCCCATGGAGGGTCCACGTCAGCAGCACCAGTAACCGCACCAGGAAAAGTGGAGGGCCATGGGGTTCAGAGAGGAAGATGGTGGGGGGTGGTGATGGTGGTGGTGGTGGTGTTAGGGGGGTTAGAGGCGTTGAGGCTGAGGGAGATCTGCTTGCTGTTAATTGCCTCCCTAAAGGGTTAACACGTGCGTCCACCTCATAGCCATGTCTCATTATGTCAACACCCATGTTGCTTGTCATGCCTGGTTCAGAGCTCGGCGCAGAGGAAACATTGGAGATACACACAGGAGAATTCAGAAACCTGCACTGCCAGAACATTTAGCACCAAGGGATTCGAAGACCACCTCCGAGGATAAATAAGTTATATAATACGCATTACTGTATAATGCTGCTCATGTATGTTGCATAAATTGTATATATATATAGCATATTGTAAGCAACCTAAACAAAATGCTTATGAAATCTGGGACCTTTACGTTCAATGTGATTCATCTTCACATTTCGGGTACTTTATAAAATTCAGCTATTGTTTAAGCAGTCTGCAATTGTTCTGAAACCAATCTCAAAGGAATTAAACATAATAACATAATCGTTTCTGTAATATATCAGATTCCCAATGCCTACTAAACCATGTCTACGCTAGACAAGATCTTGAGGTGGTGTGAACATTGGGTTGGTCTGGGATACTGAAACACTAACCAGGCTTTTGTTGTTAGCACTGTTCCATCTCCACTGGCTCCCAGTGGGCCCTGGTGGTAGAGTGCCTCCAGGGCCCCTAGCCCTCTCTAACAGGCCCCCCGACCAGGCAGCCCAGGGGGCCACTGTGGGTCAGCCCCAGTGACGCCTACGGGCCTCTGCAGGCTGCATCTGCGTAGCATAACTTGATTAGCCTCATAACCACGCAAGATCTGAGGGCTCGAACTGACGCATCCGAGAACGCTTATTGATCATTATATCCATTGATCAGGCCAACCGTGTCAGCCCAGCTGGGACGGCTGCTATTGATTCGGCTGAATTAGCAAAGCACAAAAGGCTGGCAAATTAGTTTACATGCGGCGCATGAAAAGGAATATGACAGCGCATTTCAGGGAGGATCTCTTTCAAGGATTATTTCCAAGAGGCGTCTGGTGACGGGTCTGATCCACCTGATACAAGCAATTGATTTGGCCTTTATTAAGTAACAAGAGTATACTGTTTCAGTAATAGGTAGCCTCAATGGCCTCTAAAAGGTGCCAAATTACATTAGAGCAAATGAAAATAAGAGGCGGGATGCTGTGTGCTTCGCTGATTCACTCTTCGACTTACATACCAGTGAGTTGTGAGTTGCCTTTTCAACGCTATAGCAGTCCGCTCAGGCTAGGTGAGTGTCGAGACACAGAGAAAGACAAAAAGAGAGAGAGAGGTAGAAAAGTGTATGTTTGATCTCACCCTGATGCTGACCCTTTGACCCAGAGCACAGAGTGGGGTCTCCAGAGTCCCCCACCCCACCCTCCCTCCTCTCCCCCTATGCTGGGCAGGGACTGATCTGGAGCCTGTGTCGGCCCCTCTGTCCAGAGGAAGGCACATTACATTACATCATATCAAACCAGCAGCAGGAGCAGCAGCAGCAGCAGCCACAGTAACTCCAGCGATGCTCCCTATAGCCTCTCCAGCAAGCACCGCAGGCCCCCTCATTACAGCCTGGGAAAAAAGAGAGAGAGGCAGGGGCCTTTCTTGACCATGAAATATTGATGCCCTGTGCGAGACAAATGAGTAAATAAGTCATGAAAAACGGAGACAACACACAACGGGGAGTGAGCGGAGAAGAAGGGTGGACTTTTGCACTCTTGAATGTTTTAAGCTCACCAGAGGGATGTGGACTGTGTGTGTGTATGTGTGTGTGTGTGTGTGTGCGTGTGTGTGTATTGGAGGGGGGTCTGAGGAATGAAAAGAAAGACCTCCCCAAACACACATACAGACACACACACACACACACACACACACATACCCATTTCTAACGGGTACCCACTGTATACTGTTTGACTTCAGGAAGATTGGGGTTGTGAAGAAAGGATTTAAAATGGGTCTTTGAGAAGTTACTATTACATTATGACATAGAGCCGTAATGTCCAACATTTTGATGACCCTGCATATGAAATGTGTGGAGTATATAAAATTGTGAGGTACTGTAATGGTGAACTTGTGGTGGATGTGCTCATGTCCAAAAATGCTCTTATATAAGGAAAAGACTTGTCTTGAATGTCTGAATTAGCACAGCCCAATGAACAATTTCATTCAAGCCGACAGGCAACACCATTCCCATCTTTGTGAAGCACCAAGCAAAATGGCCATTGAATGATTGCACCGCACATTCTGATACGCACAGAAAAAAAAAAAAAAAAAAAAAAGGAGCAAGAAGGGAAATAGGCACTTCCCCTTAAATATCCCAGGGGGTCTCATTTTGCGGACATCATTTTTTTGGGTCAGCGAGTTAATGCTAAAAATATGTCCTGCCAAAACCCCTCCATTTATCTGGGTGGGTATTCTGTGTCAGGCCCAGCGTGGGCTATTCTCAGTGGGACTCCCCGCCACGGAGCGAGACGTGGATGACTGGCAAAGTTAGACATTATCTCCGCTGTGATAGCCCCTGCCGCCTCTCCATCTCAGCGCGTACCCACTCTGTGACCGTGCTAGCTCCAGTAGTAATTAGACGAGCCGAAGTGACATACCCCTCACTTATGGCACGCCAGGCTTAGCTTTCCACCGTGTCAGGCGTTTTTTTTAGACCCCAACCCCCGACCACACACCCCCCCCCCCCCCCTCCCAATCACCATCACTCGTTCTCACCAAGGGACACTTCTAATGACATTTCACGTGAGTGACCCCCACGCTCAGCGTTGCACTTGCTTATACTTAGCATTCTTTTTTTTTTTTTTGGAAAACGACAGACATTTCCTCTGCTAACTGAGAGCTGCAGCTTTGAGAGGTAATGAGCACCGTTGTGAAGAACAAAGCAACCATCATGTTACAAAATAGACAATTTTTCTCTTCATAAAAGAGCAAAAAAAGAAATTGTACAACTTGGCGGTAGTCCTGTGTGGCAGGTAATGTTATTTTTTTATTTTTTATTTTTTTTACCAATCTCAACCTCTCTCAACCTGAAAAACTTGTGAATTTTCCCGGTGAATGGGTCAGATGTGTGCATTTTGCTGTGGGTGGCAGCAACACAAAGGAGGCCATTGGAAAGGGGAAGGCTGTCAGAGGGCTTTGTGGCGCTAAAAGGCTGCCGTGATGGGCGCTGACACTGGAGGTCGTGTGTGGCGCTTTTAAGAGCTTGAATGCAGGTGATCACCATCACAGGTCGATCAGAGCACGGGCCGGGGCACTTCACTGTCACCCACAGAGAAAAGCCTGCACTTACAGTTTCATCGCCAGCGCTGCTGCCGCCGCCTGCTAAATGGGTGTTCAGTGAAATGAGTTTGTGCACTCCAGTGCTCGATGTTTGACCAGCTTTTTCCCCCAATGTGAAAAAAAGAAACATTTTGGACAAGAATATTTTGGTCTTTTCTTGATACTAACTTAACTTTTTGCTAGCAGTGTTCAAATACTCTCAGAGACAAAGCACTCTCCAACTCCATGAGGGATAATTGTTCTCAGTATCAAATGTGCCTATGTGTGCTGTCTAGCGCGTGGCTTAACCAGCAGCCATCCTGCCATTTTAGCAACACTCCTGTGACTGCGTCAAGGTTACCCCCCCCCCCCCCCCACACACACACACACACACACACACACACACATCCCACCACTGTAATCTGTCCCTCCTGTGGCCCTTTGCAAGTTTCGCCTGGGAGCTCCATCAGCTCCTGCAACGTTAGCTGTTTAAACAGGGTGTCCCTCTGACCAGCCAACCCATTCAAATCTCTTTGAGCACTCGTCATGCCTTCCCCATGCCTTTCGGGAAGGTCCCGGCACAAAAATGAACAGAATAGAAAGAGAAAGAGATAGATAGGTAGAGAGAGAGAGAGAGAGATGGAGGAAGAGAGAGAGAGAACAGAGAGGGACAATCCCCCCCTACTGTGACCGCTCCCCCTCTCCTGTCCACCTCGTCGTCTCTCCCACCTTTATCTCCTGCCCTATTAACAACTGTTACTGGGGCTCTAATTACGCCCCTGTGATCGTGCCGAGTGGCCCCGCCGCGTGTCATCTCCCTCCCGGGGGAACGCCGCAGCGTAATTACCAGCATCCATCGCCGGCTGCCCCGCTCCTCCGTCACCGCGGCGATAATCACGCCGTCGCCGGGCAACATCTGTTCTCTGAACGATGGGTCCAGAAGGGCCCAGGTTCTGTCAGGAGAGAAAGTGCTTTTCCTATAGGTGCTGGCTCACCTTTAACCTTTCCAAAGACTTCCGCAGGCTAATTTGTTTACTCTTTGGAAAGAAGAGGGAGTTTGGGATAAACAACAAAAAAATGGAAATATGCAGCCAAGGTCTTTGCAGGGGTGGCATGAGAATAAAAGAGTGAACATACATCATTTTCACTCTCCAATTTTCACTGCCTCCTGTGGACTAAGTTCTCATTACTGTGATATGCACAAGCATGTGTAATTCAAATGCAGCACACATAAAGACATAAAAAGGCACAAACACAGACAAATAAATAAATAAATAGATAAATAAATAAATAGACTTGCAAAGCCACACAAGCACACAAACAAAGTAATTTAACCAGATTCCTCTTCTTTTCTGCCACATTTTAATAGGCTTTTATCACATTAAATTTGAGTTTGAGGGAATTCAAAGCTTTACGACTCCTTTCTTCATCTATCCGTACACACTCTCTCCGTAATGAAATTATGATGAAAGGAATCTTCACCTGTCCACCCATCATCTCTGGGAAATTTTAGATCTCTGAAAACACATTATGAAATTTAATATTGCATTAGTGTTCGCCGAATTCATATGTCTGTCTCCCTCAGATGTACTTTATAAATGGCAAACTTTTTTGCCACCGAGTTTTTTGATCACAAAGTCTCACTTATTTCTCTCCGAGCAAAAAAGCAAAACAGTTTATTTATGCCTAATTATATCCTGTAAGTCAGACATCCTGTTTTCCAGGACAAAAAAAAATCATCGCTTTATATAACCTGTACTAGTGGGTATGAACTCTATAATTCTATATTTAAGGCTTCTCACTACATCAATCACATTCTAGCCTGAGATCTGACTTCTATCTCTCTCTACTCTACTCTCTTATTTATTCATGTCATAGCAAGTCTTCTGTCCCACAGCCACCTGATGCCTCTTTGATTGACAGCTCCTTCTATGAAACTGTATTGATTGATGCTACGGATAAAAAACCTATGTGATTTAAAAGTTGTTGGTTTTATTTCTCCTGTAAAAAAAAGTGGGATATATATGAAAGCTGACCATGAATCAAAAGCGGAATATGGGGGTATGAAGAATGCATGAGGTCTGAGGGCGAGTTTTGCCTCGCAAAACTTTTTTTTTTTTTTTGAATTAGGGAGATATCAAGGATTTAAACCATCATTAGATGAAGGCGTTATTGCCATTTTTTTTCACCGAGAGAAAGATCAGGCTTCCATCTGCATCTGTCAAACTGTAAGGAGATGCAAATCACTAGAGGCTATTTTTTATTGGCAGGCCGAACAACACACACACACACACACACAAACACGCTTTGTTATTTGTCTGGTTCACGTCGATCAGAATAGGAGGCAGAGTGCACAGTTTGTGGCCAGTGTGTGAGCGCGTGTTTGTGTGTGTGTGTGTGTGTGTGTGTGTGTGTGTGTGTGTGTGTGCCTGTGTGTGTGAGTGTGTGTGTGAGGGCCTGAACTGCAGGTCAAGACCCTTTCAGACTGAAGAGCACAGACCTCATCCACTGCCTGCTGAGTAAGGTCTATCCATGGGCAACATAACCATCGCTAGAAGTTGTGAGTTTGCCGCAAGTTACACAGTAGATGTCCTATTAAATCAATCATCTGACCATCTTCTGACACATTGACTGTTTCTCTGACTTGAACTTATGATGATATGCACCCTTGTTCTAGTCATGCTGTACATCTGTTGAGCATATCTCCATCAGCAACAGCACTTCCCAGCACTTACACATCTGAAGTGTATCAGAGCAAAAAGTATGAATGGAGGCCCCGTGCCGACAACGTAATGGACGCTAATCTTCAGTCTGATTGAGACTTCTGCTTGCACTTCATTGATTGGCTCCTTGTATATGTTTGTGTGTGTGTGTGTGTGTGTGTGTGTGTGTGTGTGTGCGTGTGTGTGTGTGTGTGTATTTTCATTGGGGATTTAGCATGGAACTGTGGGGTGACCCTGGCAAACTTCCGATGTGAGTCGTTGATCTAATAGTGACTCTTTTATCCGTCGAGATGTTCCCGTGAAAAAGCGACTTGTCTCAACTCATCCATGTCTCGCCTAAGCTCCCCACCTCCCTCTGGTCTTTCTTTTTCAGCTTTTTTTCCACTCCTCTCCTCTGTTGTTTTTTTTCATACAGGACCGTGAGTCACCATTCAGGGCCAAGTTTTTCATGGGAAGTAAGGGAGGCCGTGGCCACGGGAGAAGCCGAATCAGGGAGTAATCAGCGCGCAAATCTGTGGAGACCAGAAAGTCATTTCCCCCTTTTTGGCTGATGAGATGCAGCAGCACTCCTTGCGTATTCCCAGCATTTTCCCATAATAGCCATTTTTTGAAACCGCATTTGTGCACTGGAGCACTTTAGATGGACTCTTTGTGTGTGTGTGTGTGTGTGTGTGTGTGTGTGTGTGTGTGTGTGTGTGTGTGTGTGTCAGACAAGGAGGATGTAAATAAAGATATGCCCTGCATTTAATCTTCAAGTGTGTGTGTGTGGATGTGTTTGTATGTGTGTGTATGTATGAGAGAATATGGTTAGTGAGAGAGAGTATGTGTGTGAGTGAAAGTGTGTGTGAGTGTTTTGGGGCGGTGGGGGGCAGAAAAGTTGAAGCAACTTAAATAAAAGGACTACTTTTGATCAAAGACATGGAAATATCTATGCATTTAAGCAGGTCAGAATCTTTAAAAGCTGTTTTATTTATTCTGTCTTTTAAGGGATGTCATAGACGGCAAATATTTGGCAGCTGTGACATTAACGAGCAACGTATTAGAGTGGGGAAAAAAAGTCATAAATATGCATCGAGATATTAGGGTGGTGTTAACTGTAAGCACCTGTCTACTTAACAGTGACAGGAAATCATTGTGTGACTTCATGAAGACCCCCCCTCCCTCCCAAGCCACATGTGTCCTTCCTTATTTAATGTCGCCTTACCTCCTGTGTGACAGCCTTGCTGACAATCTGCACTTCAAGAAAAAAATAACGTTTTTTTTTTTTTCTCGTAAGATGTCAACTTTCACTGCTGATATCTCAAGGTTAAGGCAGGTTGTTTGCCTGTCCGCATCTCTCTCTCTCTCTCTCTCTCTCTCTCTCTCTCTCTCTCTCTCTCTCTCTCTCTCTCTCTCTCTTTCTTTCTCTCTCTCTATCTCTTCTGCATGAATATTGTCCATCAAGGCAACTGTATTGTAAAATTAATAATGCATTTTTCTTTATTTTTTCCCAAGGAGATTGGGACGACACAGATACATCTGTCATGTCAAACTTTCAAATCCCTGAAAAAGAACGCTCCAATGTCAGAGGTTGTGCATGCATTTAAATTTTTGTCAGTGTGAGCTGTCTCTGGGTATTAACATTGAGTGAGAAATATTTCACTTGTGTCCTCTGCGTGAGGCATTTTCAAAGAAGTTTCAGGAGGGAGGGTTAATCTTGGATTTCGGCCCTCTCTGAATGGGGTAATCTCTTCTCAAGACTGCTATGTTTTAAAAAAAAGCATATTTTTTATTACATATAAGGCAGGCTTCCTGGACAGGAATTAAGGCCTGGCTCTGGGCTTAAATTCTGTTTTCAACCGAGAATCTGCATTCAAAATGCAGGTTTATGTAAGACTAGACTTAATCCTTTTGAGCGGTGCCACCCCATTCTGTCTAATGATTTATTTAGTTCTATTCTGTCACCAAGACAGAAAAAGTATAGTAAAAGCAAAAGTATACTCAAAAGTGTTCAGTCCTTTCTGTCATTTTTTATCATTAAAATTGCTATCGCTAGTTATTTATTTGCTCTTTAAAGGCCACGCTGCCTGTTAGCCTGCATGCTATGTTCTGCCTTTGTTCCGTCAGAAAATAAATGCTGGATATTATGTGACCTTAGACGGGAAAGGGTTGTCATTTTTAATGGTTCAGTGCTTTACCGCGTCCATGTTGTTGCCCCTGACCCACAACACTGTGGTCTCTGAGATTGTGGAAAACAGTTTGAAGGTAAAGGTAAAAGCAGGGTCTGCCTCTCTGCTTTAATAAATTCACGTGAGAGTGGTGTGTGTGTATGTGTGTGTGTGTGTGTGTGTGTGTGTGTGTGTGTGTGTGTGTGTGTGTAGGGCATGAAGCTGTCCTTCCACTGGTGAGGGAGGGCAAGCCAGACACCTCAACCTTGCTGCTTGGGAAGGAGGCCACTTTACAAGTGTCTGCCTGTCACACCCCAGGACTCCGGGCCTAGACAGCCGCCAGACCAAAGGTGCTGTTGTTTACCGTTGTGCTTCCTTTCCTTTCCTCCTCTCTTCTTTCTTTTTTTCTCTCTCTAGTCTATCTCTTTCTCACTCTCTTTCTCTCTCTCTCTCTCTCTCATTTTTTTTCCTCACTCTCTTTCTCCCTCACGTGAAGCCAGCCAGACCTCCCCCTGCTCCCCCAGCCGTGCTGTGGCTTGCCAGAGATGGAGGGGTGGGTGGGGGACAGACATTTGTGGGCTTGTGGGTGGAGGTGGAGGAGGTGGGTTGCCACGGCGGAGGTTGGCGTGGGTCAGAACCCAACAAGCTGTGCAGGGAGCCGCTCCCACGGAGCCCGAACAGGAGGCGCTGTCGGCCCAGGTGGTGCTTGCCGCAGCACCCCCATCACCACCACCACCACAAACACTACCCCCATCTCCAACGACTGCCCACCCCCCGCGCGGACACCTCATGCAGATGAACTGTTTGAGACATGATGCTGAGGAGAGAGGAAAGGGTGGTGGCGGGGGTGAGGGTGGGGGTGTGTGGGGCGTGGGGGTGGTGGGAGGTGACATGAGGGGGGGGGGGCGAAAACAACCTAAGCGTCAGCCATGCCTTTAAAATGCCTTTGAAGACTTACGACTTGGTCCGGCGGGCTTTCTCGTAAACACCTCGGCGGGTAGCCGAGGGGGAATGTGCCAGTCACAGTCAACACAGCCACTGCCTGAAGGTTCAGTATTGTGGAGTTCAGTGTGCCTCCCTTTCGTCCAGGCAGGGTGGCTTCTTCACGCATGAGCCCTGCTCTCAGTCCGCTTGAAGGGAAAATAAAGTGTAAAATCAACATGGCTTAATTAAAGCTGTCCTTTTGCTAATGATGCAGGTGAGGTTCATGGACTAAAATTGGTATAAAAATGTTCAAATGGACTTCCTTCACCTATAAATCCTGTCGGTGCTACCAACAAACCTGATTTCAACTTCTGAGCAGCAAGGCTTAATTTTTGTTTAATTGTCATGATTTGACAGCTGTTAAAAATGTGACTTTTCTCTCACCTCTCACCTTGGTACAACCTAAAGCCCTTTTCATTATCAGCCAATCTAAACTGTCTTTGTATTATGTATATTGTGTAACCTGTACTTGATTTTGATGAATGTCCTGTATTGGCAATCCCTTGCACTATATCTTTACATCCATCTGCATTTTTTCCACACTACCCTTGTAACAAGTGACAGCTTAATGTTACTGTAATGGAACAACATCTTCCTTTTTTTTCTTGAGGTAATTTATTATGCAAGTGCAATTTTTCATATGTCTGAAGCCTGTTAGCCTACGTAGGTGTATGTTTGATGTCTTAATGATACTGAACACTTTAATGCTCTTGGCGTTAAAATAAAGTCTATCTCCATCTAATTAAGTTGCCCTTTACTCTCCTTCTCTCGAGTCCCTACACATGAACTTAAACATTAAGAGCAGAGTTGATATGTCAAAGAATGTAAGATATATCTTTTAATAGAAATGATAATCAATGTTTACTCCGCTAGTAAAATTTTGTTTGCCCATAAAGTTGACAAACGATGATCATAAGAAGGCACCATTGCTTTGAGGATCATCATTTAAAAAAAAAACAAAAAAAACATTCTAGCTAGCAGTAGTTATTGCTAATATATGTAGATGAAGATGAGCTCTCCAAACATTTAGAAAAATCTTGTTGTCAAAACTAATTGGTTGTCGTGCGGATGGACCCTCAGATTGTCTGTTTCTGTTTCTGATTCTGATTGGGTCGTCCCTTGAAGAGTTTAACATGGCGCTCTGTAAAGACAGACCTGTGTTCAGCTGGATGCTGCTATTTTGGAAATGTGGTGGTGAATAATGGAAGAAAGACTTGTGGTTTGTTTCTGATCCATCCACAAAGACAAATCTTCAGCACTTTTGTTTTCTTTTTTTTTGTTTTAATCTGTACTTTCACTCGCACTGATAAAGCAATCAGAGAGAGAGCAAAATTGTTAGGTATGGCACATTGTGTCCAGAAAATGTGTAAGCAGTGTTAATCATAGTGATCACACACACACACACACACACACACACACACACACACACACACACACACACACACACACACACACACACACACACACACACACACACACACACACACACTCAAATACACATTTATTTGGCTAAAATGCCTCCCAGATTGCTGGATGTCTTGCCAAGCGGCGCAGGCTGCTACTGAATTAGCCTTTTATCCAGTCCACTGCGCCTCCCCAGTCCAACCAAACCACAGCCATCCGCAGCGTCTCCTTCGGCTACTCGTGTGAAGCCAAACGCAGGAGGCCCACTTCAAAACCTTCATTTGAACCTGTACACCTGAGGCACATGCTAAACCTAGCCTTTTATCTCTCGCTCTCTCCCTCTGTCCGTCCCTCTCTGTGTAGCTCCATCTCTCCTTCTTTCTTCCCTTATATCACTTGTTTTTTTTAAAGATATCTCTTCAGCACTGACCTGCACTGTGTATACTGTGTGTGTGTGTGTGTGTGTGGTGTGTGTGTGTGTGTGTGTGTGTGTGGGGTGTGTGTGTGTGTGTGTGGTGGTGTGTGTGTGTGTGTGTGTGGGAGTGTGTGTGTGTGTGTGTGTGTGTGTGTGTGTGTGTGTGTGTGTGTGTGTGTGTGTTGGCTACTCTGTGGGGATCTGAGCAGGGCCAGACTGGCGTGTGAACTGTGGAAGTGAAGGGCTGCCCTCCCGTGTGGTGCGGAGCCAGGCTGCTTCCTGTCTGCTGCCGCGGCTGCATCCTCAGCTGGGGGCGCTGATCTTTGAGAGACACTTGGCTCAGATCTGCCCACTGGACACCAGTTACTGACCAGAGGACTCTGTGTGTGTGTGTGTGTGTGTGTGTGTGTGTGTGTGTGTGTGTGTGTGTGTGTGTGTGTGTGTGTGTGTGTGTGTGTGTGTGTTGAAAAGGAAATGTTGTATATCTAGCTGAATTTGTGTGTGGGCTTGAAAGACAGAGCATGTGGTTTTGTGAGTGTCTCAACAATAGAGTGTGCATGTGAGGGAGAGAGAAAGTGTGTGTGTGTGTGTGTGTGTGTGTGTGTGTGTGTGTGTGTGTGTGTGTGTGTGTGTGTGTGTGCGTGTGCGTGCAGACTGATCTCTGGCATGATAAGTCTCCGGTGAGGCCTTGTGATCACTCCAATAGCCTGAGGGCAGGTGTGTGTGTGTGTGTGTGTGTGTGTGTGTGTGCACGCATACATGTGCCTTTGTCTGTGTGTACAACCCTTGGAGTTGTACACATACTGTAGCACACACAGGACTGAGACACAGACAGAGTGTCACACAACAGACACACACACACACACAGACTCGCAGGCAGACAGTCGTTGATGTCTAACGGTGGTCTGAGCCATGGCCGGCCCCCATCACCATGTCATTCTGACACAGACATCACCAGGACAAACCCACCCACCTCACCAACACCCAACCCACCCACCTCCCTCATCTCCTGTCAAAAGCCTGAGACGACACATCAGTGGCATTGTGGGCCACCTCCTTTCACAACCTCCAACCAGGGGCGTAGCACCACATTTTGGGCCCTGTGCAAAAGCAGTGGCCATGGGCCCCCCAAACCGCCTGGTATACAATTCCAGACTCTTCAAGGGCCCTCCCCCCTCTTGGGGCCCTGGTAACTCAGTCCCCCTTTTTACCCGCACTATGACGCCTCTGCTTCCAACAACAGCAAATCACCCAGGACATCTCAAGTCACCAAGCAGAGATTCCACAGATGCCACAGCTCAATTGAAGAGGAGACAAGAAAAAAAAAAAAAAAAAAAAAGAACCAGCAAAGGTTGCACAAATATCCGCGCAGGGATGATGCATTCGCGTCAGTGTCATTAAACCTCCTATAGTCGCGCCATTAAGGAGTGACAAAGTGAACTGATTATTGATTGGGATTAATGAGCACTTATTGCATCAAGGGTTTCATTAAGCGCATGTCCAGGGGAGCTTTAATCTCCTCCGTTTGGAGAAGATGATAAATAACGAGGCGTCGTTCATTAGGGCCCTTTCCATAAATACTCCGCCGAGTTCTTAATTAACTCGGAGCAGCGTGCAGCGTGCCTGCCACGTGTGCCGAGGGCTCCCAGTCACAAACAGGCCATTCCATACTTCCATAGTAAAATGACGGACTTGTTTTCTGACTCATTCCCGAGATAAATGGGGGGGGGGCTTTCCCCTCTTGTCCTTCTTTCAGTCACTCACTCATTCCAGCCTCCAAGCACTACCACCACCACCTCTTAACCACCCAGTCAGTGACTGCCCCCCCACCCCCCATTCCCCCGTCCCCTTCATCCCCCCATCCGTTGGAGGTCAATTATTTCCCTTCCCATGTCAAAAAAGAAATAAACAGCAGGACATGGGTGCTATTTCTGCCTCACGTCTGAAGCCATGAACTATGAGGCAGAGGAGATCCCTATCTTAGACACACACACACACACACACACACACACACACACACACACACACACACTCTGAAAGCTCTTCCCTTCTTTACCTTCATTACGCATTCTTGTTGTTTATTCTCAGACGCAGCCGAGTTCTCGCTCCTGATAGTTTCAGGTCAGACTGCGCCCGGCCACGGGTCCCCCCTAAATAAACACACAGGGACTAGCCAGGAAGGAGCGGGTAGACTACCGCCCGCTAACTGACTCAACCACACACCCCCAACCCACCCAATGATTAATCAGCCAGCAGATTCGGGGTGACTGCTTGTGTACTCGCCAAGAGCACCCCCCCACCCCCACCCCACTCCTCTGTGCCTCCTCCCCGCCTCAAACCCCCTGAATGGACTAGAATGGAGTGGAGTCGAGCAGAGAGGAGAGGAGAGGAGAGGAGAGGGGAGAAGAGAAGGGGCCGTGGCTGGACGCTGTGGCCCTTTGACAGGCTGTATGGATCGGGTTCCCCTTGCAGACTTGATGGGCTGCCACGGGTCTCGCCGAGCACACGGCCTGTGGTCAGACAGGAGCAGCGGAGGATGAAATGCACAGATGCACAAGACGGGATGTGTGGGTAGTGTGTGTGTGTGTGTGTGTGTGTGTGTGTGTGTGAGCGTGTGTGTGTGTGTGTGTGTGTGTGTGTGTGTGTGTGTGTGTGTGTGTTTATGTATGTTTGTGTGTGTATTGTGTGTGTATTTGTTTTATTCTGCAAAACAAATATAACGCTACTCCAGCCAAATACATCAATTTTGTTTTCATTTTCACGGGGCCCGGGGCCTCTCTGACTATAACAAATGAGAGTGCCATCACCGATCAGCCTGCATAAGTATCAAACAGCCAAAGGTCTGCACACCAAAAAACGTAGCTCCCTCCTTTGATCTCTGCTATTGCAGAACTTGTGTAACTCACTGGAGAGAGTGTGGAGTTCTGCCCATTGTCTTATCTCTCCGGGAGCTCCCAGACATGTGTTGGAGGCTGGCGTGAGCTGCCTTTACCTAGTCGAAGCAGCGTTCCCTGGGCCTCCAGCGGGTTCTCAGCAGCCCGCGCATGCAGCCTCGCGGCATGGAGCTGTGGTTTATATGGGCTCCCCATCTTTCTCTTCCTTCTTCTTCTCCTCCTCCTCCTCTTCCTCTGTCTGTTCACTCTTCATCTCATCGTCTCTTTCTCCTTTCGTCAGTTTCACATCTCCCCCTGCCTCGCCCCACACACACACACACACACACACACACACACACACACACACACACACACACACACACACACTCCAATCCCACCCTGCCCTGCGGCTACCTTCGTTAGAGGCTACAGTGGCCTCTCACCTGTCAGCTCCACTCTGGCCCCTGGCCACTAAAGCCCAGTCCAGAGGCTGCCGGCCCCGGCTGTTTCTTTTTTTTTTTCTTTTTTTTTTCTTTTTACCTGGGGGCCCCAGGGCTCAGGGGCTGCTGTGCCTATCCTAGGGCAAGGTGCGGCCCCATGTGGCGCTTCTGTCCGGCAAAAAGGTTATCTGCTGTGATTGTGGCAATAGGCTTCAACCCCATACCTGCAGCCGCGAGGTATGGGGAGATACAGAGATACAGAGAGAGAGAGAGAGAGAGAGAGAGAGAGAGAAGAAGGAGGAGGAGGGGGTAAAGGGAGGTGGGGGGGGGGGGGGGGATGAAGAGGAGCGCTAGGAGAGAGGTATCAGGGTTTTGCCCAGGGCATGGGTCGAGGCAAAGTGCATTCCTCAAAAAGCATCCAGGCAGGTTGAGACCACCATAGGCACTCTTCAGCCGCAGAACACAAGGCCTCTAATATCTGTGCCCAACACCAAACCAGCCCAAAAACCGCACACAGTCCCTCCATCTCCCTCTCTTTATTCTCTCTCTCTCTCTCTCTCTCTCTCTCTCTCTCTCTCTCTCTCTCTCTCTCTCTCTCTCTCTCTCCCATTCCCTTTTCCCTGCCAAAATGCTCTCTTTTAAACATTTTTACACCCTCAGTCCTGGTGCTCTCTGTACAGAATTGGGCCTGTGCTTTGTTTCTTTTTCCACTCCCCTAATATGTGTTGATTATTTGTTTCTTTATCCCATGTTTGTAGTTCCAAGGCAGTTCATAGGTTAGGTTTTCAATTCCACCCTCCTCATTCGCCATCAAACCATTTACTCATTTGCTTGTCACATGCTCAGTTAAATTTCGGCCCGTTCCCCCTCTATATTCCGACAGATTTGATTTCTCATGCCGTACACAGCGTGTGGAGAAGGGCCATATGCTGCCAATTGCGGCAAATTACCCCGGATGGAGATTATCGATATTAAAAAAAGACGGCAGCATTTGAAGCGCCATTAATTCTTCCAGTGTTTTCTTTGCCTTTTTTTTCGTCCCTCTTTTTTTCTGTCTCTCTTTTTTCTGTGTGTGTGTGTGTGTGTGTGTGTGTGTGTGTGTGTGTGTGTGTGTGTGTGTGTGTGTGTGTGTCATGATGAGATTGCTTGGCACACCAGGCCCGGTCTCTTATCGTGGTTTCAGACACTGCAATCAAGCGCCATAATCAGGGTTTGCGAGGCGGAATGAGGTTGGGGCCGCGGCCAGCAGACACTAATGCGGGCCTCCTTGGGCCGACAGCCGGCCAACACCCAGGGCTCCCGCCAGATGGGAGGCCGCCATTAAACACGGACAAGCGGCACACACACACACACACACACACACACACACACACACACACACACACACACACACACATACACACTCAGACTCACTTAGCAAGTGGGCATACACGGTTGGTACCATGCCACCACTTCTACACCTATTACACACACACACCTGCACACGCACACACACACACACACACACACACACACACACAAAGAAGTCTATTCCACACAGACAGGCTTCCCATAAATCTATGCAGCAATTCATCACCCAGACTTGGAGTATATGACATATACGAAGTAGAATGGCAACATTTACATATTCTGAGATCACAAACGAAAAAATAAGTTGATACACTAATGAGGAAAATGCAGATTTTGTACCAATTGCTGACTTCACAAGCCAGCTTGAGCAGAAGGTGCCATCAGTGGCTGATTAAACCAATAGCACTTAATCTCTGTCCATGATATTTAAAGTGGCTGTAAGCGATGTCATCATGTCTTACTAACATCCATCAGACTGAGGTAGGACACAGTAGGAGCCAATCGTTTCTTAATTGCGCAGCTTTGTAACAGCCATCACAAAACCATGCTAACCTAATTAAGAGTCCTAGCTTGCAGCCGCTTTAATGTTTCTCATTGTTGGCATTTCTTTGCAGCATTAAATTGCTTTGATCTGGGACTTATTCTTATCAGGGAATTATTTAATAGAGGCTAATATGGGCCAGGGGGATCTGATATGCTTAAAGGAAAATAATAAGCTTTGCGAAAAGCAAGGAAGTGTACTTTTTTTTAGTGGGGTAAAAGACAGGTGTTTGTACGGTCGGAGCCCCTGAAGGGACATGGGAAAAGGGGGGAATAAATTCAGGTGTGTGCCCAAAACATTTAGGTGCACACCAGAAACTGGTGGTAAAGGTTGTCCCTTTAGGGCCTCTGTATGTTTGTGATCACTGAGTGAATACATTAACTGAATCCCAAAAACCCCTCCAAACCATAGACTTCTCCACACCTCCAAGTCCTGAGACCTAACCCTAACCCCTGAACCATCAAAGACTTTATGATTGGCCACTTCAATCCTCGAAGACTCAGGGTTTACAGTGAGGGCTTAAGGTTGATGAAGACATTAGAATTCAGCCATACTGTATGAGCCATGAGCCAAAGACAGACAGGCAAACACCTCTTAAGATTGACACATTCGAGATTCAAGACAATCTTGAATCTTTAATGTGTCAATTTAAAGCGATGTCTAAAGAGATGTCCAAAGAGATTGTCCCTTGGGGATCAATAAAGTATCTATCTATCTATCTATCTATCTATCTATCTATCTATCTATCTATCTATCTATCTATCTATCTAACGTGTAAACGTGTTATGTGTAATGTGTTAAATGTTGTGGGCTGTATATATGGGATGGTGAGAGGGTGTGGAATAATGTATGTATAATGTGGTGTTGTTTGCTTGTTGAATGTTTTAAATATCACATGCCGCTGACTGCTTTTTGTGTGAAAAAGAATATCCCTTTGGGGATAATAAAGAAATCTATCTATCTATCTATCTATCTATCTATCTATCTATCTGTCAATCTATCTATCTATCTGTCTATAAACACCTGTCCCTTGTGTCCCTCCCCAGCAGGCCAGCAGTGTATTACTCTCGCTCCTGTCCCCACCTCCTCCTACCAGCCTGTCCATGGATCTGGCCAACTGCTCTCTGAATGTTTCCTCTCTGGTTTCCTGGCCAGAGGGACAGCAGAGGCGCACCGGAAGGCGACACAAAGTCGGCTCTCTCAGCACTATCTATGACTTTCGTTCCGTCTCTCACTGTTCCCAGACAGACACATTTTTTTTTTTTTAACTTTTGTTTCACCCGCCGCTTTTGTACGTCGCCATACGTGTTCACTTTAAACATCAGTAAACAACCAAAAATAGCGCCAACCTCTTGCTTTGAATGCGGCAAAAAAAAGAAAACATTACAATTGCCTGAAGCCACAAGAGGCTTTCAACAGGATTTCAGTTAAGAGCACCTGCTTAGACCATCCCATTACAACAAAGCCAGCGAGACTTAAATCAGATGCTCCATTTAACAAATAGCGCCTCAGATGCAATCATAAATCCATCCACGGCGTTCGGCGCTCCTGGCATTTTTTATGGTATTTTCCTTTCTCTAATTGTCCACTGTCTCTTGTGCCGTAAATCTCTCACGGCAGAGCCATTAAGCTAAAACGTCCGGCTGTGACTTTGGTCCAAAAGCCAGCAGCCCAGCGAAGCAGAGGAAAGGCTGTCTGCATGCAGTGGCGCTTTTTTGGCTAGCCTGAGAGCCCGAATGCCCCCAACGAAAGGCCACTGGGTCAAAGTCTGTCTTCCCACAGCGTCTGAAACGACTCCAGGCAGGCCACAACTGGAGGACTGAGAGTGGCCAAGAGCAGCGTTAGTGTTATGCGCAATTGTAATATTAATGCTGTTACTGTTGTGACTAGTCATATTTGATGGTTTGAGCCACTTGAAAAACATTTGCAATTTTGCGGGGAATACCAGAGTATTACAGTTGTCTTGAGCACAAGTTTCTGACAGTGCACAGCCAACGTGTATAGTCGACATAATGGGCCTGACTGCAAATCTGTGTCACCACAACTCCCTAATGGTGAACAGCTCTCAATTTCCTCTGTGTGTTGAGTTGTTTGTGTCAACTTGCAAGTCTATAAGTGACTGTGATGGGTAGCGCCATGATTCCCATGTGGAATAGACTTTTTGCGGAGAAGCTCCAAAATTGAATATCCTTCCCTGAGTGTTTTGTTTAAAAATGTGTCTGACTGCGTGTGTCTGAGCCCAGAACCAGCCACACCAGAAATGCTGATTTCATTTAACATAAAAAGAGGCTCAATGGCTTAATTAAAACCTTGAGACAGAAAGCTGCTCTGTGCCCATTATGTCTGTGGAGATGTATGTTCTGATATGATGTAGTAGTGACAGAAGCCAAGAGCAAAGTTCATTTGACTATGTGCAATTTCTCTGAAGTGGAATTCAAAGGAAATTACTGTTAGACATGATTGCAAGTATGTTTACTGGTAGTTCAGATGAGTATTTAACAGACATAGGCCTAGTGAAAAATACAAACTATACTTTTATCCAAATTATTAAAAATACTGTGCTATATTTTTTTACACAGTGTTGCTCTTTTACAACTTCGGAATAATTTTTAAACTAAGTTTATAATTCACGTCTCTCAAATACCCATCTCGGCAAATACTAATCTAATTTTGGAGTTTAGCTCATATGTACAATTCACATATGAAGAAATATTTGCAAGTAGTTACTGTAGATCTGTGTGAGTGCACTCCGGCAGCTCGCTGGACCACGTCCACATGACTTAGCTCCCACTACCACTCAAGCAGGGCGTTCTGCTTTGATTAGTTTCGCTGAGTCATTAAAAAAAGAAGTATGGCACCGCAATATTCCGCCGGTGAACTACTGCACGCGTTAGCCTCTTATTTATGGCGGAGCCTCACCTAGTATCTCTATCTGATCCTCTGTCCTTTTCATCGCCTGCGTTCATTCCTCATCAAATGTCTCAAATCCACCATGAAACTGCAGAATGATAAGATCATTAAAATGATAATCAGCATGTAAAGAGCTTCTTTGCACACACACACTTTTAAATGGTAATAGAAGCGCAGCATAAATTTATGACTAATCTATATAAAAGCAGCCGTAACGTACCTTATTATTGCTATGAATCATCTCCATGCGGGAACCAAAGGTGCAGATGACCTTAACTGTTTAATTAAATGTAATTGAATTTAATTTATTTTAAAGTCATCATTTCTGTGTCTGCTTTATGAGGAAGAGACAGTGACCATGCTGGTTTTGCACAGTGTTTTACACATACAGTGTACAGTATTAGTGAGTTAATGGGACGGATAATTGACAGTGAGCCATAGGAGGTTAATAATAGACATTTAATTGACTTATATCAATTTGTTACCCCTTGCAGCATCCCCGCCTGTCCCCATTCATAAACGCACCAGGCTCTGGGCCTAGCAGCTCTGGGTTTTACTGTCTCTCAGGCAGAAGTGCTCCAGCTGCTGATGTGGGAACTAGCTGTTGGTCCCACCAGGGTAGTGGTAGAGAAGGAGATGATTAAATGAAGCTATCTTAGCCAGGTTTTCAGAGGTTTCACAACGTTTTCCTGTAGTTCCCATTCATAGCCATGAGTGAACTGAAGGCTGGTGAGAGTTAGGCCTAATCTCCCTCCTCCTGCTCTGTCCATCTAACACAAAGTCTCTCTCTCTCTCTCTCTCTCTCTCTCTCTCTCTCTCAATGAGCCTACTCTCTCAAGGCCACAGGGCTGCCAGGGGGGGTGCGTGACTTTCCTGTCCCACCATCACCCCCCCGTCTGTCCCTCTGCCTGCTGGCCCAACACTACAGGACCCCCCCACTATCCCACCACTACACACACGGGCAATGGGAAGGCAGCTACTGTCCCAGCCAGGGATTGCAAAGTATAGAGGGGACACAAAGAGCCGGCAGCTGACTCCCCATTCCTGTGCCCCTTGTTTGTGCTGCGTATCCGTTTCACCTGAGCTAGAACAATCACACGACAGGAAGGCTAATATCACTCCTCAGAGAATCAATACGAAACTATGAGGGACACAACATGGATGAGGAACAATATGATGACCATGGTAGTTATATGACACTTGCATGTGAACAGCTTGCATTACATGGGAACAGCTTTAGCTATATGCTTTTCATTCAATTATTTGATGTCTTCATTTTCTATGTGGGACGCTTTGTGGACAGATTGCAACCCAAAATGCATTAAAGAAATGAATCCTTTATTTTCCTTTTTCCACCAAACTCTATATGCAAGTTCTGTACAAAAACATCAATATAAAATGATTTCTATATTAAACATGACACACAGAAACTAGAGGAAAATACACATTTTGCCAGTCTAAATTCACAATTTATGTAATCTGAGCACAGAACAATAGCAAGTGTGCAAAGCAGGCCCAAGAGAGAGAGAGAGAGAGAGAGAGAGAGAGAGAGAGAGAGAGAGAGGGCTGCAGCAGTTCAATGATAGATGCTTTGGGACGAGCGGGTAATGAGAGGTAATGCACAAAAAGTAATGCAATCTACTGAGTGCGCCGAGCAGAATTACACTTGAGCTAGTGTGACCCGAGCCGAGTGCTGATCGTGGAAGAGAGCCCACTCTGATGGAATTTACACTCCACGGCCCCCAATTTCATTTATCCACCAATGGCACCATAATTAAAAGCCTGTGATTAAAAGCTATTACAGATTTAAGCCGTATGACAATGGCTCTGCGCGGCCGTTCCCACTGTGGTATTTCTGGTACGCGCCCATTTCTTTTTCTTTCTCTTTTTTTTTGTAAAGCTACGTGCTTGGCTGAAGGAAGGAAAAAAAGAAAAGAAAAAACGTGTGCAAACTGGAAAGGCCCTGGATTGTGTTTCAGATCGAATGAGTTCATACTGTTGTGGCTTCTGTCTCCGAGAGGTGGTTAGGAGTTTTGTGGAGGGTGTGAACTAATGATGTTGTGTGACTAAGCTGTTTGATGGTGGTTACATCATGTTTTTGGGCTGCCCGTGACTTGAAGTGGCTTGCTTTGAAGTTTAGATGAAAAAAAAAAGAAAGTTGGGGATGGTGATGTACTCTACTGGTCTGTTTATTCCCCTCTGGAAGCCAAACAGGCATACTCACGTTCACACAAGCACACATCTACAAACATCTTGTTCATTATTCAACAGGCTTATACACTTGGACTTCATTTACCTGGGAATACCTTTCAAATGCAGTGACTGTAACAGCACTCATCGAAGCAGTTCACAGCCGTGAGCTTTAATTCATGTTAATTTTATGCACATGGAGGCCGCTTGCCTTTTCATTTATTAGAACGTAAACAGAGCGGATTGGAGCACAAGGATGGCAGAAGACCATACATCACAGAGGCGGCTTTAGCAGAGAGCGCGGGAGAGAGAGAGAGAGAGAGAGAGAGAGAGAGAGAGAGAGAGAGAGGTGGCTGATAGATGAAGTTTCTGTGGACGGTGGCTGGACGTGAAAAGGTGTTGGAAGGTTGAGGATATTTCTCATAGCAATTATTGAAAGTGTTTTCGCTGACATCATAGTCCAGGCTCATATATCAAGGAGCCTGAAACCTGCATATATGAAATAATACACAGACCTGAGTGGGGGAAATGAGCAGTAAAAATTAGCAGGTTATTTAGGGTGACAAATGAGAACATCCGAAAGTTAAACAGCCAGCATTTGTCCAAGCAGTGGCACTTTAGACACCGACAGGATTGGTAAATTTAATCTGATGTAATACACGCTTGCTTCAATTTGTATATTTTGTCTTTGTTTTCATAATGATTAACTGAAATATGCAGCTTCAGAAGAGTGAAATACATTATCAAGCATCAAGCATAATGGTCAATGATTGAAGGCGATTTGTGGTTGGATTGCTGACATCATGGCTGAGGCTGAGGTTGTGTGAGTGTATCTCTGTGTGTGTGTGTGTGTGTGTGTGTGTGTGTGTGTGTGTGTGTGTGTGTGTGTGTGTGTGTGTGTGTGTCCGTCTGTCTGTGTGTGTGTGTGTGTGTGTGTGCGCCCGTGCATGCATGTGTGTGTGTGTGTGTGTGCGTGTGTGTGTGTGTAGTGATAGCGTGTACTGGTTCCCGTGCTCTCTTTGTCCTGCCACAGGAAGTCCTGAATGCCGGACTCTTGACTCAGCCATCTCCGGGCCAGCAGCCCCTTCCTCACATGGGTTGGAGTTGGAGTTGGGGTGGGGGAGGTGATGGGGGTGGTGGTGGTGATGAGGGGGGAGTTGGCCTGGCGCTAGTAGTGGGTGCATCTGGTCTGGCTGTGGAACGCCAGTCTCCTCACACAACTCCAGTTCTCTGGAAATCTCCCTTATCTTCAGCTAAACAGGGGCCCCCTCCACTCCTATTATGGTCGTGAGGATGAGGAGGCTCCTAAACGATTGACCTTCCTTGGGGTAGGGTGGGGTGGGGGTGTTTTGGTTTGGTTGGAGAAGGGAGGAGGGGGGGGCACTTAAATCCAGTCTCCTCCTCTTCCTCCTCTTCTTCTGTGCCTCCTACTTTCTCCACTCCGGCGTCCAGCTGGCCCCTCTCACGGCCTGCCCTTTGACTGAGGGGGGACGTCAGGAATAACCGAGTGTTCGGACATGGGACATCTGCGTCGATTCCTTCCCTTCCCTTCCCTTCCAGAGACTGGCCTGTTGTGTGTGTGTGTGTGTGTGTGTGTGTGTGTGTGTGTGTGTGTGTGTGTGTGTGTGTGTGTGTGTGTGTGCTTTCTTTCTTTCTTTTCTTTTTTTTGTCTTCCCTTTCTGTTACAGATCGCATAAACAAACCCTTTGGATCCTCCCTTTTGGAAGCTCTTAAGAACATCAGAGCGCCTCGGTTTTCGCAGACGCTTGTCCTGCACACTCGTCGTTTGGGCACTGGTCCATGTGGCCCGACCGTGAACCCTGACTGGGAAAGGTGAGCCAAGGGCTAATTGCCCAGCTAGGACGGGTGTGGTGGCAAGGGGGTGAATATGTGTATGAGCAACGGGTGGAGGTGGTGGAGGAAGGGGGGGCTAATAAACACAAAGCATAGGAAAGCCCGTCAGGATGTATCTTTTATAGCCGAGCCCCGCACTTGAGGTATCAAAAGCCCTTTCTAGCCAACAGATGAATCCTGCGTCGCAGGAAATGATGTGGCAGGGTCTGTGCGGCGGGTCGTCGAGAGGTCGCCCGCAGGTCACGGCCCTCCGTGACTTTTCTGCTTTTCGCAGGGGGAGCGCCTCTTTCCCAGGACAGAGGGGCCACCATCTATACATCCCAACCCACAGCAGATAGACTATGGATTCCCATCCCATCCTCTGACACGTACCTCAGTCAGTCTTGTCCTCTCTCTCTTTCTCCCTCTCTCTCTCTCTCTCTCTATCCCCTTATCCCTCCTTCCCCCCATCGCTGTTGGGTTTCCTGTTTCATTTTCATTACACTGCTCCTGCTGAGGGCTGAACTTGTTGCCCTGTCTGAACCGGGGTGACAGCTCCGTAAATCACTGCGCTTTAGTGGGGCTGCCTCTCTTTTTATACACTTTAATCACAGAAACTCCAACCGCACACAAGATTGGACCTCCACATGGAATTCACCTACATATATATACAATGTATCTGTGAAGAAAAAAAAATGAGATGGGTACAAAGATACTGAAGTGCTTCTTGCTGTAGAAACGTTGGGTGAACTCATTTAGGTTCTTGCTGAGGTAGCTAGCTGTGGTGTGTGTGTGTGTGTGTGTGTGTGTGTGTGTGTGTGTGTGTGTGTGTGTGTGTGTGTGTGTGTGTGTTTGTGTGCAGGGGCGCCATGGCGGTCCGTGCTCCACATGGGTGACCATCAATCGCTCAGCATCAACAGGTTCAGGTCGTAAAGTTGAGGTCACAGCCAGACACTTGTACAGTTTTTCATCTGAAGCGCTTGGGTCGTAATGCGTCTGGGAGGATGGCGCGCAAAAAAGGGCCTTGGCTTTTGTTTTCTTATTTATGGTTAGTCAAGACTCCGGAATTGTCTTAAATGATTGGAAGCCATCTTTCACAAAACACCTGCCATAAGCTTTAACCCTTTCCCCACCGGTAGCTTCCTCGAGCTCTTGATATTCCCCAGCTGGCACTTCAAAAATGTGCAGCACACGTGCAAATTTGTCATATACATCAGACGTATGATCAGGGTATGGATATTTCTCAATATAGTGGAACCAAATCTGGTTTGTATAAGATGATTCAGATTTGTTTTGTCTGCGCTTGAGACACTGCATTGGCAAGCCTCAAGGGGGAAAAGAAGAGAGAGAGAGAATGTTCTAGAAGTGAAGAGAAGAGGGTAGGCCTATCACAAAAAATATACTGCTCACTGTTACACCGACACTGCTTTACATTAACACTGTATCACATTCCTTGCGGAAGAGAGAGGGGGGGAAAAAAGGCATTTTGGACATGCATGAAAGTGGAAGCACTTGAGAAGAGGCAGGGGTTACAGACATCATAACAATGGCCCAATGGAAATAAATGTCTATTTTAGTCCTCACCATGGGAAGAAGCAGCCAACAGCACTGCAAAAAAAAAATATATTCCCCCCATAACGAAACATCTGAACGTGGTTAGGCCTTCAAGGACGGGCCTTTGGAGTGAAACCCAAATTGGACAGTGGGATAAAACCCTCCTTTGGTTTCCGATGTATAAAACTTTACACGCAGACAGACACTCACCAAGTTAAATATTTTAGGTGCTATTACACACGGTTTCTGCGGATGGGCCGTCAGAGGCACGGCTCTCTTCAAAGGCCTCGACGGTGGTGACTCAGACGGATAATAACTCTGATTGGAGGAAATAATGTTTCCCATGTGGTCAACGTGGTATTCCAGCTTACTGTAAGTGATTGTGTGTGCGCGCACACACACACACACACCTTCGCTCCCTCGGCCGATCTGGGACACAATTGAAGTGTTCCATCACCACAACTGTCCAAGCAGATCAACAGTTCTCCATCAGTTTTTTTTTCTTTTACAGTCACTATCACCTAGCACGCACACACACACACACACACACACACACACACACACACACACACACACACACACACACACACACACACACAGAGGCCTACTCCTAATGCTGTGTGTGGGGCTGGATATTTATAGTGTCTCTGTTGACACTGGATGGCGGATGGCATGGGGGGAGGAAGAGCCAGGGATCAAAAGCACAAGACAAATGGCAGCACTATCTCCCTCCATCCTCCAAGGAGGAAGCCTGGCCAAGAGAAGGCAGGTGACGTCTTACTGCTGTCTCCCAAAAACCGTGTGTGTGTGTGTGTATTTCTTTCTGTGTGTGTGTGTGTGTGTGTGTGTGTGTGTGTGTGTGTGTGTGTCTGTGTGTGTGAGGTCAACAGAGGCCCATTACATTAGGATGAAACCGCTCTTTATTGGATGTGTCAGAGGGGCACCTCACAGGAGAGGTATTGAGTGTCCACTGACAGCCATTTTGGGCCCTTTTCATCAGCGCACTGTGTTTATTTTGGGTGTGGGATGAAGCGGGGCCGAGAGATCCTCAATGCCATTCCCTCCCCATTCCATCATTCCATTCCCTCTCATTTGGACAGGCTTTTTTCTTCCTCTTCTTCCTCTTCTTTCTTCTTGTCTCTTTTTTTCTTTCCTCTTCCCTTCTTCCCATCCTCTGCTCCCAAAGGAGGTAGAGAGAGAGAGAGAGAGAGAGAGAGAGAGAGAGGGAGGAGTGGATTAAGCCCTTTTTAGAGCGGTAACAATTTTTCAATGGTGCACACATGCATGCAGGCAGGGCCTAGGCTGGGGAGAGAGAGAGCGGTGAGGTAAGCAGCGGTGCTGATTGAAGTTGGGAGTGCACTAGAGCCCCACAGGGAGATGGAGATGAAGATGGTGGGGGGTGAGGTGGTGAAGGAGGGGCAAAGCAGGTTCAAGAGAGAGAGAAAGAGTGAAGAGAGGCTGGGGAGAAGGGCATGGGAGCGGGTTGGGAAAGAGGGGAGAGGTGGGGGTGTGGGTGGGGGTGTGGGTGGGGAGGGTTACTGGCATCAACTCCAGCATCCACGTGTTGACCCAATGCAAAGCAGGTGGTGGCCTTGATTAGGGGACACCGATTACATCATAACAAGCAAGGTCTCTGAAACCACACACACACACACACACACACACACACTTTGCACATATATAAACACATTGGAGAGATCCAGGGCCCTCTCTCAGTGCAGACAAGCTTACTTGGCACCGGGCACAGGGGGAGGGATCCAAGAAAAGCAACGCTGGTCCGAGAGAGGGAGTGCGCAGAGCTTTTTTGTGTTTGTTGAGTGTCACACCTCATCATGGGGGAAAGCCAGAACAGGCCCAGGAAGACCTTTGATGCTTGGGGAGGGTGTGCGGGGATCGCCTCGGCGCCCACCTCCCGCGTCACATCCAATATTCGGATGGCGAGCCATTTCCTGGATTAAGATTGTGTTTGTCGGCCGAGAGGGAAACCATCCTCGGATTGTATATCAGAGAGCAGACATTCCAATTACAGACTTTGCCATCACCTCATGGGGAAGGAATCAGATGAAAAAGACCTTTTCCTGGACGATCATTAACAATAAGAAAAAACACAAGTACTCCTGTTCAGAAAGAAGAGGTACACTGTAACAACAAAAACATTAAGAGCAGCACTTGTAAAAATGATTTTGACTTAAATGGGAAGTATACTTCAGAAAAGTTCAAAGAGTAGAAGATTCTGTCCAGAATTCAAGTGCAGTAATCCCTATTTCCTTTGTTGATGGGATTTCAAGAGCACTAATCAATCTTCACACATTTTCACAGCAAGGTGAAAAAAAAAGAACATAACATACCTGCAGAGCAGTATGTCTCCGTTATGAGTGATTGGAGAATTATTTGGAAGTGAAATCAGGAAAGCTCGTCTGGATTTTCCAGACTCCCCTATTTTTTCGATAATTAAGATAAGGCCTGGGATTAAAAGTGCAGAGTGTGATCCTGTGAAATGTTAGAGCGTCTGCATTCCTAATTGTGTTTGGCACTGGGGTCAGGTGCAGGCATGGTTGAGACTCCACTGCCGTTTTCTCAGGCTGCTTTATAATGAAGGGGGGGAATGGTGTAGTCTAATGGCCTACATCCCGTTGGCTGTGACTTCACACAGACAGGAGGCTGGAAAAAATGAGTGTCCATCTCGTTGAATTGTTGGAAGGAAAACACTTTTGAATCAAGGAAATTTCACCAGTTTGGAAAATCACATTATATTGTGAAGTATAGAAAGCCACATACTTTCTCTATTTGTAACTGTGAATAGATACAACACTAATCCGTGGAATACTGATGAAATAGTAACATTAGGGCTCCGTGTTTGCAAGTTAGGGTGAATTATTGCTCATTTTTTTGCAGTCACATAAATAAGCATGAAAATAGGACCAAATATAGCAGATTTTCACCAGACAGTGATTTGTTTACAACATGGTTGTATTTGCTTTAATCAAATTAAATCTGTCCTTTTATTGCTTTTCTCCTCATAGACAATCAGCGCATGAAAGCAGAAAACTCTCACAAAGGGATCACAACACTACGCCATTATAACTGACTGAGGACATTTACAGGATCATTCTGTGATCAAACACAATTTGAATCAAATAGTGCCATTCAGGGCACATATCTCCTAACACTTCCAATCAAGGCCCCGTTGGCTTCAGACAATAATGGGAATGCTAATCCAGTTAGGGGCCTCGTGATAGTTAATTGTCTGTAAAAATGGGCATGGTTCCCCCATGTAGGTTTGTTTACTAACTGCTTTGGATGTGGTTTGGCCCCAATGAGGCATCATTAGTGTGATACTATCGCTAATGAGGCACTGATGGAGGGAATCATATTATGGATCTGAATCAAGAATTTGGAGGTCCTATTTTCTTATGAACCTTGGCAAATCTGCGCTGTTATACTGTTTACCAGTGTTGCACTGAGAATGCACTTGAGGTTATGAGTATTTTCTTTCTCCATGAAAGCGTGTCTGTGTGTGTGTGTGTGTTTGTGTGCATGTGAATATGATGTGTGTGTGTGATGTGAATGTGTTTGCATGTGAGTGTGTGTGTGTTTGTGTGTGTGTGTGTGTGTGTGTGTGTGTGTGTGTGTGCATGTGAATATGATGTGTGTGTGTGATGGGAATGCATTTGCATTTTAGTGTGTGTGTGTGTGTGTGTGTGTGTGCATTCTATGTCTATGAAAGGCTGTGCCTCTCAACAACACTCACGTGCCATTCCTGAAGCACAGTTACCCAGGTCTTCCCTTAAGCTTCATTTCCAGTAATTTGAAGTAAATGTTCAATCAGCAGCAGAATCCCCCCGGCTCCCCTCACGGCCTCTTTCGTCAGTCATTAGGACCGGACTGGAAGCCTGTGTTTTGCGTGCATGGGCTGTTGAATAGAATGTAAAGCCGAATCCATCACTGTCTCAGGCAGACTATGTGCTGTGGAGGCCTGGCGAGTCTGGAGACACCACTGAGAGAGCGACAGAGAGACACAGAGAGAGAGAGAGAGAGAGAGAGAGAGAGAGAGAGAGAGAGAGAGAGAGAGAGAGAGAGAGAGAGACAAACAGCGAGACAAACAGAGCGACCTCAGAGAATGAGCAGAGGTCTGAGCACTGCCAGGTGTCACTGCCGGACAAAGCTGCCGATCATAAACCACTCCAACTGGCTACAAACAGAGAGACGGCTCTGCACTTTGTTTTGTGGCCACATGAAAAATTGCAGCCCAAATTGAATTCTATGCCAAGTCGGAACACAGAGCATGGGCCTGCTTTGAGCTCCTGCAGGTTTCGCCCGCTGGTAGCCAGCTACAAATGCATGATAATGGGAAAGGAAATGATTGCTAAAAGCGCTTCAAGAATCAAACGCTTTTGTATTTCTTCAGGAAAATGGAGACATCCCTTTCAAAGATGAGGTCATATGAAAGGCATCAAAGAACAATGTTTTTCTGGGGAAATGTGGGTAATGATCTCCTTCTCAAATTCTCTTTTAAAAAATCAGTATTTCTCAAGCTGTCATTCTGTATCACTACAGTATTAATCATTGCTCAACCATTAGTTGTAAAAAGTAAATACATAACTAAAAAACCCCCAGAATTTATCAATAATATTTCTAATAAAACAGAACGTTTCAATGTCTAATAAATGCAAACGTAAACATATCCTGTGCATCCCTGGAAAGCTCACCAATGTCACGCTGCACAATTCATGAAATCCATACTGCATGCCCCTTTAAAAAACAGAACATAAACACAACAGCGGAGCGAGTGTGATTTTCTTATGTCTCTCTCTGTTCAACCTTGACTGGCTTGTCCCGGCACTCAATACATCAGCCGGTGATTTCAGGCCTCGCTTTCTCATTGCGGCCCCGAAGTTTTTGTGTCCTTGTGCAACAAAAATTAGTTTGTGTATCTGTGTAAATCAACTGTCGTATGTACATGCACTTTTAAGGAAAAGGCCAAGGGTGCTGTTCCATTTCCCCTTGCCTAGACTCCATATTTATGCTTCTCATTCTCACTTCATTGCCTGCGTCTCGGTTGCACTATCCATCAACACTTTTTATCCTCCGCATGGCCACAAAAAGGACATAAAGCTCTCTTTTAAACCAGCCACAAATAAAAATGAACAACAAAGCTCTTTATTAATCTCAGGGGCAAATGAAATATTTAATGAGCCAGTAAACTTGAGTGTGGTCATTTACATCAGTCACGGCCAGGTCTGACAACATGTGAATATCAGTAGTAGTGGGTTTGATATAATGTCACACTGACCAAAAGACATTGAGACTGGTTATGGTGGGGGAAAACGGGAGCCAGACTATGAGTTTATGGCACATCTTTCCGAAATGTTACTGATATTGAAAAATAAACAGTTAAAACAGTTAAATGATCACATATTCACTGCCTATTGCTTATTCCAAAATGATTGACACTTTTCTGCTAGCACCATTTTGCTAATTAGACCTACATGTACTTCTTTATAAGTATGGTATGTGGTCATTCTCTGCCTGGCTTCTTTTTAGATATAGGCCTACTGTTTTATCAAGATAGTAGACTACTATGGTGCTGCCAAAAGAAGAGGGTAGAAGGGGGGGTGGAACATTTGGAAAAGCTGAGGGCTGAGGAGATGTCTCTTTCAATTTTGTACATTCAGACAAAATCAGTTGCCTTTGGCCTGCTTAGGGGCAGAAGGTGAGGGAAGCACACGAAGGCAATGCAATTATTCTGCTCTGGCACAACAACTGAGAGCAAAAGGAGCATCAAAGGCTTTCCTCTAAGCCACGGCACTGCCTCAGAGGGGGAAAGCGCAACCTGTGTGAATAGCACAATATGGGCTTTTGTTGTTCGGCTTGGCCTGGATATATTGTTGGCTGCCTGCATTTAGCTCTGGTGTAGCCTAACCACTGGCTTTGCTTTGGTATAGTCGTCTGGTCACAGAAGTAAGTATGCCTACTCTGAAGAATTTGGTTGAATTTGTAGGGCTGCATTCCTTTCAATGTTAAAGCCTAGTAGAAGCTTCACTTTTCATTCCAATGGGCTTAAACCTGACCCCCAAACATAACTGAATAAATGATATAAAATGTCAGAAGCTATGCTGACAAGAGAATCAATTCCTCTGCTATTATTTAAATAGCTCTACTGAAAGAATATTTCCACATAGGTTTCTCAAGGGCAAGTAATTACAAGGGAATAGGCTGAAGTCTGGGCTGCCTATAATAAACATTAAAAAGACTTGTTTTGGAACAACATTTCCGATTTTTGGAGGGAATCCTTTAGTTAACATCTTTCATTTTAACATACATAAATTATATAGCATATTGTTAATAACTTTTTTGAAGAAATTGGCTTGATTACACCACAAACATGAGATTCTGATTGAAAACGAGAGAAAAGTTCAAATTTACCATTCTCATTCCTGAATGTAATGTGAGCGTCGGGTGACACTGTATAAATTAAATTGATAAGATAAATGTGTTATACATGCCTCCGGCAAGAAGCATAGCAGTTAGAGGCGCGCCTTGAGGTGCTATTTTAAACAGGCAGTACATAGGGCAGCCGCTGGTGAAGGGCTTTCAATCCCGGAAGTTTCCAATGCACGTTGTGCTGTGCACGATCGGTGCTGGCTGCGGTGTTTACAGTGCAGTGACAACCAGTGTGTATCGCAGGAGATCGGGGAGGGCTACTTTTCAAACGTTCATCGAATGTGTCTTTTCTATCAAATGAATATCTGCATTACAGAAAATGAAGGTTGTTGCGCTGATAAGGTAACTTAGCTGCTGTCTTCGGTCTTGCAGCGTAAAGTTTGTCAGTGCTGGAAGTAACGATTACTGATGTGTCCAAATCATCACTCGTACCAATAAATAAATTGCCACATCTTCAAGTTGTTAGCACATGTCATTTATAAGTAACTACTTATTCATTCGCCAGCATGAATAATGTCATGAAGGTATGAGGAAATGTTCACTGAATGTACCGGCAATTTAAGTTGAAGTCTTCCTATTCATTCTGTTCTCCCACACAATGTTACGTTGTATGATTAAGCAAATGAAAGAAACATGCCAGCGTCTGTAACAATTATTCCATTAATTCTCCCCTTTTCCATGCAGTGGTGGGAAGGACAGCTGCTACAATATGATGCAGTGTGTTGCTGCAGGACACACGATAGTGGCTCTTGCCAACTTGAGGCCAGTTAAGCACACAGGTGAGCCACTTCACTGAATTGTTTGCAATAAGTTACACACAGTCAACTGTCAACTGACTAAATACCTTACTGTCAGCGTTCACAACTGGAAGTAGGCCTACTAACTGGAGGCGGCTTACTATAATAGTGAAGTAGTTGACAGGTGTAAACAATGAGTCGTTTTGGGTAGGGTGTGCACATCCAAAGTCTGTTGCAGGTGCCAGACAAAAGTGTCAGACTGTTCAAGAAGGTAGGTCTGCACACTGCGGAATAAGCTTCAAAAATAAAGTTTATTGAATTAAAACAGCAACATTTCGATCACCCTGGATCTTCGTCAGGCATATGGCTTTATTTTTGGAACTTATTCCGCAGTGTGCAGACCTACCTTCTTGAACAAAGTGTAAACAATGACACACACACACACGATAGATAAAGATATTTTTTCTCACCAGATGAGTTGGACAGTTACATGTACCAGACTGTGGGTCATCAGGCCATTGACCTCTATGCAGAGGCCATGGGTCTTCCTATGTACCGGCGAACCATTGAAGGATCCAGTCTAAATACAGGCAGGGAGTACAGTCAACGAGAAGGAGACGAGGTGGAGGATCTCTACCACCTACTGAAGCAGGTCAAGGTAAATGATGCCTGCATGCAACAGTAGTTAGTAATGGCGGTTTGTTTAGACACACAAAGCCTGTGCTTGCCATGGTGTGACAGAATGTTGTATGAAAATCCTCATTGCCCATCAAATGTTCAGTTTGTGACTGTCAGCTATTTTAGCTACTCAGATGAAATGTAGGCTTGTTAACACTGAGTGAAGGTGATGGTATAACCATAGTTTTGAAAGTGTTAGAAAAAGTTCCCATGTTTAAGTAGACTACTTGTCGCACTTTATCTGAAAAGCTGAAAACGAGCAGCATAGGGTTCCTAGTGTGTGAAACGGGTGTTTGTATGAAACGACACTCACTCAGAGGAGGTGTGGGAATGGTGTCATCACCCCACCCGCTGCTATCTGTATGACGGTGCTCCTCAGTGCATGTGCGTCAGCCTGAGAAGAGAGTGATGGGACGTACGGCAGGCAGTGGAGCAGACAGTGGAGCAGGCAGGCGAGCAGGCCTGCTTTCTCTCACTGGTCACCTATCCACCCTTCAGCACATTGCTCTAACAGGGCTCTAACAGGGCTTCACTGCTGCCAGCCTCACAGTAACTTTAAGTAGCTGAGGAGGATACAGTCCTGGTCAGCTAGCCAGCTAGCTTCAATCAGGCTGCGGTAACGTTAGGATCCCATCAGATTCCTTAGCCATGCAGTCAAGACATAGAGCAGCCAGCATATGCAGATGTCTTGGTGTGTGGATATTTGTTGCTGTCAAACCATGTTGAAATTTGAGTTAATGACTAATGACTTCTATTATAGCCAAAGAGTTTAGCAACTCTTTTTTTTCTTTTTCTTCTTTTTTTTAAAGACTCCAACAAGCTCAGTGATACATTTTATGTTAATACAATACAATACAACACCTTTTTTTTTTTTTCAAACAAAGTAACTTTTTTGTTTGTGTGGTAGGTTTAAACCAGTCGTGATTTCTGTTGTGGATAGGTTTTTGAGCTGTTGTATTTTTTATTTTATTTTTTTGTTTTGTTTAGGCTATATTTTATTGATATGCTTGTATCCCCATTGGTCGAAAAAACAGGGTTTGCAAGAGGTGCTACATTGTTTGACTCCTTGGCAAATGTCAGAGCAAAAAGAATTTGTAAATACTTAAGCTGCATCATCAAATTTATATTTTATGTCCAGCCAGTGTGTAAATATTAATTCTGGAATTCTGGATAATTGATGGTTATCTGGTGGTCATCTGTGGTGGCTACTTGACAGCTTTTTTGTTGTTTGTGTCGGCTCCATGAATGTAAGCAGTCAGCGTGTTTGTTTTTTTGTTTGTGTTTAACACTCCCTGGCACCATTCACCTTACTTGAACGAGGAAGGCGCATGGTGTGTAGTTGTGCTCGCCTTCAAAACCACGGTCCCTTGACAGAATTCCCCGTCACTGCACCATGGATTTGAAGTAACATCGGATCTCTTTCCCCTTATTTCTTCAACGTGAGCTGCATCAAATTTTAAGGGGCTGTTTTAAAGGAGATCGTGTCTGTGTGTGTGTGTGTGTGTGCGTGTTTGCGTGTGTGCGTGTGTGTGTATGTGTGTGTGTGTGTGTTGCTGGAGGGCTGAGTGTCAAGGGGGGGCTGTGATGGCCTGACACAGTGTAAACAGGAAGGGGAGACAGTGGTCTCCCCACAGGTTCACATCGAGACATGTTCATTCAGCGCGGGGGTTCTTCAGGTGCTCTGGCCGACGCAAGACAGCCCCAGCTTTCAGGGAGGGCCAGTGAACCTGCCTGAGGCATTCTAACTCTCTCTCTCTCTCTCTCTCACACACACACACACACTTGTCTTTCCCTCTCTATTTCTTTCTCATCCCTCCCTTGTGCCACTGTGGCTTTCACACCCATCCCACACATTCAAAAGTGACCCCCGTTCCCCCCCTCCCTTCCTTTCCTCTCCCACCTCTTCAAACCCTGCTCTGTGAGTGTGGTCATGTGATAAAGTTTTCCTAATTTTCCACATCCAGGGCAGGGTCCTAATGACCCCCACCCCAACCCCCACCACTCTCCCCCTGTTTGAACGTGCAGGGTGGCTGGGGCCCCTGGGACACAGGATAGAACACAAACCCCCCACCCCACCCTCTCACACACACACACACACATACACACACACACACACACACACACACACACACACACACCACCACCGCCACCACCACCACCTCTACCCCTTGACATCGGCAGCCCTCACATTGTTTACAGGATTTGTGAAGAGTTGTGGACTTACAGCAGCGTGTGATAAACAGTCATATCCTCCCTGTGTCAGTAACACGGAAATATTTCCTGTATGACTATTTAGGGGTGCCCTTCCCCCTGCACCTCTCCGTGGTTTATTGCAGACCGGCGATGAGTGGTGGTCAGTGGCTTTGCTGGCCTGACTAGCGACTGGGTCGATGTCAGCCCCTTCTCTCCTGCAGTTTCCGACGTTTCTCCTTAGGAAAAGGATATTGCTACATGTATTTACAGTCGTCGCCGATAGAGATATTATATTGAGGAATTGAGGTTAAAGTGGGAATTTTGCTGCCGTGTTATCAAAATGCTTTCCATTTCTGTTTTCCCGTTTCAGAGAAGTAGGGCCTTTAGTTTATTTAAAGTCCCCTGATTTTATTCAACTCGGGGGTCCAATTCTGAGTTTTATTTGTGGTGGATGGAAGAAGACGAGGATAAAAAAAAAAAAAAAAAACCTCGAATGATAATTAGCTGTTAAATCAGCCTCACAGGAAAGAGCAGTTTTAGCATCAAAAATGTGTTCTGTTTGGGAAGTGTGATATTTTGAAAGATCCATCCTAGCGGTTTGAATTAATTAGATGTTATTAAAATCTATTTGGCAAATGACACATGAACATAGATGAAAGAATTTCTGAGGTGCTGCATTGAATCAGACTAGTTTTCTCCAATCCCCCCCACCTCCCCACCACGTTCACCTCCCTCCCATTTCTCTTCACTTTCCCTGGAATCCAACAACTCACAGTCAGTGAGACAACAGTGCCACCTACGGCTTTTTTTGGAAACATAGTTTTCAAACGCAATTCAAACTCTTCTCCACTTCACACAGTGAGCACATTGAGCTATTTAGAAATCAGAAGAAAAAAGTGTAATTTTCTTTCACTGTATCCCCCATCAAAAAAAAAAAAAAAAAAAAATTGAATATGCATTTGAATATATTCTTCCTAAATTTTGTGATCATAATCACAATGTGACAATGCAGCCATTGGCTTAGTTGAACGACAGGGTTGCCTTCCCCAGCTTTGAAGTGTGTAATCTGAGATACACGGGCCATCCGTGTATCTTGGCCAGCCTGTAGATGAGCCTGATCTTTGAACCAAGGCCCTTTTCAGTGAGAGAAATAACTGTTTGGTTGGGGGTCGTGGGCTTGTCTTTCATTTCTCCATGTCGGTGCTGATTGCAGGGGATGTGGCCCAAGATTGATGTGTCCTTTTCTTAAAGCACATGCCTTATAAATCAGGAGCCAGGATTGAATGTCGGCTTTATCTTGTGATGCAGAAGATTTTAGTATTATGGCAGAGAAAAAAAAGCCAAATGGAATCAAAGAAAAGAAAGGATGTAAAAGGAAAACATGTGTCCACAGGTTGCCTGCAAAAAAAAGAAAAGAAAAAAGAAAATCGACACAATGCTTCTTTTGGCTTGGAGAGCTCAATGTTTATGATGACTTTGAGCAAATGAAATATCAACATTGTCAGGGGGAATTAGGTAGCGGTTGTTTTATTTTCATATCCGTCCTGGTGGAGGGCTCTGGCTCTGTGTCCCCCGGCTGTATCAATACTCTACCATTACAACAGAGGCACGCTGCCAGTGATCAAGATCAACTGTGTCAGTCCCCCCAGGGCTCAAGCACCAAGCACCCCCCCAGCCCCCCAGCGCCCCCAATACCTCCTCCAGCCTCCTCAAAAGGTTTATATTAGTCATCTAAGACCGGTCCAGTCTCTCTATTCATGCCCACTGCTGTTTGGTGAAAGGAAGAGGGATGCACGTGTGTGGTTGGGTGGTTTGGGGATTGTTCAAAGATGTGTGTGTGTGTTTGTGTGTGTGTGTGTGTGTGTGTGTGTGTGTGTGTGTGTGTGTGTGTGTGTGTGTGTGGTGCACACATGTTTGCAGATGTGTGCGTGTTTATGCATATCTGTCAGTAGAACTCTGTGTGTGTGTGTGTGTGTGTGTGTGTGTGTGTGTGTGTGTGTGTGTGTGTGTGTTTTTCTGTGTGTCTGTTATTTACTTTTCTTTGTGAGAATTCAGTGGACACACACAGACTGGGCTCTTCTAAGGTTAGGTCAGAGGCCCGCAGTTACATGATAACAAGTTAGCGTGTCCCTCCATCCTTCCTGTGCTCTCTGTGCTGGAAAAGCCAGGGACTTACTCCACCACGTTTCCCATATCCTCCCTGACAACCAGACACCCCCTTGGAAACCACCCTGACCCACCAAAACACGACCCTGCTCAGTGTACGCTCAATTACACCCCAAACTGTATGACCCCCTCAATTTAAGATGTTGCACAGCTGTCTGGTTCCACATTTGTTACAGAGGCCCTGTCAAAACCGACTTATTTGCCCGGGTGAGGTCCATTTTCTCATAACAGAATTAAACTAGATGAGCAGTGTTTTGATTGTTGAGATTACGTGTTTGTTTTGGCTGCGTCGTGCTAAAGGTTTTTCGTTTTTTGGTTAATCCCCACTGTATTCGAGGAAGCACAACGGCACATCTGATAACATTTCCCAGGGTGTATTAGTGTGTTGTAATGCAAAAACAATGCATTTGTGATTTTTTTTTTTTTTTTTTTTACACCTCCCATACTAATCCTCCATGCATAACTGGTCATGCGCTGTACTGCTCAGACAAAGAAAAAATATGCTGCCATAACTTTAGAACGGACTTCTTTGAGAAAATAATGAACGATATGTACATTTGAAATGAACAATTGACTTGAAAAGCATCCCAAATCTCGTCAACCATCATGTTTTTGTGTTATTGTTTTCCAAGAAAGGGTGGTGGTTGGTGGGGGTGGTATGTGTGTGTGTGTGTGTGTGGGGGGGGGGGTCATTAATAGGTTTCTTTGGGCCAATGCAGCATGTATCATGATTTTTTTTTCCTTTCTTTTTTTCTCTATCATTTCTTTTGTCTTTTAAGATGTCATAGAAATCCACCCGAGCGCAGTAGTTGCATGGCCTTTGTTGATCTGTTGCAAACGTTTCCTTCCGCTGGTGTGTATGAGTGTGTGTTAAAACACGGACTCGAGCTGAGATAATCCCTGATCTCTTGGGCTCCGTCACCATTGGCCCCCCGCCCCATTATCGACATCAGCAAACAAGACTAGGGGCTCCTGAGATTGGGAAAGGTGTGTGTGTGTGTGTGTGTGTGTGTGTGTGTGTGTGTGTGTGTGTGTGTGTGTGTGTGTGTGTGTGTGTGTGTGTGTGTAAAGGAGTTTTCTCTCATCCGGCCAGTCCAAACACTGCCTTGTTTTCTCCCCTGCCCTCCCCTCTTTGTGTCGGGCTTTATTGTTGCTGAAACTTTTATCAGGCGGCGCCTGTGGAAGGAACAGGAGTACTTGCCTCGGCTGTCCCAGCGAGAGGACGCCAACAGGCCACGGGATAGAGAGAAGCCGACCAACAGCGTCGATCGATGGCTCACAGGTGTCAGCAGCACTGCATACTGTAGGAGTATTGTTCAAGAAAGAGAGGGAGAGGGAGAGAGAAAGGGAGAGAAGGAAATGCCAGAGAGAAAAAGAGAGAGAGGGAGAAGGAGTGATAGAGAAATGGAGAAAGAGAGAGAGAGAGAGAGAGAGAGTGAAAGAAATCAAGCCCCTCTGATTACCACCACATTATTGCCGAGGCATAAAAAGGATTCAATATCTTCAGACCTGCTTAATACATAAATCATGAACTTGGAGGTCACTCCTAGGAGGTAGGCGATCAATAGGAAGGCTAATATGAGAAAAGTGCACCTGTTTCGGACAGAGAGGCTATGAGGTGGCTGGAGAGCGCGCTAGTCAATACGCCTCTGCCTGCGGGCTCCACGGCTACTATTAGCCTGTCATTGTGTTTACCTATGAGTTAAACATAAATGGATTTAAAGAGTTTGAATGCGCCTTTCTTTTTCCTCTCACTAATTCTTCCTCAGCCATTTTCCTCCCTTTCTCTTCGGTCGTGCTTTGCGGCCTTGTTTTTCACATTTCTGAAAAACAATTCCCCCCCCCCCCCCACACACACACACCCCCATCCTTTTTTTTCCTTTTGGTTCAGAGCATCATGGTTTTTGTCGCTTGTTTTGCCTTTTGAGGAAGGGTAGCATTATGCTCCTGATAGCGGCAGGGCTTGCATTGTTTTCTGCTGGTGTGGAAACGGTGGGACAGGATCTATTACACACAGGCACATTTCCCTCGAATGCTAACAGCCTCACAAACACGAGATAAAGAAGCTTGCCCAAAGCCTGTGTAATTTGTTTGTATTTTTCTGCCTAATGTACTTTGCTCAATCTTGTTTAGCGATGATGGAATAAGATAGCCTTATCTCAGCTTGCCAAGGGCAGCAACAGCTAATGCTGGGTTGAGCATTGTTCCAGTGGAGGATTTTTTTTTTTTTTTTTTCACGGAGCCTAGCCACCAAGATGATTTGTAGACATAGCTCGGAGATATTTGCATCAAATCTTCTGCAAACGCAGTTCAGCCAATATTTTCTTTTTTGGCATTTTGTCCCCCCCAGAGTTGGTGGGTGATCTACTCACTTCTTTTACCGATAGCCGAGTAGTTGTGATTGACTCGGTGGGATGAGTATGATAGTGTCTGCGCTTGAAGGGATTCCTATTATCAGTCTGAGGCACAAAACTACTGAAAGAAAAAGAAAAAAAAAAAATGGAATCCATGCGACTCTGAGACTCTGCCAGTCGACACATTAATGTCTTTGGCCGTGTACAGCATTGTCCCCGAATTGGTCTCAGTAGTCGAGGTGAACCCAGGACAACAGATTGAAATCGCTGTCGTAATGATCGCCTATTCACAGATGCGTAAAATGGTCGTTAGTGTTCCATGATTATCTCAGGGTTTGGGGAGTCTGTGCAAACATAGAAAGAAAGAGAGAGGGAGAGAGAGAGGGGGAGTGAGAGAGAGAGAGAGAGAGTGCGCAAGAGAGACAGAAAGAAGAGAAAGAGAGCGAGGTCAACAATGAAAGCACTTTTGAACATGGAGCCCATCCAACAACAACAGCCCATTTTTATGGAGTCCAGGAGAAAGCCCGGAGTGAGTCTTTTTGCCGTCCACTGAGCGCTCTGTGTCCCTGCGGCGCGCTCCGCTCCCCCTCTCCGCCAAGAAGTCATTCACCTTTTTTATAGGGGCCTGTCATCAGGGCCCGCTCAAGCCTCCGAGTGTCTGACTGTGTATTCAAGCCACCCCTACTTCAATGGTGCCTGGGTCTGACAGTAGAGGGGGAAGGAGGAGGAATAGAGCTACTACCACCACCACCAGCAGCACCACCTCCAGCCCATACTCTTCCAGTCCTCCAAAAGGAAAAAAAAAAAGAAAGAAATGAAGAGAACTTTTTATGTCTTGTTTTGGAAAAGAGTTGTTTGAGAGAGGGAGTGAGAAGGAGAGAAGAGAGAGAGATTGAGAGAGAAGAGAGAGAGATTGAGAGAGAGAGAGAGAGAGAGAGCTGCTACAGCTCGGCACGGCTCTTGTCCCTCCTGCTGCTATGGCCATAACCAAAATAAGAAAAACACTGTCTAGAGTCTGGACAGTGTGTCAAACCTGTGTGGGGTTTTTTTCTCTCTCTCTCTCTCTCTCCTCCGGAGAAGTGGGAGGGGGACGTCCATGGAGTGAGTTGTGAGTTGTGAAGAAAAAGGCTGTTGACAGTAAAGTCATGATACTCTTTTTAGTGTTTAAATGGTCCTCTCAATGTAATAAAGTTCTCTTGCTCTCTCTCTCTCTCTCTCTCTCTCTCTCTCTCTCTCTCTCTCTCTCTCTCTCTCTCTCCCCATCTCTATGTCTGTCTTTGAGCCTGAAAGAAAAGAAAAAAAGCATTTTGAACCATAGTAGGAATTGTGCTGAGACCGAAACAGAGACCGACCGAGACTGAGACACAGATGACTCCATCTGGACTGTCTCAGGGTTCCTTGGCTCCATCGACCAGCCTCGCTGAAGCGTCGTCACTGTGCACATGGAGGAGCTAAGCCACATCAAGGCGTCATGTTGATCATGTTGTCTCTCCTGGAGATGGAGATGGTGGGGAGGGGAGGGGAGTTTGCAGACTGTCAGAGCGAGACAGGTAGTTGACACGGAGCGCCTTTTCCACAGACAGCGTCCCAACCGTCTCATGACAAAGCTTAGCTCTGACCTCAGTGAGCAAGCCACCCCTCTTTCCACCCACCCCCCACCCCCTATCCTAACACCCTACTCCTGCCATAAATTAAGTCACACTGAAGTAATCTCTTAATACAGAATTGTCAACGTGATGGAAATGGATTGGTTCTGTGCGGCTTCCCAGCTAAAATTTCAGCTTTTACTTTTTCCGTGCATGTTGATATGGAAAACCTTTGAGGAAAAAAAGAGAAGAAGAAGAAGAAAAAAAAAAGGTCCCCCCACCTTCCTTTCAAATACGCAGTGAAACCAGTGCTTTGTGCTTGGCTTGGCTCAGTTCGAGACTGCCGTAGCCTGTCTGACGTCTGGCGCTCTGTTTACGTAACCGTATATATTTAAGAGGAAACTCGTGAAACGTTAATCTCTCCCCCCACACCCAACCCCCCCTCTTCTCCTCCTACTTTTTAACCCTGATGAATTTCTACGTTTTCCAGCTGTGCAGCGTGGCATATTTATGCACAGACCTATCTGCGAAAACAGCTCTGTCAGTGTAAATGAATCACAGCAATGCCTTTGTGTGTGTGTGTGTGTGTGTGTGTGTGTGTGTGTGTGTGTGTGTGTGTGTGTGTGTGTGGGTGCGTGTGTGTGTGTGTGTGCGTGCACTGCAGGCCATAAGAGTCCACACGAATGCGCAGAAATGGGTTCATTGCGAAAAAAGAAAGAAAGAAAGAAAGAAGACAGGGGAAAAAAAGGTCAGTATAGCTCAACAGCTCGACAAGGTGAGGCAGCGAAATCTGCTCCAACTTCCTCTAAATACAAACCCTGAACCTGAACCCTTCACGCGGCGGTGACATCTTGTCTGTAAACGAAAAGGCGTCTGCTTTTGTGGTTCATCGTAACTCAACGACGTGCCTCTCTCACAGTCGACAGTGAACGTCGAGCCACCGTGACGTCTCAGAAGTGTGAGGCATCTTTGGCGAGACACTATACTCTCCCTGATGGCTTTTTGAACAGAGCACATGAGAGATGCTGTCTTCTGAGAGAGGCTTGTAATCTGCTGCTATCTTTCCTTGTTGTGGAAGAGTGGAGCACGCCAACTCACAGTGTGAGACTGTCCTATTCACAGAAAATAATAGACAGAGAAGAAAAGATTTCTAATCAGGTCAACTAGCTGTTCAATTTATCCCCTCCCTTATTCCATATACAATATATCATATGATATACAGTATACAGTCCATATGATAACTTCAGTGGCAGTATATAATGTAATGCCATGTATCTTTTTGCTCAGCAGCCTTAAGTCATTTTTTTTCTCTCTCACATTAATGTACCCAGTTTTACTCTGCACCCCTGAAGGCTTGGGGATGTCATTACGGTTATATTTATTAAAGAGAGCCCATAGTAGAGTCAGTGCTTGGAATTGAGATCCAGAAAGTGTTCCCCTTTGGAATAGGGCGCCTCATCTCCCGGCTTCTGGCTGTCAGAATCCACTAGGTGTGGTTGCCGAAGGGTCACCTTGGGAGCCAAGTGGCATTCGCTAAGCGCGAGAATAATAATGAAGACATTGTGAAAACAAATATCAAAGCCTCTTGTTGGGGGGGGGGGGGGGGGGTGGGGGGTGGGGAGTGGGTGCACTGTGCTTGGCACATCACACAAGGCGTGCCGAGGTGTCTGTACGCCAGCCCGCGACTCCGCTGCCCCGGGAGTGTTTGGAGATTTTATTAAACACAAATTGCATGCGCCCTCTTGCGCTGCCGCTGCCGCCGCCGCCACTGCGCGTCTCCGCAACAGAGACCCCTTGTGTGTGCCCGCCACGGTGGCGGGCCAAAGAACAATCCCATTACAACGGGAGGGGAAGGAGAGAGTTGATATAATGGAGGAGCCATTAAAACCATGTCGTGTCCAGTCACTCACTTATGGATCCCAGAAAGGGTGTGTGTGTGCGTGTGTGTGTGTGTATGTGTGTGTGTGTGTGTGAGAGAGAGAGAGGCAGAGAGAAAGGGAGAAGGATTAGGGAAGAGGAGGGGCCGCCATGACAACGAGGACATGCCATAGCGCGTGATGGTCTTCTATGCCCTTGAGCAAACTGTCATTCAAGGCACTTTAATTAATTTCTCTCTGCCGCTTTCCTGCCTAGTCATGCTACGTGCGGGGGGCACGACCATTAAAGACTCACACACACACACACACACACACACACACACACACAAGCATCCACTCACACCCACATGAAGAATACATACCGTGATGAGAGACAGACTCAAACGGCAGCACTTATCAGATATAAGCGCAATGATTCAATGTTACATCCTGAGGAGTCAAAGGTGGCATCACTATCTATCATTCGTGCTCGAATAGATAAGCCTTCATAATTAGCCAAAAAGAACTTCTAAACTTAAAATCAATTTCCAACATCTGAAATTTAGATTAAACCATTTTTTTGTAGTGTCAAGAAACTTTGAATGTTTAGTCTTTCTAATAAGGGCATTATATTCAGTCACAGATTTGATGTGATGTGAACAAATTTTAATAAAACGCTGAAGTCTTGACATCCTCTTGTCATCTCTGAAATTACCTTTTTATTTCCCTTTTCACTCATACCAAACATTTATTATCACCATCTTAGCTATTCTGATGTACCGCTAGCATATAGTTTAAAACTTTACTCACAAAGTAGGGAGGTGCCTAGGAATTAAAATCAAATAATTGTTTCTCTTTTTTTTACTTCCTTGATCGTTCACTCCCACAACCCCCCCCCCCCATCCCTTTTTCTTTGGCGACTGTCTCGCCACTTTAATCACCTCGCCAGTTACGGCTTCATCAGTCGAAAAAGTACATCCATTTTCATGAACGACATTGGAGAAGGGTGGGAGGCAGGGCTGGGTGGGTGGTTTTAGTGGAGGGGGCGAGCTTTGATTTAATGAATTTCACAATTAGCCAAAGAAGTTAATGACTGTAAGGGGCTAAGTACGCTCGCTGACAGCCCTGTAGGTCTGAGAGGGGCCCAAGGCTTGGGGCCCCGTGCTTTTTCATTGATGTCTCCTCGGCTTAGCGCTGAAGAAATTAGGCCGGGTTGGGAGAGGGAGAAAGAGAGATGGAGGAGTCGTCTGCATCTTTTGTTACGAGACATCCACCCTGCCCCCCTTACACACACACACACACACACACACACACACACAGGAGTTCTAGCCTGGAGCCGCTTCAGTTAGAGAGGCGCAAGGGGGAAGCTAAAGACATGATTCACCCATTAAGAGCAAATTTGATAACCTGTGCTTGTTTGCGGTAATTATTCCTGGGAAGAGATTTGTATTGACCGCCTAAGGTATTAGCTGCGTGCCTTGGCAAAGGGTCTCACACACACACACACACACACACACACACACACACACACACACACACACACACACACACGTGATGCTTTGGTATGGAAGTGCGCTGCCTCCAAGTTTTCAGTGATAATAGGCCCTTTGACTTCATGCTAGAGTTAGACTTGAAATGAATTGTTGAGATGATTGATAAATCGAGTGGTTATAGTTTTGCATCATTAAGTTTACCTATGCCCTTATTTTCTTACCACACAAATCAGTTGAACGGCTCTTGCTGAGCTTCATCCCAAGTGCTTGCTGCTGCTGTGTGTGTGCGTGTGTGTGTGTGTGTGTGTGTGTGTGTGTGTGTGTGTGTGTGTGTGTGTGTGTGTGTGTGTTCATGGTCCACTGCGTCGCTTCTTTTAGCCATTACCCCAGCAATAAAAAATGTGGATAAATATCTGAAGCAGCATGAAATCAAAGTTTATGTTTTCATAGTGTCATGAATACATGGAACACCCCTGCAATATCCATTTCTCCTGATTTATGCATTCTGCACCCCCTCCCCTCCCCTACACACACACACACACACACACACACACACACACACACACACACACACACACACACTCCCATCTCAACCCCTCTCAGCCTCTCTGCTCCAACAATTATTTTCCCTCTTTCCCACAAAGGATGAGAAAGTATGTCTAGTATTTGTGAAATCCAAGTGGCTCCTGCCTGTGCCTAAAGTTCCAAAAAAACACAGGGGCTCATAAGAAAGTAATGTCAGGCTCGTTCATTCCGATCGGTCTCTCGGCGATGACAATAATGGGGACAAAAACAAAGGCACCTCCAAAAATAACCTCCTTTCGAGGGTCCCGAGGTTTGTACGCTCGTGTTTAGAAACGGTCTAGGAGCTCCAGAGTCATTCGGGAAAAGGGAGAGAGTGAGAAAGAGAGCGAGAGGGAGGGAGGGAGGGAGGGAGGGGAAAAAATGCGGGTGTGAGAATGTTTCTCCTGTCCCGTACTGTGTTATGAGTGGGCGGCAAGCCGTTGTTATTGCAGTGTAACCGTAGCTTGTGTAATTATTTCTCTGGTCGACCCTCAGACCCGGAGAGGCCTTCACTCTCCTCATTGTTGATGTTTGATGCTCCCAGTCCGTCTATGCATGTATCTCTCCCTCTTTCTCCCTCTCTCTCTCCCTCTCTCTCTCACACACACACACACACACACACACTCACTCACTCGCTCAGAAAAATGTTCCTTGATAGCCTAGTGTTGTATTTTATGACTCACCCAATGCAAATAGACCACTACCCCCCCAGGTCTTTTGTATTTCTTCACCGCAAGATTGGCCATCAAATACCGAGACAGCGTGGCCCAGTTAGTGTCAGCTGTGACCACAGATTAACATTGGATCAGTATCACTACGTTTGAATCATACAGTGGAGGTTACTGACTGTAGCCAGTGATGGGATGCATATTCAAGGCACATACTGGTCAGCAATGATTGTGCCTGGCCCCGAAGGTGTTTGTGTGTGTGTGTGTGTGTGTGTGTGTGTGTGTGTGTGTGTACTATGCATGCACCATATCTTTTCTTTATCCACTGTTGTACGTTTGGCCTAATAATAACTTTCTCTCATATCGCACCAGCATAGTCTGATATTCCATGTAATACCTACTGCAAACTGACCCTGTTCTTGCATGAACAACCAAGACCCTTTGGGTGTACATACATGCATGTGTATGTGTGCTTGTGTGTGTGTGTGTGTATGTGTGTGTGTGTGTGCGTGCGTGTCTCGTGCATGTTGTCGCTTGGGGGCCCCATCGGCATTGCCTGCTGCCTTGGCTGCTGTGTGTCGGGGTGTGTGTGTGTCCCTGATCCACGCATCCGCGGCCATATATTCTTTATCTGATTAGCTGACACGTTAGCGCGGCAGGCAGCGTGCGGGGACCCCCTCGGGGCGGGCGCATGGATTTCATTTAAAAAAGTATCAAAGGTTTACACGGGCGCTCCGTTTTAATCAGCATGTTTATCAGGCAGAGAAAAATTGCAGGAAGGACCACAGGGAGTGGAGGATTGTGTGTGTGTGTGTGTGTGTGTGTGTGTGTGTGTGTGTGTGTGTGTGTGTGTGTGTGTGTGTGTGTGTGTGTGTGTGTGTGTGTGTGTGTGTGTGTGTGGTGGGGGAGGAGGAGGTTATCTTAAGGACCAGTAGCCAGGGAAATTGATAATGGCTACAAGGTAATTTACTGGCAACTTCGGCAGCCCGGCACTGTGCCCGCTTGGCCCCTCGCTCTAATTACAACCCGTGTAATGTCCTAATGAAGCTGCAGGGTGTGTGTGTGTGTGTGTGTGTGTGTGTGTTGGGGGTTGTGTGGGTTAAACACAGTGAGTGAGTGAGTGTATGTGTTTGTGTTTGCATTTGTATGTACATTTGTTTGGTTTCATTTAGGTGAATAAATTTTTCTTTTTGTAAATACAGTGGAATTAATCTCTCAGTAGAATAATCCAGTGCCTTTTGTGTGTTTGTGTATTGTGTGTGTGTGTGTGTGTGTGTGTGTGTGTGTGTGTGTGTGTGTGTGCTTAACTTGCAGTGTTTTTTTTTCTGGTTTGGAGCTTTTCTCCCCCCTTGTCTATTGTGAGATTGTTTGTCTGGCCAGAACGTGGCCACCACGACTCCTTCAAACTAACGGTAACTGTTTCAGCTCAGTGACGGTGATAGCTGTGTTCTGCCCAAGAAAAAAAAAAAGGAGAAAAAAAAAACTCGTTGGGGCACGTTGATGGTCGAATCTGGCCCGCTGACAGTGATCCAGTGTGGCGACCCGGTTCCTTGTCACTGCCATTTACCACAGGGCATTAGAGGTACCGAAACGGCTCCTGCATTTTAATGGGAGCTTTGGCTGCTCACTCTTGACTAGCATTGATTGGCCCGAGACAATGAGTCTGTGCCTGGCCTGCAGTGTGTGGCGGGAACCGAACCAGAGAAGGGAGAGTTTTCCTGGAACGGACCCAGGATTCGGGGGACATTTTTTCCGCCGGGCTTGATTTGTTGGTCGGGTCGGAGGTTCACATGAGGCCTCTGATGATAAGGAATGGGCTCTGTTGTGTCTGTGTGTGTGTGTGTGTGTGTGTGTGTGTGTGTGTGTGTGTGTGTGTGTGTGTGTGTGTGTGTGTGTGTGGGGCTGGGGTAGGGGTCGGGGTGGTGGGGGTGTTGGTAGGGCGCCACACGCCAGGCGAGGTGTTGGGCTCTCCACCCTGGCAGGAGGTCTTTTGTGTGTGTGTGTGTGTGTGTGTGTGTGCGTGTGTCTGAGGTTGTGTGTGGCCAGGAAGGCCTTGATATCGCCGTCATGTAAACATCCCCCACAGCCTATCTGATGAAGGAAAAGCATGGAGAGTCTGTTTTCTCAGACTGTGAATGTGTGTTTACATGTGTTGAAGTGAGACTGCGTGTCTGTGTGTGTGTGTGTGTGTGTCTGCTTGTCTTTGTGTGTGTCTGTGTGTCTGCATACCCATGCTTAGGCCCACACCTGGTGTTTAAAGGAACAAAACTGGCTAAACTTTTATTTAGTGGAAGTGGAGGGCACTTAAAGCTATAGATAGCCCCTGTGTCCAGTGGCCTCTCTCAGAGAATGGAGATATTCTGAAACTGAACCCCGGTGCTTACCGAGTCTCCACTCCGCTCTCTCTTCCCCTCACAAGTCTCCACTCCGCTCTCTTCCCCTCACAGGAAAAGGAGAGCGTGGAAGCGGTGTCTGTCGGGGCCATTCTGTCTGACTACCAGCGGGTTCGAGTGGAAAATGTGTAAGTAGATCTCAACTGTCTCTCACGATGCAAGCACACACACACACACACACACACACACACACACACTCACAGAAGCACACACACACGCCACTCAGCTGATACCTCTGTTGGCGCACGTCAGTTTCCATTGTCCACGTATTGGATTGCACTTTAATTTCGGGAGACCGGCCAAAAGGTGCTTGAGAATTGGTGTACGTCTTACGTATGGATTCACCGTGAACTCCTTGTTTAGTGTTGTTTAACATCTTAAACGGCCTGGGAAGATGAAAAAGAAAGACATAATCTTCGCTGTAATTTCATCAGGTACAAACATTATTCCCTGTCAGTTTGCTAGAATGTTCTGTACTGCCAGAACTTCATTGTTCAAAAAAATTGGCTTCAGACTCCTGTCTTTGTGTATTCCCACCATATTGGATTATCAGCCACTTATTTAAACCTTTTCAATGTTTTGACTGTACCTCCACCACAAGGCCCCCCCAGGGCTTCCCCCGCCATCTTGAAAATACTTTGAAGTTGAAAAAGAATGGTTAGTCCCCCTTTCATAGCCGTTGGATGCACCGGGCCCTATTATCATTTGATGCTCTGCCTCAAAGTCAACCATATCGCCCAGCCCAAATAGCCCATGCACTTGATACCCTTGTAGCCTAAGTGGCCTGTGATGGAGAGTTGGTAACAAGCCACTCAGCCACTGGAGCGCCGGTGAAAGCCCCTCGGCATGCTGGGAATCCACGGTGCAGAGCGACACCCCCCCCACACACACCCACACCACCCTCCGAAAAAGCCGAGAGACTTAGCAACGGTGCGAAGCCTCTTCCGTTTTGACAGCCGCCCTGCGGCCCGCGTCTGTAGGCCGTCAAGTCTGGGCCCTTCTGCCTCATCTTCCAGCACATTCCATCACCACCACCACCACCACCACCTCCACCATCACCACCACCATCACCGCCCTGACAGCGCCGTGCGACTTCTTGCCTGTCAACAAATACCTCCCGTCAGCCACCCATTGTCTCGGAAGGGGGCCCCTTGCACCCCGAGGCGTCTGGTCGGGACTCGGGTTACCTGCGCTGTCTCTCTCTCCGTGACAGGCCTGACGAATGGGAGGAGGGAATGGGGGAGAGCGTGTCAGAAGGTAGTTGTGGCGTGTGGGGTCGGTGGCCGTGAAGGAGGATTTAGCTGTGATTTCATAATTGCGCTTTTAATTTCCACGCCCTCATCCTCATGCGGCTCTGTGGGCGCAGCTCTGGCGGCCTTTGAGCCGAGGCTGAGTGTCTGTGCCATATGAGCCTGGCCGTGGCACACTGCCCGGGGAGCGAAAGTGCCAATTGTCTTTGAAGTTGTTGAGCTGGTGGCGGCGGTGTGATGTGAGCTCTTTATCTCTCTCTGTCTCCCTTTCTTTTGTCTCACATTCTCATGCTCTCTCTTTTCTCTCTCTCTCTCTCTCTTTCTCTACTCTCTCCTCTCTCTCGCTCTCTTGATTTTCCTCTTACCTCTTATCATGGTGTTTGTGTTTCTCTTTCCATCATTCTGTCGCTACCTCTTTGTTTTTCTTTCTCTCTCTCTCTCTCTCACTCTCTCCCTCTCTCTCTCACTGTTTTTCTCTGTCTCAGGTGTTCTCGACTCGGGCTCCAGCCGCTGGCCTACCTGTGGCGCCGGGACCAGGAGTCGCTGCTCTCCGAGATGATATCGAGTGGCGTCCACGCCCTCCTCATCAAAGTGGCCGCCTTCGGTGGGTGAGCAAGGGCAGCAGTATAGCACTCCTCACTGCTACCACGCCCCCAGAGATTGGCACTTTACCAGACCCACACACACACACACACACACACACACACACACACACACACACACACACACACACACACACACACACACACACACACACACATATAAATTATACACATCTAATTCCCCTCAGAACTACTGAAGAGGTTGTGGTCAGTCAGTGGGGACAGGAGGGAGGAATAGTGTGTGTGTGTTTAAGTGTGTATGTGTGCGTGTGCACGTGTGTATGTGTGGTGTTGGTGGGGGCATGAAGAGGTTGGTTGCTCAGCCGTTTCAGTGTAACCAGAGACAGATAGTGCGCACAAAAACCCAAACACCACAGCCTAAATCATCAAACAAGGAGGATAGCAGAGATGGTTGAGGGTTCGGCCCGAGGGCGAAAACTCGGTCGAGCATAGAGCAGTATGCAAAAGATAAGAGCTGAAGTCAGCAGCCGCAGAAAGATCTTGACTGATTGCTGACCTGTGTTAATGACAAAAAGAAACGCCGTCTGTAATTACCCTGCCGTCACCAGGGCACCGCGCAGGGACGTGGGCCGGGGTGGGTGGGGGTGTGGGGGGTGTACATGTTCGTCAGGGTCCCTTGCATACCTCGACAGCCATGGGCCGTGAAGCGACGATTAAAATCTAGTATATCTCGTTTAAGCTCTTAAATAGCTGTGCGGCTGCGGAAAGGTTAGTGTCTTGTCACCTGGCTGTTGCTGTCGGCCCGCGATGCCTTCGGGCTTGATGCAGATCAAGTTGCTGAATGAAGGATGAGAGAGAGAGAGAGAGAGAGAGAGAGAGAGAGAGAGAGAGAGAGAGAGAGAGAGAGAAAAGGGGACGGAGACAAAGACAGAAGAAAAACCTGTCTTTCTCTGTGAGCTTTCCATATGCGGATTGTTACTTGTGTCTACTTGACACTGACACTGGAAGTGATAAATGATCATTATGCTGCAAATGGTTCTTTTTATCCTCCAACCACTTGTGTCCATAAATCACTCCATTTAGCTGCTGTTTACGCACGCTTAAGTACTTGCTGTCAGACTCAATCGTAATCAGTTATTAAGGGTTTCAGGCAGACACTTGATCTGTAGCAATCAGTGGCATATCTACTCGTATACAATGTTATTATGCTCAATCTAAAATAGTACTTACCCATTTTAGAATATTAGTCAGCGTTCACTTGATGACCAAACTACATGTCGCAAATTACTTTTAAAAATGACTTTTGAAGAGTGGTCCCTGAAGTTGTGTAATGGAACAAGTTTGAGAGGTCGATTTTGTGAACTCGAGTTTTGAATACCATATTAGTCATGAGATTTGCATGTTGCAGGAAGTCTTTGTTGAAGTATTTACATTGACGCATCTTTTCATGTTTTTATTGCTACGGTTTTGTTTTCTCTCTCTCTCTCTCTCTCTCTTTCTTTCTCTCTCTATCTTTTTTTTTTTTTTTTTTTGGACGCAGACACAAAAGCTCCTTTGTATGCCACCCAAAGAATGCATATTAACCCCAACCCCCCCAGGGCAACGGAGACGCTCTCCAAAACACCGCCCAGAGCCGTTGTGCTTGTCACTGAGACAGGCTCTAACCTCGCCACCCTCAGGACCTTACCGCAACGCCCTGCTGACTTCACTGCACTGCGGCCTCACCTTACCACCCCCATACACACACACACACACACACACACACACACACACACACACACACCTCACCAAAACACTCACTCCCCCCTTGAAAAAAACACATTCTCCGCGTGTCACAGGCTTATAATTAGAAAGGAAAACTACCTGGGGCCTGTTGTGTGTGCATTTTTAAACTCCTTCACCTTCTCCTTCTTCCCCCGCCACCACCTCCTCTTACCTGGCTACAGGTAGAACTCTCAGATCTTATCGGCTCTGACTCCTCACCTGTCCCCAGGGAGGCTGTAATTAGACATGAGAGAGAGAGAGAGAGAGAGAGAGAGAGAGAGAGAGAGAGAGGTAGAAAGAGAGAGAGAGGGAGAGGGCAAGAGAGAGAGTTGAGAAGTCTGCAAATGCCGGCAGCCCATTAACCACCAGTGGAATAATTGCAGCTTTCATTAGAGCAGGTTTAAGCAGAGAAGTGTGTGTGTGTGTGTGTGTGTGTGTGTGTGTGTGTGTGTGTGTGTGTGTGTGTGTGTGTGTGTGTGTGTGTGTGTGTGTGTGTGTGTCTTAGGGGCTGGGGAGTGGTAGGAGAGGTGGTTGGGTGAAGGTATTGAGTGACATGCAGGCGGTAGGGGGGCGTTGGGGATTGTGATGGAGGTGAATGGGAGGATCGCCTACATAGGGAGACCTCAGACAGAGATGAAGACACCTTGCCCTTCCCTCCTCCGGGTCACGACCACTTTAAAAAACAACAAATTTTCCCCTTCCTCTTTGTTTTTCGTCTTTTTTTTTCTCTCAGTTGTTTGATGTACCTAAGCCCCATACTGGAACAGATGTGTGTGTCTGCCCAGGGGCCGACTGAGGAGGGAAGGTAGTTTTCCTTTTGGCAAAGAGGTGGGCTAGTTCATCGGCAGTTTACTCAATCAAGGAAGACAAAAGAGAACGGCAAAGCTGTAATTCATCTCGGGCGTTTGGGGGTGTGGGGGGTGGGGAGATACCTGGCCTCCTAAGATGGACTCGGGTTTCGTCGCAGACTCGTCTGCTCTTTTATCGATGTCCGAGAATGTCCTTGTTGTTTTCCAACACGGTCTCTCTCTCCTGTTAATTGGCTGTTTAGACGGCCGCACATTAAACATTCACGCAATTAGGAAGCTGATTGATTTGCGTAGGTGAGGATGCCCGCCCTTGCTGCAGTCACTGGGCACTAATTGGTCTCCAACTCCTAATTGCTTAGACGAGGCTGAAAGGTTTCACTGATAAAACATGAGCATTATGAGGCTGTGTGATTTCTTTTCCGCAGAAAAGGGGGGAAAAAAATTTTGTCCAATTAATTATAAGAACGCCCCATAACCATACCATTGACTAACAGCCCCCACCCTATTTGCTAGCATTGGACAAAAGCTATTTCAAGACGTATCAAAAACATAAATGTCTGACGTGCTCGTTAAAGCTGTGCTTCTCCAATGGTTTAATTGGCTTAATTGTGTACAAGTGTGGTAACAATAGCAGATTGGTAATGTTGCCAGTAGCAGCGGAGCAGAAGATTTTCCCATGATACCTCAGTAATAAGGGAAGTGGCCAGCTGTTGCGGAGGACCTCTGACTTTCATTGCTTTTCCAATGGCTGTAGCCAAATTAGTCCAGGGAGCAGTATCGTAATTTGCTGTTGACATTTGTGGCACCACCTGCAATAAAGCATTGAGATGGATGAAGGAAGAGAAATCTTGAGCCCAGTGCCTGTAAATGACAGACTGAGCTCTCAAGGCTGGCAAGGTTAACCTTGAACATCTCCAGAACAAAGCCAAGTAGGATAGTAGTCAGACTATATAGTCCATGTGGTCAAGTCCAAGTTGATCATAACAAGGAGCTATGTGTGATCAGTTGTAATTGTTTAATCGTAATTGTGATAATGTAACCACTTTAGTTAACTTTTGAAAATATTTTTTGTACAGTCTATAGTACAAATTCAGATATCATGACTGTATAGTGAAGCTTATGCACTGCCTATATGCAGTTAGTGGTACTCTTAAATTGGACGATAAAAGTGTTTGAAATAAGGTAATATAAAGCAACTTGAATGTTGAAGTAATGTCCTGGTTGTATTATTAGATTTTTTTGTGTGTTGCTCTTTTATTTCGGCGAAAGGATAAAGTCTGTGTAAGACGGCACGATAAGCATCAGACGAGGTTATAATTGCCCTCGTTTTTCCCTTTAATTTGTCGGATAAAAAGATTACCACCTTGATGTGTAAGAATTGCATTGGCCTTAGCCTATTATTCCATGCACAGACATTGAATTTCAGATAAGGGCTTGGACAAATTTCACACATACCCTAATCTTATCATCTGTGCTTTTTTTTCTGTTCGTCTCTCCCTCTTAGCTTCTCTCTCTCTCTCTCTCTCTCTCTCTCTCTCTCTCTCTCTCCCTCTCTCTCTTTCTCTCACTCTACGTCTCTCTCCCTCTCTCTCTGTCTCTCTCCCCCTCCCTGATGGTAAAGATAGCATGTGGTTATTGTTTTCCGTAAGGTCTTTGAGAGCATTGTTCAAAAGGATGAACTAGCTCACGTCACGTCATGCATTCAGCAGCTAAAATGTTACACATCATGAATCCAATTTTCTCTCCCCCTTTTTTGCCTGCTCTGAAAGCAGGGATTAAACCAGGCCTGTCAGTCTGCACGGGGCCCATCAGGAGACAATCTCAGGGCGGCCAGTATTTCCACACGCCGACTGACACATTATCTACCATCTCGCCAGCTTTTTTTTTTTTTTTAATTTGCTTCCTCAGCCAACATCAGGCAACCTAAGAGTGTTCATTTCAATTAGTGAAGCTAACCAACTCACTTGAGCTGGGATAGCTTTGTGGATGGTGACGTCCTGGTTGTGGGTGATTATTAAGAGCGACTGCGATTAGGCTGATTCAGTTGCACATGCAGCAGTGCTTTTGAGTTTCACCAAAGACATGAAGCACTGAGTATTAAGATGTATGTCTCATTTGTGTATGGTATATCTTTTGCTGTGTAATATCCTGGATTCTCTGTGTGTGTGTGTGTGTGTGTGTGTGTGTGTGTGTGTGTGTGTGTGTGTGTGTGTGTGTGTGTGTGTGTGTGTGTGTGTGTGTGTGTGTGTGTGTGTGTTTTGTACCCGATTCCATTTACACCTGTAATGAACAGTTATTTGTTTGTGACCTTCAATCTCTAGTCGCTCAGATTATCTCTTCAGGTATCACAAACTTTCTGGGAGAAAAGTACTTTTTTCTCCCCCCACTCACTGCCCTCTAATTTGAGGCTGTTGAGCAAAGTAATGAAGTGAGCCAGGAGACCTTAAAATCCATTTCCCCTTGCTTTGCCTGATAGCCTGGCTTTGAAAGTTCACTGCCTTTAATTGCTCTTTTATTGGATAATACTGGACCAAATCCTTTTAAAGGGGAGCCATTCCTTCTGCTTTGACCAGAGCTTCTGTCTGAGGAGAGTGCCCAGGAGTGGTCCTCGGAGGCAGACAAACGGCGACTTTCGCCTGCGATTATTTGGGTTTAATGTGGCATAATGAACCAGCGTAATGAGGGTGAGGTCAGCCACTAAAGCAGGTGGAGGGACATGGAAGTCTAGGAACTGAGTGCCTTGTGTCAGTTAAGCAGGGGCTGAAGGTACTTGAAATGACTGCCTGCCCCTCCTTACAGTGGTCAAAGTTCGTTGACACCGTTACTCATTTTGTCTTTGCATTCCGTGGTCGTGTAGTGCGTCATGCAGACACGACAGAAATGTTACAGCAGTCAGGTAGTGGTTGTGTAGTGTAGTCTGACTGGTTTCTGATAGTTGTGGTATTCTCGATTCATAATTCACAGTAGTTCTTGTCATCATACATTGTAACGCCTCTGAATCAACCGCAAGCCTCTGAAATAAATCAGACTGTTCAGACATGTGATGACTAAACAAGATCCGTCTCCTGTCAAAGGTATCTGATGTCAGCCATGTTGACACACAAATTAGGTTTGTTTGCTAGCTAGATCAAGTCCGTAGGATATCGGCGCGGCCTAGAGTTTCTGTCTGGTCGCCGTCCCCAGATTGTTTTGTTTTTTTTGTTCTTGTTCCACTGGCTATCCTCAGGTAACCTAGCCTGGGCGACCACATAAAATATTTGTTTGTGTTTGGCATCTGTTGAGTGCGGCGTGAGTCTCTCAGGTGAAGCTAAGGGCACAGCGGAGCATGGCACAGGCTTTAATTAACCATCGGGGCGGCCGCATGGATTTCCTGTGTCTCCTCGCTCGCCGTAAATACCAAGTCCTCTCGTCATATTTTATTCACGAGTGTGGAAAGTTAATGAACATGTTAAAAAAAGAGGGGGGAGGGGAGGGTGGGAAAGGCAACGTCCTCATAAGCAATTTGAAGCCAATCATTAAAATTTGTTAAAAAGGCATGACTAATTAAAAAGGGATATTTAAATTGGATTGAATTTTAATGCTCTCTCTCTCTCTCCCCCCTCAACCTTTCTTGCTCTCTCTCTTTCCTCAGTCCCTCTCTTTCTCTTTCTTCTTAATCTTTCTTTCCTCTCCTTATTACCTTTTTGTGCATGGGGTTAGGATGAGAAGATGTCGAGATTAGATATTCTCACACTAATTAAGAGCGCCATTCCCCTGGGTGGCAGACAGGGGCCCCCTCCTCGGCCTCTTCTCTCTCTCTCTCTCTCTCTCTCTCTCTCTCTCTCTCTCTCTCTCTCTCTCTCTCTCTCTCTCTCTCTATTTCTCCCCTCCGCTTGCCCTCATTCCCCCTCCTTCCCAACTCCCCCCCCAAATCCTACAGGAGCTTGTGGCCTGGCTCCACTTGAAACGGTGAGTTTTCTGAAGCCCCCCTCCTTCCCCAGGGTTTGCGGTTAAGCCCTTGACCTTTGAGGTTTTCACAGGAGAAAGGGAAAGAGAAAGAGAGAGAGGGAGGGGAAAAAAAAGAAAGACCAGGAGAGTCTGTATTATACCGTGTTCTCGATAACTTTTTTCCGTTTGACAACGCAGTGCCACTGTAGCAACACCGTAGAAACTCGAACTCTGTGGAGTCTCAGTGCAGTTAATTTTTTCAAGCCTTACTGCCTTGCTACACAGAGTTCAGAGGAGAGAGACCTGGAGGACCAGTGGCGGGCGCGTGGGTTTAATTTAATTCAATTTCCCCGTTAAACCTGGTTTTGAGTGAAGCCTCCCCTACAGTTGCCATGAGAAACGACGCCACTGTACAGCAGCACATTGCCTCACGTCACCGCATCTGCCTCGCCTGACTTGTCTGCCGGGAAGTCCTGACACCGGCCCTGGTTCTGTTGCGGTTTTTCAGGGGGGCTATAAGTAGCCAGCGTCCCTGTGTTTGTTTATCAGGCTGGACATGGGATCGTTTACGGGGGGAAGCAGAGTAGGAGGGGTGTCACGTGGTACAGCGCTATGGAGACGGCGGCAGAAACGATGGTGGCGGTGGTGGATGTTACAGGGCCCCAGAACCAGGTGGGAGTCTGGAGGAGGGGTGCTGAGGCAGTCTGTCTCGGACAAGGGGTGGGGCTAGGGGATTTGGGGGGTGACTGGTAGGCAGTGTGTAGCCGCTCTCACGTGGAGCTGAACCACCGTCAGGTTGTTGGGGTTTTTTTGTGTGTGTGTTGTTGTTTGGAGTGACTTAAGGCTCGTGACTGGGGCCCTGAGAAAAGGCACGCGGAGGTAGGCGCCGCAAGCCAGAGGTCTGAGGGGGGGAGAAGTCTGGGGAGATTACAGTCAAGGCCGGGGACGGATGTGTTTGCAGAAGACATCATCACTCGTGGGCAACTCCTCTCTCTTATCCTCCCCTCCCCTCACTCCCCTTTCTTTTTTCCTCCTCCCTTGCTTTTCTTTCCCTTACCTCTACCCTCCTTTGCTCTCTCTCCCTCTCTCTCTCTCTCTCTCTCTCTCTCTCTCTCTCTCTCTCTCTCTCTCTCCATCTCCCTCCTCTCTGTTTGTATCTGTCTTCCTCTGTATCTTTCCGTCCCTTGCTCTCACTCTCTCTCTCTGTCTTTCTCTCTCTCTCTTTCTCTATCTCTCTCGTTGTCTATCTCTCTCTCTCTCTCTCTCTCTCTCTCTCTCTCTCTCTTCCTCTTTCTCCTGTTTGCAGAGCACATCTGTGGAGCCTGAGTCACTTCCCTGTGCAGTTGGTGTGTGTGTGTGGGGGGGGTGGGGGGGGGGGGGAAGACAAATAAACAGGATCTCTCCCAGTTTACGTTCACAAAGGAACAAGGCAGGGGCTCGCTTTTCAGCGCGACTGAAAACTGTTAACCTTACCCGGAGAGATTTGTGTACACAATTTGCAAAGTCAAATAAATAAGGTCTTGGGCCAAGTTCTTTTGTGTGTGCTCTGTGTTGTGCCGTCACTGTGTGTGTGTGTGTGCGTGTGTGTGTGTGTGTGTGTGTGTGTGTGTGTGTGTGTGTGTGTGTGTGTGTGTGTGTGTGTGTGTGTGTGTGTGTGTGTGTGTGTGTGAGACAGGCCTGCCTCTTGCTGTCATCATGAATCACTGCTCTGTGTCTCTGACGGGGCCCTTCTCCTCTGGTGTGTGTGTGTGTGTGTGTGTGTGTGTGTGTGTATTTTTGCGTCTGGCAGGCTTGGACCCTGAGAAGCATTTAGGGAAGTCTTTGGAGGAGATGGAGCCTCATCTGAAACAGGTCAGAGCATTACTCTCTCAGCGTCCATCCCTCCCTCTCTTTTTCTCTCTCTCTCTCTCTCTCTCTCTTTCTCTGTGCCACTGCCATCTCCTCGCCTCACCCCACATGAACCCACAGTCGGGCTGCGGTCCAAACACACGCCATCTCCCTTTAGGCCCCTGGGCCCGAGACTGTAAAATTTATATGGGTTCGGCCGCATTAACAAGTGGCCCACGGTTTCATTCCGTTTTTTTTTTTTCTTCTTCTTTTTTTTGAGGGCCGACTAGCGTTCTTTAATGACGGAAAGGAAATGGACGAAAAGTGGAGTCCCTTTCATGAAACGGCTGTTAAACATTGATGAATTCCTTCCCTTTTGGCAGCTCTCGCAGAAGTATGGCGTGCACATTTGTGGGGAAGGGGGCGAATACGAGACCTTCACAACCGATTGCCCTCTCTTCAAGAAAAAGATTGTCATGTAAGTTATCATAAAGCACACCATCTCCCGTTTCAAAAAGCCGCTTTTGTACAGCGGGTGCCAACAGGGCAGACGCGAAACTCATTCATTTAGTTGGCACTGGAAGAGAATCAAGTCAAGTAGCATTACACAACTCCCTACGCTCCAGGGAAAGTTTCATGTATCGACTTGGAGTAACAGACTAAAACAGAGACAATTCAAACTTTTTTGGGCCGTCTGATATTTTCTGTATTTCCCTGTTTTTAACTCTTTCTGGTGTCCGAGAATAA
>JAODXP020000024.1:27101810-27116810 GCA_027497455.2 Sardinella longiceps | reverse complement strand
CACTACCACACACACACACTCACACACACACACTCACACCCTACCCCATCCCCCGTTCTATGCCACACACTGGCACACAAAGAATCGTACCACGTGCTGCTCTGACTCCCTGTCTGTATTGTGTGTGTGTGTGTGTGTGTGTGTGTGTGTGTGTGTGTGTGTGTAGAGCCTATGCCTACCTGCTCTACCCGCAGCGCGGCAGGCTACCAGTGGATAACTGGTATCTCTGGTGCCCATTGCAAAGACGAGGAGGAGGAAGAGGAGGAGGAGGAGAAACGTGCAGGAATCCGAGCCCAGACAGAGTGGGCTTTCAACAGGCTGCAAGGTACAAAGCAGCTGATCAGAGCTTCATAGATCCAACCCATCTACAACCACACACACACACACACACACACACACATATATATATATATATGAGAGACAGAAAAATACAAGTAAACAAACAAACAAATAAAAGGTATTAGGCGTTTAAGTAGGCTATGTCTGGTGAAGAGGGTGGGTGGGGAGTAGGCTCAACCCAGACTCAGGAACCCATGCTGGCTCAGCCGCTCTGTTCCGCTTTTTTTTCAGTCCACTTGGGGGTGAGAAGAATAGAAATGTAGAATCAGCTGGAGAGAAAGGGGAATGAAGGAGAGGAGAGGAGAGGAGAGGAGAGGAGTTTTCCTCTAGTAGAGGGTGGAAATGAAACATGGGGAGCACGTCTGGTCCACTAATCCACTTAATATGCTGAAAGTTACCTCTGAAAAAGGAGCTGTGTATTTGTGACTCTTATGTACTCTCTCTTTCACTCACACACACACACACACACACACACACACACACACACACACGTACACGTACATACATATGCATACATACAGTCAGCCTTTGTTCCTTTGTTCTCCTAGACGTTTTCATTTCTCCTTGTTTTGCTTGAAAAACACACTGGAGGATGTGGGACAGGGAGCAAGAGGATGGATGCTCTTTATTCAACCTCAGTCTCTTCAAGCGTGGAAGCGAGAGGCAGGCCTATCTCGCACCAGGCTAACACACACACACACACACACACACACACACACACACACACTTCTAGCTGCCCTGTCCATCACAAAAGAAGGCCCGGGACGGGTGCTTCAATTTAAGTGGGGGAGACCGAAGCTGAGTCTTCAAAACACATGCATGCCTTTTTTCTTCCTCTCTCTCTCTCTTTGTCTCCTGCTCTCTCTCTCTATCTTGCTCTCTTGCTCTCCCTTTCTCTTTATCTGTCGTTTTTCTGTCTCTTTTGAATACTGTGTGCTTTGCCTTTATTGCCTGGAGAAACTTTTTTTTAAGTGGCGTCTTTAACAGTGTATCTCTCCTCCCCCCTCTCTCTCTTTCTTTCTTTCTCTCTCTCTCTCTCTCTCTCTCTCTCTCTCTCTCTCTCTCTCTCTCTCGCTCTCTCTCTTTTTGCTTAAGAAGTTGGAGCGAAAGATGAAAAGCATATTTAATGTTTATCGTCTTTGCCGAAACAGCCTTCGCGGCTCTGAGACAATATTAAACAAGTTAATATTTCATGAAGAGTCTCTTTGTATGAGCCGCCTGTGTGAAGTGCGTTGGAACGCCTTTTCTGTTCCGCCATTGAGGAGAGAACGAGCGAGCGAGTGAGGGAGGGAGGGAGGGGGGGGGCAAAAAATAAAACAACAAACTTGATGCTGTATGAAAATATTATGGGCAGGCGGGCCTTGCCTGAAGACCTGTGCTTTCACACAGCTATGATATGATATGCCACGGAGCAGGTCACAAAGCATCACTCGTTCCAGAAATCGTTATCTCGTGCAAAGTTATATTCAGGCGAACACAAATGGGCCTTTTGAGGAAAAGAGGCTGTCTTTGTGTGTGTAAATATTAATACTCACAAAGAGAAGAAGGCTGTGAGAGACATAACCTGAGGTCATACTCACTCTCTCTCTGTGTGTGTGTGTGTGTGTGTGTGTGTGTGTGTGTGTGTGTGTGTGTGTGTGTGTGTGTGTTTGCTCCAGCCGAACTCGAGAGAGGAGGTTGGCAGATGAAGGATATTGTCCTAGTGCACCTCTACGTTAGAGACATGGCGGATTTCAAGGAGCTGAACAGCGTCTACGTGTCTCACTTCGGCTCCAACCCCCCAGCCAGGTAAGGCCACCGTGTGTGTTTACTCACCTTACACAACACCACTCATCACCCGCACCTTTAAACCCCACTACATCCAGGCCAGCAATCTTGTCCAACAACAAACATTCCCATTCCCTCTCATTGGGAATTCTCGGAGTTACAATACCCAGGAATGGCAGTTAGGTCATTCTAAGGCTAATGTAATCACCAATATTTATATCTGTGTACTCTGACTATGCAGAGTGTATATGTTAACAGCACTGCCTGATGTGGAGCATGTGGGTCACAGGCCTCTTCAAAATATTAGCTCACTTTTTGGCCAAGATGATGCCTCTATCTCAATCGTGCCACTGCCCCCCTTCAGTCTGACTCTCTCTCTCTCTCTCTCTCTCTCTTTTTCTCTTTTTCTCTTTTTCTCTCTCTTTCTTTCTTTCCTTCTCTCTCTCTCTCTCTCTCTCTCTCTCTCTCTCTCTCTCTCTCTCTCTCTCTCTCTCTCTCTCTCTCTCTCTCTCTCTCTGCTTGCCAGGGTGTGTGTGGAGGCCCCCCTGCCTGTGGGACGCCTCCTGCAGATGGACTGCCTGCTCCATGCCTGGACTCAGCCTCCCTCTGAGGGCTGCTTCCAGTCCCGGGAGGTCATGCACGTCCAGAGTCTGTCCCACTGGGCCCCAGCCAACATCGGGCCCTACAGCCAGGCAGTCAGGGTAAGGCCTTGACTTGTGTTTATTGCTCTCTCTCTCTCTCTGTATCTCTCTCTCTCTCTCTTTCTCTCTCTCTCTCTCTCTCTCTCTCTCTCTCCGGATATCTCTCTAGATATCTCTCTGTCCCCCCCCCCGTCGTCTCTGTCTCTGAGAACCGGCTTGTGCAAGATGGCCCTGTCTGCTTTTTAATTACCATGGGGTAGATTGCAAAGGAGTAAGATAAAACAAATGGAAGCCTGTCATCAAAACTGACACAATGGGCATTGAAGCCCATCTCTACAGCGTTTGTTTGTCACTGTGTTTTGTTTTTCTAAGTCTTTTAAGATGTTTATGGTTCTTATAATTTGCAACATCTGTGCTACAACGTCCAAAACTTATATTAACATTGACTGTTTACACACTCACCCACACCTAGTTTGGATTGTGAGACACAATGCTGGAGGTTGTGTTCAAACTCCAGCTCGACAGCCCTTCTTCAGATACACAGCTGTCGCTGCTGTGCCTCATATGTGTGTGTGTGTGTGTGTTTGTATGTGTCTGTCTGCATGTACATTTGTGTGTTGGTTTGTTTGTTTGCGTGTGCCTGTGGCAATCGCTAAAATCTGGCGCTCTTTTGATGTAATTGCGGAGCTGGCGTTTGAAAAAAGGAGAAGAAGAAGAAGAAAAAGACGACAAAGAAAAAGCAAACAGCTAATGTGGCACCAAAGGAAGACGCGAGTGGTGCAAATGCGGTTGCACGGCTGACTGAGGCCCTTGTTTACCCGCGCGCTAACGGGATTACATTTGTCAGGTTTATTGTCAACAGTGGAGCCGGGCTCATCTCCCTCCCCTTCGCCAGCCTCTCCACTAGACCTCCGTGTTCTCTCCTTGTTTTCTGAGGAGCAGGAAAGGCATGCATGAGCGGTCAGGTGGACGTTCAGATCTTCCACACATCACAACCCAACCCCACCCATCTCGCCCTAACCTGGTTTGTCAACAGCAGTGATTGGTGGAAAACATGCTATCAATTTACTTTTGAGAAACGTGGCATGAATGCGTGAGGCCGAGATCACACCTATGCCACAAACATCCATGACATATTTGAAATAGGATCCTCGGAGAAGAGTGTACGCCAAGCCCAATTATGGCACCGCTGGGATTCAGCCTTGGCAGAGGAGCCTAAATATTTGGGCATGTTTTGTCTGTGAAAAACAGAATTGTTTGGCTCTGGTGAGTGAGTGTGCATGTCGAGCTTCATAGTCTCACACCATAAATATGAATCTTCTGCTGTGGTAAATCAGCGACGGAGGAAAGACAATGAAACACACACACACACACACACACACACACACACACACACACACACACACACACACACACACACACACAGATACACACAAAACTCCCATCTCCCTGGCGCAGATCTGTCCTCCATCCCATCTCATCACTGAGTCGTCTAACTGGGGCATGTGTATTAACAGCAACCTAATTCCAGAGATGGCTCCACATATTGATACAATTAGCCCCATGCTGGTTTCATGCAGATGTGTGTGGTCCCGCACACACACACACACACACACACACAGGCGCGCACGCACGCGCACACACATGTACACGTACACACACGTACACCCTCACATAGTCTCGATTCATCCTTAATGACTATGTGAATTTGAAGGGGGAGTAGCCTCTGCATAGTGAAGACAGGCCTCTCTGGAACTGAAGCCCACCGAGGGAATTGCTCTCCGAAAAAAAAAGCCCTTTACATCCTCCCTCCCTTCCTCCCTACTGGTGAAATAATTAGTGATTAATTGTGAAATCCCATTAACAGGCCCCGAGAAAGAACCGGGCTCAAAATGCCCCCTTTTTTTCGGGGGGAACGTCTCAATTATGTCCCCGACACTTTTGTCAATCACGTCCGTTGTGTGCTGCCATTGTTCATCCGTTTTTGAATGACTTCAATTTGCGGAGAATTTTTTCATCATGTGACATTTATTAACCTGAATTAGCATTTAACATGTGTACGATAACACATAATAGCCCTGTGATATCTGACTGACTTGTGTCGGAGAAGCAAATGGTTGCTTCTGTTCTGTCGGGCATTAGGCTTTTGCCCTGCCTCGGTCGGTTGGCTGCTCTGAGCCTGTAGAGTGGGACACGGGGAGTTGAGGAAATGGTTTTGAATAGCCACTGGCTGGATATGTTTCCCTAAACACCCTTTAGACTAATTACTGTGGGGCGACTGCCGTTGTTGTTTGGCTCCATGACAGATTCGTATCCAGCGTGATTTACGGAATTAGTTAACCTTTATAGCGTTCGCTGATTATCGCTGTAGGCTTTCAATATGTTTTGAGATCGTTTAGGGGAAATCAGGCGTGAGGCACGGAAAAGATAATTCAATTTGTGTTTTGTTTATTCCCCTTTTTTGCTATCAGGTTTCCCCTTGATTAGTTTCTGCTTTGGGGTCATGTTTTGCATAATATCCCTGATACAGCAAATGGCTCGTTTTTTTTTTTTGTTTTTTTACATTGTGGTTATTGCTTTGTCTGGACTTAGCAGGGAATGCAGACTGGACATGTTCTGTCATTTGGGGATAACAGTGATAATTTGCAGGTCAGGACATAAAAGATATTTGCTGTAGTTTACTGGAATTGAGTCTTGAGTAGATAGTTTATGGCTTTATATACGACATAAAAAGATTGTATCCAGTTATTCCGGAAGACTCTTCTTCCATTAAAACAAAGGCTTCATTTTCTTCAACAATGCAATATTGCATCAAATAGCATTGGTATGTCATCAGGAATTGAGAGGGACAAAAAGACTAAAAAAAAAAAAACCCTGCTTTTGAAGTAAAAAAAATCTAGTCAATCTATTCTCATAACAGACGATTAAGCTGGTGTGTTGGCAGATGGCTTGAATTGACCCTCCATTAGCCAGGCTGGTAGTTAACAGTGTGGGGTCCAAATTGCTTATTGCCTCACACCTTTGTGATTTAATGCCAGCCATTCCTGAGGTTCCCTGCCAATGAGCAGGAGAGGAATTCAAATGATTCTATAATTACATAATTCCAAGACGGAAAATCACCTTTTGTGTGGAGGGCTCCATTGGCGCTAGGATTGTAAAGCATCTCCCCTTTCAGATTAAGACAAATACAATACCCTGAGGATGTCTGTTTTCCAAATTCTATTTACAGATTAAATTCTGGGGGAGTACTGTTGGGAAGCCAGTACTAACGGCTGTCCCAGGTTAGGGAATAGACCCTCTCGTTCTTTGTCCGTTGGGAGCGGCAGTCTGTTTTGTTGGAAATCCTCGTGTGGGCACGGAATTGGATTTGCATTGGATTTTGCGAATTGCCAAAGTGGTGCTACTGAGCAGTAGGGGAAGTGAATGTGACATTGACAATTATTGTCAAAAGAAGTGGTGGCCTGCCTGCCAGTGAGGGGGGCCAAAAAATTTGAATAATCTTTTTGGGGGCGGGTGGTGGTGGTGGGGGGTTTGTGCGCGGGACGGGGGTAAGACACTGAAACAAAGAGCCAGCCTTGGCTTGACCTCCATGTTAGGGAGCTCCGGAATCAAGCTCACCCATTTCTTCATGGTTAAGTGTTCCATTACTGGCTCCATAATCAGCAAGCTGCATTAGTCTGTTTGTTGATTTTACATAGAACTGTAATCGGAGTTAGACTTGGTATCCCAAGTGCAAGGTTCACATGGGAATTTAAATGCTGAGGGGTTCCACCGAGGATTAAGCCGTGATTAACAAAAATGTTTTGATAAATAGCTTTTGATTTTTAATAGCACATCAGTTTTTTTTTTGTCAGAAAAGGAAGATATTACACAAAATTTGGCAATTAGTATGAGCAGAGCTTGTATTTGAAGGTGTATTATTCGTCTCCAGTCAGAACAGATCACTGGGCTGAAAAGTGATGATTTTGCCTTATCCCTCCCCACCCTTCAAAAGTAAACAAACCATCGACGGAAGCCTCATCCACCTCAATTACCCACGGAAGGTAATTAACTGAAAAGCAAGACTTGTGAAGCCTCACAGGGCCACAGGGTCTTATTCAAGGATGCGTGTGTCTGTGTGTGTGTCTGTGTGTGTGTGTGTGTGTGTGTGTGTGTGTGTGTGTGTGTGTGTGTTGGAAAGCGGGAGGGAGGGGGGTTATGCCAAGTGTACAGATTAATTAGGACGTTTAACTTCATTTTTAATACAACAGATTTAATCCCATAAAAACGGATTGATCTCTGAGGAGGACTCCTGACGGACGGCCCTCGACGCTCGAGCCTCGCCGTAATCTATTGAAACCTGCCTTTTATCTCACCTCAGCCCCCTTCTCCTTCATATTTTATGGATTTTTTCATAAACACGGCCCATACTTCATAAATGTCTCAATTTTCTAGTCTATTAACATTACTTCAAACGCAGTTGATAAAACAGGAGAGCATGCGTGAAATAATGCACCAATAACGGCGCAGTGCTGCAGGCTAGGAACAGTGGGTAGGCACGCCAGGCATCCCTGCTGAAACAATAGCTACTCCGTGCATATGCTATCAGCTCTAATAAAAACAGCTACATGATCACACAAGCTCATTCTGAAGATGGAATCACTGAAGGATTGATTTGATCGAAGATTGACTGATTCCTGTCTAAAATGTTTTGCGTATGATGTTGATTTGAAATATTTTTATTTTTTTAATTAACTGATATTTTCCATGTTCTCTGTTATTTAGTATTGTGTTGTTTGACAAACGCACTAAACCAAAAAACACTATTGTGTAGCATTGACTTAATCATTGGCTGGCATGCCATGCAGAGGAGAACCACGTCACAGAGGTCTTACTCACACACGTGCTGATCCGGTCTCCAAAGTTTACAGGGGTCACCCGGGTGCACGTGAATCAAGCAGACGCACATCATGGCTCTGCAGAACGGTTGATCCCATTCAGCCATCCCCTCTCCCCTCTGTCCCCTTCCTCCATTGAGCCCAGCAGATGGGCACTGACACCCAGGCTACCCTTCTCCCTCTAGGGGGAAAACACGCACCTGTATGCCCACGTCACCCCCTCCACCTACCTGGACCCTGTTGCTTATTGCCCAGGTCAGGGGCAGGGGGTGTGGGAGGCAGACGGCGGTGACTCACCCGTTACCTGGCCGTGTGTTTTGATGGCAGGTGACATTGGCTTGCACAGTGAGTTGGCTGCTCGGCATGGGGTGTGTGGGTCGTGCCGGTGAGATGGCATGTAGCATTGAGATGGTGGCTTAACGAAAACCATGAAGGGAGGAGACTGGGCGAGTTTTGGGGGGGTTGGGTGGATACTGTATTCCTCTGGTGACAGGCTTCAGCATCAGAGGCCCTTCAGAGTGACTCCAGCCTCCTGTCACTCAGCCCAGTCTCAGCTCAGACTCACCAGCACAGCACAGGCAGCAGCCCACGGTTCCCAGTACGCCCAGCACAGGGCTCAGTGGAAGGGACGTGTCTGACAAAGGCCAGTTACACCACTGCACAGCACTGACACTGTGTCACTCATGCATACATGGGGCCCAAATAATACAATCCTTCCTCTCTTTCTGATAAGTCTCTCTCTCTCTCTCTCTCTCTCTCTCTCTCTCTCTCTCTCTCTCTCTCTCTCTCTCTCTCTCTCTCATTGTAATAGAGGGTCTCACAGGGACACGTCAATGAACACTCTGGGCAATTTACATCAGTATCCCAATGTAGTCTCCCTCATTCAAACATGGGGGCAAACCCCCCCCCCCCACACACACACACACACACACACATCTCTCTCTCTGTCTCTCATTGTATCCCCCTGTAATGGACAGTCTCACAGGAGGGGACATGTCAACGGACACGCTGGCCAATTTACATCAGTATCCCAATGTAGTGTCCCTCATTCAAACACGAGGGTGTAATAACAGGACCCCCACCCTCCCCCCCTCCCTCTCTGATCAGATCATTTCCATTGCATCAATTTTCTTCTATCTCTCTCTCTCTCTCTCTCTCTCTCTCTCTCTCTCTCTCTCTCTCTCTCTCTCTCTCTCTCTCTCTCTCTCTCTCTCTCTCTCTCTCATTGTATCTCTCTCTCTCTCTGTCTTTCGCTGGCTTGGGAGACCACCCACTCCCCCGCATGTACAGATGGATATACGCTCTGACACATGCGGGCGGTTGCCGTAGCAGCGGCCGGCTTCCTCCGTGTCTGAGTCGGCGAAGGGCGAGATGCAGCGAAGGGCGGGGCTAGGGTGAGGGAACAAGGGCACCTCCTGAGCCCGCATGCAGGCACAGCTTTTTTTTCTCTCTCTCTCTCTCTCTCTCTCTCTCTCTCTCTCTCTCTCATTGTCTCTTTCTCTCTCTCTCTCTCTCTCTCTCTCTCTCTCTCTCTCTCTCTCTCTCTCTCTCTCTCTCCCTCCCTCTCTTTCTCTCTCTCTCTCTCTCTCTCTCTGTCTGTTTCTCTCTCACATCCATCCGCTGTGGTCTTCCAAGCATGGGGAGTATGAGAGCAAGGTGAATCAGGCAAGGTTGGGGGTAATTATTTCTCAACCCATCCCCTCACGCCTCCTCTTTTCTCCACCACCCACACACCCACACACACACACACACACACACACACACACCCACACACACACACACACACACACACACACACACAGTCACAGTCACAATCACCACGGACTCCCTGCCGTGACCCCGGCAAGGCTGACCCATCATGGCAGCAGTCATTTTCTCGAATCATAGCCTGTGTGAGGCGGATTATCTGCCTGCCACGCGACATTGTTAGGGGCTGGTAGTAGCTTGTACCGGCCGAGGACACGGGAAGGACTGGATCTGTCAGAGCGCATCGGCGTCCCGCACTCGTTGGCCGCCAAACCCCCGCCACCGATGCTGCGGCTGCCGTGCGCCCCAGCGCCCGTCGCCCTCGTAGCTCCTCGGCTTCCCTTCATTAATGGGCCCAGGCCCTGACAACTGATCCTAATTGCCTCTGAAGAGCTCTTCATGTATTATTGGTGCCTGACTGCCTAGCTTCATGTCAACAAGCCACAGGAAGGCAGAAAGGAATCACCCCCACATACCACACACACACACAGTAGTGGCACACGTGTCCATTTACACATCACAAATACACACGAGACACCACTCATGCACACCCCAAACACCACAGCACATCCCACACGCCCGACCACATCCACTCACACCACCGACCATCTGCATACCTCAGACCCCTGTGCGTGTGTGTGTGTGTGTGTGTGTGTGTGTGTGTGTGTGTGTGTGTGTGTGTGTGTGTGTGTGTGTGTGTGTGTGTGTGTGTGTGTGCGCGCAAGCCAGAGAGGAGTCATCACCCACACACACCTCCATACTGAACCCTTACATATGGCAGATTGGTGTGTGTATTGAATTTCTCCCTCTGACAGCTTTAGATTATTGTCTTCATTCACTTTTTTTTTTTTTCTTGTTTTTTATTTTTGTTGAAGAATTAATAATAACTGTCAACTTTGGAGTAGCCTTTCAAAACACAAGTAGGCTTTTTTGGGGGTTGCGTCTGGAACACAACATAAGCAAATGCAAACGTGCGCTTGTCGGAATATGACAGATTTATTTGCGGCCGTGCCGTGCATTCCTTTTTCCCTGTTGCGGAAGTAGAGGGAGCATTTCATCAAAAAATGCCGAGAGAGCAGACAGCACGCGTCAACCTGATATCTCTCAAAACGTGCCAATGTTCCCATGTCGCCGTTCGCCACATTTACAACAGGTTCTCAGCTTCACCATACGCCAGTGACTGACACTGAGATTTTATGAATGTACAGCAAAAAATGTGTAATTTTATGCTGACCGCCATCAGAGCCTGTACAGAAAATGCATTCGAAACAAAAAAAAGGGGGATCAATTCCGCTTTTGGACACAGCATAAATAGGCTGAATCATAAATGTATGAATGATTAGAGAGCAAAGTCGGCCAGTGCTGTCCAGTTTGATAACCGTCAGTTAGAGGCGGGTGGTGGGGGGGTTGTTTGACCATTCTATTACTATGGAAACTAGGCGTGCTATTTGTAGGTGGCTGTGTTCTTCTGCCTGCGGTGATGAAGGTGGCGTTGGGGGCATGCAGCGCTGCCCAGCACAAAATAACATGGCACGATACAGCACAACACAACAACAGAGGTCCTTACAACAATATAAAGCTCCTTTATAACACAGTCCAAACCAACACAACACAGCACAGCAAAACATTGCACAGTCATGACCAAGATGTCATGATACTGCCCAGCACAACATGTAACAGTAGAATACAGAGCGACACAGAACACAACTCGGCCCAACAAGCCAGCCAACTAAAGGGAACATTGCACAACAATGCATTACTCAACACTACAATAATTCAACATAATCTTGTCATTACACAGTAGAACACAACAACATTTGTTCGAGTCGTTTAGCAGTAGAAGTATTATCGCTTAATGCTATAAAACACGACACAGCGAAAGCTGAGTCTTGCCATGCTGCAGATGAGCTAAAAGAACACAGCAGTGAAACTCAGCGTTGAGCGGGAGGAGAGGGGAGAGGAGAGAGGGGAGAGGTGGGGGCCCACACCGGGGCTTTAGTGATGGACAAACAGAGACGTAGGGAGGCAAGCCATGGGCTCCCTAACTAGGCTCTCTCTCTCTCTCTCTCTCTCTCTCTCTCTCTCTCTCTCTCTCTCTCTCTCTCTCTCTCTCTCTCTCTGACCGACAGGCAGTGGGAAGACAGGTGGAGTTTGTGTGTGCTGAGTAGCACTGCCCTTTAAGGGGATGAGCAGGAAACTCTCCAAATATTGGACAGTGGTGGAAAAGCGGGGGCCCTGCAACGAAGCGCCTATTCTAAGTGTACTTTTCAGCCCTTTTACGCTCACCATATTCCCACAACTCCGTTCTATTGAGCCTGACGTTAAGTGCTTCTGGTGAAACATGATTATTGGGTCTTCATGCAATGGTGGCCGAGCATTGCAGTTTTGTCTTAATTTATTAAGGAGATGTTAGTTTTTAATAGCAGTAAAAACTGATGGCTCAATGATATTAACATTTATGTCCCATTTACTTTTGGGCACTCACGCGGTCATTAATTTCTCATCGAGGGCTTCGTTTGAGCAGTAACTTTTAACCTGGGTCATTCATTTTTCATTAGCCATTGTCATTTTAGCACATTCTACAGATATAAAAGTGTTTCGGATGAATAATACACGGTGTCCTGTTTTAAGCCAGTCTGTGGTCCGGACTACACACCAACATGTTCAGTGTTACAACCATTTATTATTCATACGGATGTATTTGTAAGTGTGTATGTCAGCTAGTATGAATGTCAGGGCTGATGCAGGATTTGCGCAAGAATTAAGTTAATTTTAGCCTTTCAAACCTGACTTTGAACAGACTTTTGACAGGAAGAACTTAGATATTTTATAGTATGAATTTTAAAATCATATTTACACAATACATTTATTTTTTAATTGCAAAAGAAATATATCACAAAACTTGTATATTTAATATATATTTTATTTATAATAACATTATTTTAGGAATTTTACTTTTTTTGCTTTTTTAACATCAATAAATGAATATGTTTTTCATTGAAGAGGCACATAAAAACTGCATAGACTAAACTAAGATAACCTTCAACAGAGTTGCTGACAGTAACATGCATTTTTTTTTTTTTTTTTTTTTTTTTGACCAAGACCGCTTTCCTATTGTCAAAGAAAATACACTCTCTGGCTTTTTGGCTTGTTGTATGTTTTAAGAAAATACAAGCCCCCGTAAGGGAGCACTGTATGTGTGTGTGTGTGTGTGTGGATTAATAGCCGGTTCCCTCTCACTGTTTTCCATGTAGCCATACTGCCATCTCTTGAAAGAAAACAGAACTACCAGTGAGTGCAAGAAGACTTTTTTGCCACTGTTTTGCTTTTTCTTCCCCCTTGTCTTCCTCCCCTCCACCTCCTCCTTTTTTATTTATAGATGTCTTCTGCAGGTTGTCCGCTTGCTTTAAGCAGTGCAGGCCACGTAACCTTGGCGTGTCCAAGTGGCCGAACCCTATCTGCTAAATGATTGCTCCAGTGGCCGATGCAAAGGGACCGTCCCGTCTTCCGGTCGCTTCTTCCCCCAATGTGACAGGCTGACGTGCCACTGGAGGTCAGGTGGAAGACAAAGTGTGCACGGCTCACTCTGTCCCCCTCCTCTCTTTCACACACACACACACACACACACACACACACACACACACACACACACACACACACACACACACACACACACACAGAGCAGCCACTGTGCTCACACATTGTTGTTTTTTTTCTCTCTCTCTCACACTATACACCAAGTTCACAAGCAAAGCAGTGGTTCAGGTAGTCTTAGCGTGAGATCCTGACCATGAAAGAAAGTAACTATAACAGCTACAGTATATGGTCTGAGAGGGCAGAGAGAGAGAGAGAGAGGAAAGGATGAGAGATGGTCACAGCTGGAACTGGAGGAAGGGAGGGACACAGGGAAGAGAGGAGGGCTGTGGCTTCAGCATCATTCAATCAGACAACATGCCCCTCAGCTGAAACAGCGAAACCCTCCCCGACTCTCTCGAATTAGGCAGATTAGCGGGAAAGCGCATAATGCGGGATGATGGAATTTGTCATCATTTGCGTTGTCCTGGAAAGATCCGGTTTGATCGAGCGATGCGTCGAGGAGCCTGTCATGTCCCACGGGCAGGTCATAGAGGAAGCTTGGCAGAAATGATTTTTGCGATATGTGCATCAGTCGTAAAAGCCTCACAACCAATTTGTCAAAAAATCAGAGGTCGAGACAGCTGATGGCGGCGGGGCATTTGTGCCCTAACGCAAAGGGAAACTGTACCCCCCCACCCCCCTCCCTATGCCCTTTCTGTAGTGGGCACCACAGTTCTCGTCATTTTGTCACCTTCCTAGTTAAGCCCTTGGAACATTTACAGGGTGTTTTTTGCCAGTATGTTATACATAACATTTTTTGCAATAATATGTTATACATAAAAGTTTTTTTTAATAATAACTACAAAAATTAATTAAATTTAGCTTTTCAGATTTTTTTTTTTTCCAAAGTACGTTGAAGCTTATTAAAGAAAAATATAATAATTTGTATTATATTTCTATTGGAGGTCTACATTGCTTTGTGGTGAATATAAACTGGTGTGTGAATAGATGCAAGTCTCACAAGCCTCTCTCCGCCGCTGACCTTGTTTACGCCGGCCAACAAGCGATGGAGGAGAGCAATCAGCATAAAGTTGACACAGAGTGGACGTGACAGTGTTACTTATCCACACCGGCGTCTCCGAGTGTGGGCATGCCGAGGTCAGACAGGCAGGGATGCCAGATCCACACCGCTGCGTGTGGAGGGACAGTGGAGGAGAGGAGGGGAGGGTAGGCATGGGTGGGTGAGAGAGAGAGAGAGAGAGAGAGGGAGAGAGAGAGAGAGAGAGAGAGGGGAGGGGGGACAAGAATCATCTGCCCCTATCCAGCATCATCCACACACTAACCCCACTGTCATCACAGTGTTAAATGCTGTTGGTGTGTGTTTTGTGTGTGTGTGTGTGTATGTGTGAGCACACACTCCTTTTGTTGTCGCTTTTTGTTTTTGTGTGTTTGTTTGTTGCAATATGTTGTTGGGCTGAGGCTAGGAGGATGTTGTGTTGGGGTCCCTGGCACTGGCCTTCCTTTGTGCATCTTGTACGGCTATTTATGTCGCCGTTCCCATAACGCTGATGTTGTGTGACAGTTGAGCATGGAAGGGTTAGGCCTAAAGTAGAGCACAAGCAAAAGACAAAAAAGATATTTTTTATACACACACACTTTTTTTTTTCTTTTCACTTTTTTATAAAGACACCTTTGGTGATGAGGCCATGTTGCTCAGAAGCTCAACAAAAGTGTAGAAGGGGGCAAAAGAAAGGTTATGCTTGCGATGAGAATTTGAGTATTAGTAAAAAAAAAAAAAAAATCACTGTGAGTGTCAGAGGATCCGAATTACCTCGGGGGCGTGAGCACAACGCGAGGCCGTTGTCTCCTAGCGCTCTCCCGCTCGAGAGATGTGATTGGCTTTGAATGCACTAATGCTGAAGAAGCCCAAAGACTGGAAGTCAGCTGAAGATGAATTCACAGCACATAGACCTGACAAACTGCCACCCACAGCAAAAAAAAATGGGACTGAACAATGTCACTCAAGAAATCCAATGGGAATTTCGTATATATAT
>JAODXP020000024.1:27073313-27075813 GCA_027497455.2 Sardinella longiceps | reverse complement strand
TGTGTGTGTGTGTGTGTGTGTGTGTGTGTGTGTGTGTGTGTGTGTTGTTGTGGGAAACAAAGAGCGCATGTGTGTGACAAAGGATAAGTGCGTGTGTGTTGTGTGAGTGAGGGGCAGAAAGAGCACTTGTGCGTAAAAGAGACAGAAAAAGTGTGTGTGTGTGTGTGTGTGTGTGTGTATGTGTGTGTGTGTCAGAGAGAGGGAGAGCACGGTCCATTACAGCTGCAGTGTGACCTTTGATAATTAGGCGTCATTAAGACATAGAGTCAAGGAAACCATTAACACACACACACACACACACACATACACACACACACACACATAGACACACACAATCTCAAGCCATTACCTTTCACACACACACATTTTGACACAGGACAAGATTAAGGAGAAGACATATACACACTAAACACACACACACACACACACACACACACACACACACACACACACACACACACACACACACACACACACACACACAATGGCACTTCTATGAGTGCACTGGAATGTAGTTGACTACTATGTACTTCCTACATTAGTATGCACTGAGCACTTATTAATGAAGTGTGTACTAAATGGATCAGTGCATTATGACACCAGGCCCAGGTGACGGCTGTGACCGTTAAAACCGTTTCAATCACAGATTCAAAGAAGCAGTCAGATTGATGGCTGTAGTCACACAGTGACGTGTGTGTAGCCTCTTGTATGAAGCATGAATAGAATCATTTTATGACCGTTGTTTTTTTTATGCGATGGTAACAGATGCCAACTAGTGTGGGCTAGCTGGCGGCAGTATGTGTAAATCCTCACAATTCTATCCTTCCAGAACTGCTTTTAACCGCTGCGTTGGAAGCCTGATCTTTTCAGTGTTGGCCACTATGCTTGAAACCATTGGAGGCCTCGCCCTTCTTGTCATTTAATGCCAGCAGTCATCATTGTGTGTCTGTGTGTGTGTGTGTCTGTGTGTGTGTGTGTGTGTGTGTGTGTGGGGGGGGGGGGGGGTTCAGACATAACCATAGACACACACATTTTGCATTGAAATAGTGTGTGTGTGTGTGTGTGTGTGTGTGTGTGTGTGTGTGTGCGTGCGTGCGTGTGTGTGTGTGTGTGTGTGATTTCAGGCTCCCACTATGTGATATAGCAAGGCGTGGGGTCAGTAAAACATTGGGAATGTGAGTAATGTTTGCATTCCCACACACACGTGCTGCATGGGTAGAAACACACACACACACACACACACACACACACACACACACACACACACACAACAACACCTACAGCAGTAAGTGAATTCTAATCTATTCCAACATTCTTCCTCTGTGTGTGTGCATGTGTGTGTGTGTGTGTGTGTGTGTGTGTGTGTGTGTGTGTGACTAAGGGACACAATAGGTTCTTGATGTCATTTCCTCTCAGTAGGACTCACCCACAAAAGAGGTGTCAGAACTTATGATCAATGTTCACAGGGCTGTGTGAGAGAAAGCATGATTAAACCCTCGTGTGTGTGTGTGTGTGTGTGTGTGTGTGTGTGTGTGTGTGTGTGTGTGTGTGTGTGTGTTCACTGGAGCTATGTGATAGAAAGCATGATTAAACTGTGTGTGTGTGTGTGTGTGTGTGTGTGAGAGAGAGAGAGAGAGAGAGAGAGAGAGAGAGCAGGAATGTGTGTGCGTTCAGGAGGGACAGGGCAAACATAGGAATGATGAAATGCTTTAGAAATGTATTTTACAGAGAACTTTAGTCGGAACTCTTATGCTCTCTCTCTCTCTCTCTCTCTCTCTCTCTCTCTCTCTCTCTCTCTCTCTCTCTCTCTCTCTCTCTCTCTCTCTCTCTCTCTCTCCTCTCTCTGTGTCTGTCTCATTCCACCAGTCTCTCTATCATAGATCATAGATGTAGATGTAGATGTGAGTGTGTCATCATGGACGTACGCAGGGGCGGACTGGGACAAAAAATCGAACAAGACCAGCCCACCATACTGGTCAGACCATTAGAAAATAAGCCTATGATTACAGTTACAGTGAGAATGTCAGGGCCGTCGGCCCAAATAGTGTGTCGGCCCACCGGGCATTTTGCCAGTCCACCCCTGGACGTACGTTGTTGGGTCAAGGCTCAAGCCTCTCTAAAATATTCCCAAACATTTTGAAATGACATCCATTCCTCTGGGTTACTAGCATAGTCATAACCATCCCTTGGTCGACACTCCGCTCACTCGGTACCTTAGTCTGGGATCTCGGCTATTGACAAACGATTGTAAGCTGGAGGCGGGAACGATTTAATCTGATTTCACCCAATAGCTAACATTTGGCCGTGATGTATGTTCTGTGCCAGCAGAAACCCGATGCCATCTCTCACAACTCCCTCACTGATTGGTCGGGTGTGATGTGGTTGTTGTGAACGAGGTCAATCTGAAGTTAAATAGTCTGCAATTAAATAGTCTGATCCAGCAAGAATAAATTACAGTAAATTACATTTCTGCACCACATCTTCTCTAGAACATAGGCTT
>JAODXP020000024.1:26921321-27050713 GCA_027497455.2 Sardinella longiceps | reverse complement strand
TTTTTTAATTATTTTTATTGAGATTGTCACAGAATAGTACAAACCAGTGATGAAAATTATCAATGACATGTCTCACAGAGGTAAAACAGACAGATACAAAGACAATAAAATAATAAAATAACAACACAACCCACCCCAAAAGGAGGACAAACAAAACAAAACAAAACAAGACAGGACAAAACAATACCAAAGTATGGAGTAAACAAGGCTATTATAACAGCAGCGTCATAGATTAAGGATAAACTTGAAACACAGGCCTAAAAGAGACTTTTCAGTCGTCAGAGAGCTGGATTTTATCTTCAACAAGGTTGAAAAAAGAATCCCAAAGGTCAAAAAACTTTTTAACACAGCCCCTCAGTGAGTATTTTATTTTCTCTAGCTTAAGGAAAAACAACACATCTTTAATCCAATGTATAAATGTTGGAGGATGGGGATCCTTCCATTTCAGTAAAATTAAACGTCTGGCAAGAAAAGTCACAAAAGCAATACAGTCTGTCTGGGCATTTGACAGTTTAAGATGGTCTGGAGAGATACCAAAGATGGCCAATAGAGGACAGGGGTCAACTTTCTCTCCCATACATTCAGAAATAAAATCAAAAATAGAAAGCCAAAAGTTTTGAAGTGTATGACATCCCCAAAACATATGAGCATGAGTTGCAGGACAGGAGTGACATCGATTACAATTAGGGCTAATGTTTGGAAAGTATTTAGACAGTTTTAAGTTAGTCCAATGGGTGCGATGTAAGATTTTGCATTGCATCAGACTGTGTCTGGCACATATTGAAGTATTATGTACTCGCTGTAAAACCGATAACCACATATTGTCAGTGATATTCTCCCCTAGGTCAAACTCCCAATCAGCCTTTAAGGCAGGAAGTAGTGAATGACGCTCCTGGGTAAACTTGTTATATAAAATAGAAATTATCCTCTTAAAGGACTGAGGTTGTAATAAAAGGCTATCAAGTGGATTGCATGGGGGGAGATTTGGAAAACAAGAAAGTGCTTTACGCAGAAAGTCTCTGACCTGGAGATAACGAAAGAAGTTACATTTGGGGAGATTATATTTCTTACACAACTGATCAAAAGAGGAGAAAGCTCCATCAGAAAAGAGGTCATTAAAACAGCCAATGCCTAGTTTCTGCCAGGACAAAAATGATTTGTCTATTAAGGATGGTGTGAACTTATGGTTAGAATGAATGGGTGAGTTTAAAGAAAAAGATGTCCATCCAAAATGACGGCGCATCTGAGTCCAAATTTTTAAAGTTGATTTAACAACCTTATTTTTGGAGATGTTTGATGAGTTGTCAGGAGTAGAGGAGTAGACCAATGCTGCCAAAGAGGAGGGTTGGCATGACCTAGCCTCTAAGACACACCATGAAGGCGCATCGGCACCTGGATCCTCATACAGCCAGTGGACAATTGCACGTATGTTGGAGGCCCAATAATAGGCTTGGAAGTCTGGCGCTGCCATACCGCCAAGACACTTTGGGTGTTGTAACACACTTCTCGCTATACGCGGTGATTTGTAATTCCACACAAAGGATGAAATAATAGAGTTAAGTTTATTAAAGAATGATTTGGGAATGAATATAGGAATGCACTGAAATAGATAAGTAAATTTAGGAAGAATGTTCATTCTAACTGAATTGATGCGACCAACAACAGAAAGTGGAAGTGAACTCCACTGTTTAAGGTCAAGCTCAGTGCGTTTGAGGAGGGGTGAGAAATTTGCAGAAAAAAGGTTGGAGAATTTATCTACAACATTGACACCAAGGTAAGTGAAACTTTTTGAGACCCTAAAAGGGAGAGAAGTAAATGAATACTGACAGGCTGCCTTATTAATGGGAAATAATTCACTTTTATCCAAGTTAAGTTTATATCCTGAGAGGTGGTGAAATTGATCTAAGATGCTAAATACATGGGGGAGGGACATAGCTGGGTCTGAAATGTATAAAAGTAAGTCATCAGCATATAATGACACTTTTTGTTCCTGACCTTCTCTAAATATGCCTCTCACGAGTTCAGAATGATTCAGGGCAAGGGACAGGGGCTCAATGGCCAAGGCAAATAGCAAGGGTGATAAAGGACAGCCCTGTCTTGTGCCACGTTCTACCTGAAAATATTTTGAAAAGGTGTTATTGGTGCGGACTGAGGAGAGGGGAGAAGTATACAGTAACTTAATCCAGGAAATAAACTTTGGTCCTAAGCCAAACCTTTCAAGGGTATAGAAAAGATAAGTCCATTCAACCCTATCAAAGGCCTTTTCGGCATCCAAAGAAACTAAAATTTCAGGAGTAGGAGAGTCAGATGGATGATAAATAATGTTAAACAAACGCCTTACATTAAAAAAAGAAAATCTGTTCTTAATAAAGCCAGTCTGATCAGTAGATATGATATCAGGCAGAATTTTTTCAAGACGGCGGGCAAGGATTTTAGCTAGAATTTTGCCGTCCACATTTAATAAAGAAATCGGGCGAAAGGAACTACAGCAGTGAGGGTCTTTATTCTTTTTTAAGAGCAAGGAAATTTGGGCAGAACGCAATGTTTTGGGAAGCATGCCAGATTTAAGGGAGTCAGTAAACATATTAAGGAGAAGAGGAGTGAGTTTGTCTGAAAATCTTTTGAAAAACTCTACTGGATACCCATCAGGTCCTGGGCTCTTTCCGCTCTGCATGGCCATAATAGCCTCTCTCACCTCTGATGGTGTAAAGGGTTTTTCAAGATTTTCAACAATTTCTTCTGATACTGTCGGGATGGGAAAGCTAGTAAAAAACTTTGACAAATCATCAGAGGTGGGTTGATGCTCAGAGGAATACAATGATATATAAAAGTTCTGAAAGGCATCATTAATTTCCTGAGGATCATGAGTAAGGCCGCTGCTGGTGTTTATTTCTGAGATGTTACGTGAAGCTGCAGACTTGCGAAGTTGGTGTGCCAAGAGGCGACTAGGCTTGTCACCATATTCATAGTAATTGTGTCTGGACTTTAAAATCAACTCCTCTGCATGGTCTGTACTAAGGTTTTCAAATTTAGCCTTAAGGAGAAGCATCTCTTTATATAAATCGGGGGAGGGTGAGTCAACATATTGGTTTTCTAGATGCTGAATACGGTCCATAAGACTGGAAAGAGTAAATGACCGCAGCTGCTTGTCATAGGATGCACGGGATATAAGTTGGCCCCTCATATAGGCTTTAAACGTTTCCCACAATGTACTATGATTCACGTCAGCAGTACCATTGGTGTCAATGAAGAAGTCAATCTGTTGTGAAACAAATTCAACAAAATTAGAATCGGATAGGAAAAGTGTGTTTAGTCTCCATGGTGGGCGTGATGTAGATTTTTGAGCCATCTTAATGGTCAATAAAAGAGGTGAATGGTCGGAGATAACTCTGGTGTGGTAGTTACAGCTCTGTACAAGTGGAAGTAATTTACAGTCGATGAGAAAATAATCAATACGCGTGTGTGTGTGGTGAACAGGGGAATAAAAGGAATAGCCTCTTATATTAGGATTCAAACGCCTCCATATATCTGTAAGACCATAATTATTGAGATGAGCATTAATAACCTTGGCAGATTTTGATATTGCAAATTTCCTTGTGGCTGATGTATCCAAATTTTGGAGGCAACAATTTAAATCCCCAGCAATGATAACTAAGTGAGAGTCAATATTAGGTATGGAAGAGAAAAACTTAACAAAAAATTGTTCGTCATCAAGGTTTGGGGCATAAATATTAGCTAGAATCAATGGAGTGTCATAAAGACTCCCTTTAACAATGACATAGCGACCATTACGGTCAGCCACAACAGAGGATGAAATGAATGGGATTGAGCGATGAACTAAAATAGCAACCCCACGGGCTTTACTGTTAAACAAAGAATGAAAAGATTGAGAGACCCATCTTCTCCGAATTTTAGTGTGGTCAGAAATGTTCAGATGTGTTTCCTGAATAAAAGCAATCTGAGCCCCTAAATTATCCAAATGAGAAAGAACCTTTGTGAGTTTAGTGGATTTTCCTAAACCTCTCACATTCCAACTGGCAAAAGTGATAGGCCTGCTTGCAACTCTACTGCTAGTCGCTGAAGTCATACCAATCTAAATCCAAAAATTGCTGTATAGCCAATAAGAAAAGTAAACTGCTGTACATAAGCCTACACAAATCAACAGAAAATACATATAATCCCTCCCCACACTTACACCTCCCCGAACGTGGTGTCATCATCCTCCCATCAAAACAAAACCTAGACTGATCTATGGTGCACTGCAATTAACTAGACTAGACTAGCCAAAGGGCACCTGAGGCAAACATTTAACAGGCTGAACAGATAAAGTAAACAAACATATGAAAGGGTATAAAGCATTTCTCTTTCATTGTCAGAAAAAAATATTAGGAAAAAGTTAGAATTGTCAGTGATTGAATTGGCCAAAGTGGCAAATTTGAGCTAACCTGTTGGGAAAAAATAAAAAATTGCCTAACATTTTCATTCAAGACATTACCGTAAAAAATCTGGGCAATTGTCACTCTGTTGTACCGTCTTCTTCAGGAGCCTCGCTATCGTGAACCGTAGAGACGACATAGTCCATTGCCAGCCGAGAGTCGGTAAACATGCGCTCCTTAGCCCCAGGCAGAGTGATGCGAAACTTCCCAGGCAGACGAAATCCGAAGCGGGCGCCTTCTATCTCTCGCAGCCGTTTCCTCACATCTCCAAACGCTGCTCTCCTCTTTGCCTCAGCGGCAGACAGATCCGGGAAAATGTGGACAGGTCGTCCGTTGAATGAGAGAGATTGCAGTTGACGTGCTTGACGGAGGATGAGTTCGCGGACATGAAAGTAGTGAACTCTGATGACAAAAGGTCTCGGAGGTTGATTGTGCTTCGGTTTGGCTTGCAAGGTTCGATGAGCTCGATCAAGTAAAGGTTTCTCATCCAGTTTAAGCACCTCTTGCAGCAGATTGGAGACAAACTCCGTTACCATTGGCCCCTCTAGGTCTTCAGGGATGCCCACTAATCTGATGTTATTCCTCCGAGATCTGTTCTCAAGGTCCTCACACTTAGCTTGTAACTCTTTAACTTGGCTTTGAAGCTCGGACATCGAGATACCAATTGCGGACACAGAGTCACTAGTGGATGTTGCTGAGGTCTCCAACTCTCTCAGACGTCCTTCATGGTCGTCTACGGTGTTCTGAATCGCATTCACTGATGAAGTCAGTTCTTCCTTGACGGCAGTAATATCTGCTTGTAGGCCACTCACAGATTGATCTATTTTAGCACAAATGTCAAATCTGAGCGAGTCTAATGCTTTAGTTAGCATGCTAGCGGTTAACTGCTCAGTCTCAGTGCAGTCCTCCTGGGATTCGCTAGCAGAGCTAGCATTGCCATGACGTGCTCGGTTAGACTGCGGTTTACTTGTCGGAGGCTTCATAGTTTTCTCTTCGGCCAAACCAGTACTATCTTAAGAGCTTTATATAAAACAATCTAACGTTTAAACAAAATTCAAGAGTTAACTTATCTGTTTTTCATCGAAATAAAGTATGTCCCTGTAGGAGCCTCACAAAAGATAGTCTACATGCCTCTTGCGCAACAGCGCCCCCATTTGATTTTTTTAACTGACATTTTTTTTCACTAAATTAATATTACAATTTATGAAAAAATATATCTATTTTTCAATGACCCATGGGTGTTTTTCAAGAAAGCTTATTATAGACTTTATATAAACAGTTCGTGTTGCTTGAAATTGTAGATTCTAGGCTTAGAGTGATTTGTGGGCATACCACCATCTTTCATATCAATCTATTTAACAGTATCACCGATATTGTTATATTGATATCACTAATATACTTTCTTTGATATTGTGGTGTTGTGGACAAAGCATGTAGGGAAATGGAAGAAGAAATCCGAGTAGTGTGAAGAGAATATTTAGTTTTGTTTGATTTACTTTTGCCAGCAAACCTCCAGCGTAAAACACTGACTTGGTTGATGGCCGTGAATATACACACACTGGCATTAGCTTTTCCATAGTTCAATTATGCATGATTCAGTAGGGGAAAGTGACTATTTGCATATCTGATGAAAGCACTCTTCTGTTTTTCCTCGGCGTGTCCTTGGAGCTGGAGAGAAACCTGACTGTTCATCAATACCAGGTCACTTTACCCAGCATGGCCCATCCTCTTCACCAAACACCTCTTCAGCCAGAAATAACACCCTGAAGAGTGGAGGGAGGAAAGAAAAAAAAAAAAGAAGGAAAAAAAAAGGCAGGAAAAATACATAGCCCAGAGGTCACCTCCAACACCTCATCGCACAACACAAATATAAATATGTAAAGTCCGCGCCATGCCTCAGAGACTTCCATAAAAGACCATTAAAACACCTCAGACGTGTTGAAGTGTCACAGAGGGTTCCGGAACTGCCGCGCCCCAGAACGCTCGGCCCAATCATTTACATACGCGTTAGAGTCTCCAACCCGGCGGAGACCTTGAGGCTCAGTGACCTTTTGACACACCATTGGCTTTATGAAAAATGATGGTGTTTAAGCCATGAAATAAAGGTCGATAAAGCATGAAGCCAAAAACACGCATTTAATTAATGCAGTGGAAGTGGCCGGCGCCGTGATGGATCTAAGTGTTGCGTGGATAAAGTTTTTGCTGCTGCTGAGAGGAAATCAGTTTGAAATAAGTTTCCTAATGTCATATTTCATCCTCCTCTGCATTAATAGCCTGCAATGAGATTCACTGGCGGCAAAATGTAAATTGCAGGCCATTTTTAGAACTGGATGTTTAAAATAATTATTTTTGGAAGTTGGAGGCAGTGAAATGTTTGAGTCTTGGGAAGAGATTGTCGTAACATCCTCTTTGCTGTGTAATGCGATGGAAAATGGCAGAGGGGGGGAAAAAAATTCAGAATGTTCCCCCCATTTCAGAACGATTATATTTTGTGTTGGTCTTTTGACAAATAATCTGCTTCCAATGGAAAGTTAAATGAAATATGTGATTGTTTGACCCTAATGAATATTAAACGCTCCTTCCTGGCCGATTAAAAATGCATGTGGCTCAGCGGTTGTTGATCAGGTTTAGGACACCCATGCAAATTGGACTGTCTTCCCTGTCAACACGCGCCGATGAATAATGTAGTTGTGTTGTATATTCAGGGACGTGCCATTGACAGTCAATTAACAAGTTTGATTGGTGTGTGAACTCATTCTTTTGAACTGTTAATTTTATGTAAATAGTATTCCCCTCGCAGGCTCGCCACAGAAAGCCATGCCCCCGCCCCCTTGGTGCAAGGAGTCACCTGAGCCAGGCCCTTAATAATTGATCATTACACACCTGCTTGGTGAAGCTATGGGAGTTTTTTGTATAATAACAGTCGAGGGGCTCTGCTGTGGTCTCTTTTGATATTCAAATCAACAAATAATGCCCCCCTCCTTCCCTTCCCCCTCCCACCTTCCCTCAATTTTTTAAGATAAAAAGCGATCTCAGTTTTTTTGAAGGCTCGCTAAGCCAAAGAGATCCTCGGCATGCGTCCTAGCTGATCTTGGATTCCACGGTGAGGATCTGATAGCGTTTGATGGCTCATAAGTGGAATGCCAATGACGATTTGTTGTCGACTTCTCGGGCCGCTCATGCCGTGCCGCCAATGCCGACAAAGATGTATTGCCCGCGCTTTTGCCGGGTAACGCTCGCAGGTAAATGATCCAGTGATTGATCCAGCTATTTGAAAGCTAGAAGAACCCCCCCACCCCACCCCCCAAACCCCACAGCCCCACAACCCACTCACCAACCCCTCCACCTCCCGCCTCTCCTCCTATCCTACCCATCTTCAGCCCTGTCCCGTAATTTGGAGCAGCAGAGGCAGATGCTGAGGATTCATCAAAGTTGACAAGTGAACCCAGGAGCAAGGAATCATGGGAAACCTATATGATTATGGAAATGGATGTGACTGAATCGCCCCTCCAGCTAAGCGTCCCTCTTTCTTTTTTTTTTCTCTCCTCCCGATCTGTTATTCTCAAATCACATTTCACGAAAACTGCTGATTTTATTAAGGCCAAAGGGGGAGGAAGAGCACTTTGCTCATGTCTCAGCAACATTTAAAGTTACCATGGAGCTCAGCATGAAGACCACTGATTCATCATATAACCTCATTTATTACATTTTTCTTCTAAACTTCTATTTTGTCTTAGAAATGTATGAAAAATGCTTCTGTAATATTGATAGGTACAAAGACCAGCATGCTCGTGTCTACAGCAATAGAAGCCGTATTTCTTAACTCCTAAAGCAAGCTTAACACTAAGACTCAAAGTCAGTGCTTAACCTTGTAATCTGGTTTGGAAATGCGAACCTCATTTATGTATGCTAAGCGGTTAAAGACCTTGTTTCACGCGAGGTATCAATTGATCAGTTCCTCACTGATCCCTGTAAAGGTCACACACCAACTTCCCCCCAGCCCCCACAGACACACACACACATCCATACATACACGCCTCCTTGCCTGGGCTCACTAGTGTTAAATACCTTTGCCAGGGCTCCAATTAACACTGTTTACTCTGGCCATAGCAGACTGGCCGCAGTTTGATCCTGGCAGTTTAGCAGTCACCCTATGAGTCTCTTTGGGCTTGACCTCTCTAAATGCCAGCTAGCATCCTGCATATCTCCCTGCATTAATCATATGGATTTTTGAGCAGCTGAACACGATTGATTGCAGGGCCGGTCCCTACCAGGAGTTAATCTGAGATTACCAGCTAATTATCACATTGCTAATTATGCTAATGATCTTGCACAACAGTTTAAGATGTATGCGAGCTCATGCGCAAAAAAGAGAGAGAGAGAGAGCAAGAGCGAGAGAGAGGCTCACGTTTGACTAATAGTGTGAAACGTGCATTTTAGGTGGCAAAATAACATAAAAGGTGTAACTCGTTAATTGATGCTCCGCTATTCAAACATAGCCCTGTAATTGATGCTAATTTTATTGTTGCACCTCCTTGATGGGAAGCCAAGGGGATTCACAGTGTACTACCCAACACTACTGTGTTTGAGAAGCAAATACGCTTACCCTGTGGTGTGTGAAAAATTCAACTGAGAATACCCAGTCTCCTTGCCCAAATGAAATAGGTCTCTCGCGCTCTCTCTGGATGTTGGCTGGTGTGAGAAGGGTGTGTTTCAAATCTCAATCGATAAGTTGGTATCACTTAATTTAAGAGAAAGCACAATGTCATCACAAGCCATTTCTCTGTTTAGAGGCAGAGAGGCATTTATCACTTTTGACATGTTACCAAGCTGCTGCTGCCGTCTTGCCCCCTTTTTTTCTCCAGCAGTGGGGGAGTGTGTAATTGTGTTTCAAGCGATGGATTGATTTTGAGGCGAGATTTATTCCCTGAACCGAGGACTCAGTGCATCAGCCTTATGGCCAAGCTCAGCTGAGAGAGAGAGAGAGAGAGAGAGAGAGAGAGAGAGAGAGAGAGAGAGAGAGAGAGAGAGAGGGAGGCATGTGCATGAAGGAAAGAAAATAAACTCCTTGAAAAAGTGTTGCGCCAGACGTTTGGGTGGATGCAAAACAGTTTTCCAGGATGAAACGAGAAATGGTTAACTCAGGCCAGGTGTTCTTCGGATGGTCTGGTCCCCTAGAAAACGGAGCGCAAGTTTCAGCTAAACTCGGCAGACGCCGATAAACGACAATGTAGTGTGTTCCAACGTGTTCCCCATCCCTATCCCGGGAGAATAATGAAGTGCTTCCTTCGCTGATGCGTCTGTCGTCTGCTCTGCCACCACCTGACGGGGCCCCCGAGACAAACACACTCAGCAGCCTGCATACCCCAACACCCCTCCTACACACACACACACACACACACACACACACACACACACACACACACACACACACTCCCCCTTCCTCCTACCTCCTCCAGCGAGTTCCTCTATGGGCCTCTGTGCCAACCAGCTCCAAAACACCTCATAAATCACAGCATCAGGATTTAGCAATGATCGAATTTTGGCCTTTGTTCCAAAATAAATCAAGTGAGCTCAAAAAACTGACGCGAGTAAGCACTCGTGTAGATCCTCTGCTCACTGCCGTTCAGATGCCGAGGTGATGTCAGACGCGCATCTGCGGCGGGCTCCTGTCTCATCTGCCATCTGCAAACTATAACCCTCGCCGAGAACCTTCCTATATGTTTAACTTATTATTTCATGCAGCTTAACAGTGTAATTATGAGACTTACTGTACGCCTGACTGAGGTTGTGGGAGATGTTTACGTGTTTTGTCATGTGTTATGGACACACATTCTCAGGTGCATCTGCACATGTGGTAACACAAGTTTGTGTGTGTGTGTTTGTGTGTGTGTGTTTGTTTGTGCAGGTGGACGAGGCGGTGTTCTGCGCGGGCCAGATCGCGCTGGTCCCCTGCAGCATGCAGCTGGTGGCGGGGGGAGCGGTGCTGCAGGCCCAGCTGTGCTTCGGCCACATGGCGCACGTGCTGGAGGCCGTGAGCGCCAGCCTCACGCTCCGCCATGCCTTACAGGCCCACTGCTACGTCACCCAGCGCGGGCACATACCCACCGTCAGGGCCATCTGGCAGAGGATGCAAGAACACACCGAGGTGAGGCAATCCCTGATTGATTTATGCATTAGATTACGTTATTATTTACAGTATGTTTAAGTTATTACCTCTGCCAAAGAGGCTATGTTTTCGCTGGAATTTGTTTGTTTGTTTTTCCATTTGTTTGTCTGTTTGTTAGCATTAAATGTTTACCAGAGATGTGTCTGATGTGTCACCCATTAAAGTATGGTGATGATCCAGACAGGATCTGAACTCAGGAATCTTTTAAAGAATTCCTCACTACTGACAGTTAACATGTCCATCTGTAAACGACAGAACTCTAGGGGGCATCAGTGATCACCACCATGTTGCCTTGGTGGAGGTCTGCATTCTCTGAGTTCATTTGTATTTATTTTATTTTATTTTATTTTAGTCTTTTGTGTGTGTGTGTGTGCGTGCGCGTGTGTGTTGGGAAGGGGGGGGGGGGTCTTCCTTTCATTCTATTGATTAAAATAATTAATTCCGGTAGCATCATGTCTGGATTGTGCAAAGGGATACTGGTTAGGAAATGCTTGAGGTTTAGTGAGTCTTCCATGAAGGATGAGTCTTTCAAGCCTCGATCTTTGAGTGGTTTAACATCAGGGTGGATGCTGAGTGTGGTGCACATAGCAGATTGTCAGTTTAATAGTCTGCACAGGGTTAGGCAGCAATTTGGGGAGGTTATTACTGTCTGTGGAGACGGGGGGGGCTGGGAAATACCAGAACGAAGGCTTTAAAGCACAACAGACTTTTTTGGCTAAATCTCTGTGGGATGATATCCTCTGTGACTCAAGGACAAGTGAAATCCAGACTTTCAGGGGACTGTGCCTATTGTCACTTCAGAAAATGTCTTCTCTCACCCTCCCCAAAAACGCAAGTTTGATTTGAGTGGAAACGACACTAGCAGATCTTGAATGCTTTTCTCTCTCTTACCCATCATCACCCAGCCCCTCACCACCGCCACCACCACCCCGTCTCCCCATCACCCACCTTTGGAGGGAAAAGAGCTGATATTTACCAGTACGAGCGCTCATGAAAACTTGATGATCTGGGAAACGCTGGTGTCTTTGATAATATGGAGCTCGGCCCAGGAGCAGATGTCTTCCTTAGAGCCTCCTTAATCCTTAACCCCTCCACCCTCAACCCCTTACCCCTCTCCTCCCCTCCCCTGTGCCCTCCACCACCTCCACCCGTGCCACCCTCCCAGAGCTCTGCTTGAACCCCCAGAACAGCTTACACCCCACCCCCCCCCACCACACACACACACACACACACACTCTCTCTCTCTCTCTCTCTCTCTCTCTCTCTCTCTCTCTCTCTCTCCCTCCGTGGCCCCCTGCTCTAATAAGACCGACAGACTTCTGTCTGTCTGTCTCTCTCTCTCTCTCTCTCTCTCTCTCTCTCTCTCTCTCTCTCTCTCTCTCTCTCTCTCTCTCTCTCTCTCTCTCTCTCCCTCTGTCTACCTCTCTGTCTGTCTATCGCTGCTATGGAGAGATGGATGAAGGAAAGGAGAAGAGGGGTGTTGCTCAAAAGAGGGGGGGGGGGGTTGGCTCAGCCAAAAAGGCAGAGGGCCAGGGACAGGAGCACGTTGTCCACCTGTTGGCAGTCATGTGTTGGTGGTCTGGGTGTCTGAGGAGCAGCTCTGGAGGATGAGACGTTGGCACACAGACTAGAGGGTTTCAATCTTTGTCCTACTGACAGCAGGATGATGGAATATGTGTCTTCGCCTGTGTGTGTGTGTGTGTGTGTGTGTGTGTGTGTGTGTGTGTGTGTGTGTGTGTGTGTAACTCCGCACGGAACTGTATGTGTCTGTACCTTTTTGTGTCATGTGTTTGAGTCGAAGAGTTACTGTGTGCATGTATAAATTTCTATGTGAAGATTGTGTGTGTGTGTGTGTGTGTGTGTGTGTGTGTGTGTATGCGTGTCTACATGGATCTGCATGTGTCTGGACCTTTTTGTGTCACGTGTGTGAGTCCAAGAGTTACTATGTGTGTGTATGTGTAAGTGTGTGTGTGTGTGTGTGTGTGTGTGTGTGTGTGTGTGTGTGTGTGTGTGTGTGTGTGTGTGTGTGTGTGCGCGCGTTCGCCAGTTGCTCAGTGCAGTTGTGTAGAGGGGATGGCAGGGAGGGCAGGGCAAGCCTCTGTTTCATCCCGGGCCGGGCCTGAACTGCTCTCCCCAGGGTGGGGATTACGCTCAGCGCCACCGCTCATTTGAAGTGAGCAGTAATGAGAATATTTAACACAGGTCAAACACAGATAACACAGCCCCCCGTAGAGAGGCAGAATATTTTACCCGCCCCTCCTCTTCGCCTCTTCGCTTTAGCACAACTGTTCTCCTACCTCTCCTCTCCCCTCGACACAGACACCAGCCAAGCGGCAGCTGAAGAATAGTAGTAAATTATAGAGAGACACATCATCTCAACTTTCACGAAGAAATGACGCTTAATGAATGCGTGATTTTCGGAGCTAGTTTCTGGTATTCGGCTCGTCAGATGAGTCTCCGGAGTGGGGGTGAAAAGGATTGGGTTTGCGTAGAAATGGGGCATGTGGAAATGGTTAAAGATGTTCTAATCGTTCCAAATGGTTGCCGAAAAAATTGGGCCCATTCTCAAGAGGTATGGATCAGCATGAATATGATTTTTAAGATGTGGGTTTCTTTTCTTTTTTTTTCTTCTTTTTTTGACACCCTATCTTGTTTGTGAGGAAACAGCAGGCTCTTGTGAGTTCTCAAGGCCTCCCTTTTTTCTTTGTTTCCTGCCAAGTAAACTTTCATAACTTTTAGCGCTTTGTACATCTGCGGTGATGGAGAATTGAGACGCTGATGAATAACAACTTTCGTCATTCACACTATTTGACTTGTGTATTTTGGTTTGTGCAGAAACCAGTCAACCTTGTTGCTCTTTCTGATAGCTTGTCTTCACACCTGTGTCTGGGATTACACACACACACTAAGACACACACACACACACACACACACACACACACACACACACACGTTCACACCTTTCAGCTGTCATTTAATTCATTGTGTTTGACGTGAAATCAGCCACCATGTTTGTCTTTCACAAGCAACCCCAAGTGCCAAAATAGCGCAACCCTATTTATCGAATAGTTTTGTTCCCCCCCTTTCATCGTTCTCAAAACAGTACAGGCAAAACAATTTATGGTGTTTACCACAAAAGCGAGTGCACAACACACCCAGCAATCAGACCAGCGAAGCCGGACGAGACGAAACTGCTCAGGCGGAAGGCTTTACTAATAGCAGGGAGTGTGTGTGTGTGTGTGTGTATGTGTCTGTGTGTGTGTGCGCATACGCATGCTTAAGGGAGGCCCTGGGCTGACGAAAAGCGGGGCCACATTGTTTTCTTGCGCCTTGATAATTTCTCTAATCAGGTGGACAGAGAAGCTGAGGGGGGTTAATTGGGAGCACGGTGAAGATGCCGCAAGTGTGAAATAGTCTTTACTGCACGTCGTTTGGTGAGCGAGGGAGGCCATGGTGCTGCCGGGGGGATGTGTGCTGGGAGTGGGGGATGTGATGGGGAATTGGTGAACATAAGATTTGTTCTTAGAATATGTCTATTGACACAACGGTAGCTTTCCAATAGAGCTTCGCTAACGGTAGCTTTCCATACTCACCTTTAATCGTAAAAGTCTGTTCTTGGTTTGAATACATTCCACAGTCTTGGACAGTCTTTCCTTATAAATCAATACCTTGCCCAGCCATTCTTTATGATAGAAAAATGGAGAAAAGTAAAAAGTCATACTCAAGTGGTAATTACTACAAGTCATTGCTCATCGTGGTAATTGTGTGTGGACACTTTTCACTGTGCTTAATCTGTCCAAATGGTGAGTGATGTATGTGTGCAATGACTCGAGGATTTCCTGTATCCCCTGTCCTCCCATCCTCAATACCCCCCCCCACCCCCCCACCCCAACCCCCCTCCCCCTGCTCCAGCTCCACGTGTCCAAACATTTAGGGGCCCCCATAACCCACCCCCACCCACCCCCTTATTAGGTGTGGTTCCACTACACCAGAAACACTAGCAGTTGTGGCAGCAGCAGCAGCAATGAGAGCTGTGCTGGTCTGGTTTACACAGGCAGCCCCTGCATAAGTGAGAGGAAGCAGTGGATATGATGGGAGTGGCGGGCCCGAGTGCGGCCGACGAGCCCAGCCGATGAAGGCCTCCCGCTGGGCAGGAAATGTAGGGGAACTGCCTGAGCATCCAGGCCCCATCAGCCTCCCGCTGCTCGCGGCCTTTACACCACTTCCTTATTATGGTGTTTACCGTTCGGCTTTCACGCCTCCGCACACTCTCCTGCTCTCCTTCTCCCTCTCCCTCCCTTCTTCTCTCGCTCTCTCTCTCTCTCTCTCTCTTCCTTACTCTAGCCAACATGCAGTTATTTTCCTAGCATATGCTGTTTCCGCCCTTCTCTCTCTCTCTCTCTCTCTCTCTCTCTCTCTCTCTCTCTCTCTCTCTCTCTCTCTCTCTCTCTCTCTCTCTCTCTCTCTTCCTCCCTCCTTGTCTCTCTCTTGCTAGTGCTGCACTCTTATTTTCTCAGCACTTTCCTTGTGAGAATTCCCCTCTCAGCTCACTCTCTTATAGACACAAACAGTCAAGTTCAACTGGCAAGAGTCAAGTAGTCAAGGCCTGCGATAAAAAGAGAGAAGATTGTAGAATAAATTTTTTATTTTTTAAAAAGTGGGAAAAGCCATAACCTGAAAGAAATCAGGTTACCCTGACTGTGTGGTTCCGGAGCTGCTACAGACCGTCTCACCTGCTGGAGTACAGCTGGAGGTGTGTGTGTGTGTGTGTGTGTGTGTGTGTGTGTGTGTGTGTGTGTGTGTGTGTGTGTGTGTGTGTGTGTGTGTGTGTGTGTGTGTGTGTGTGTGTGTGTGTGTGTGTGTGTGTGTGGGTACAGGAAAGAGGGGAGCAAGCGGCTGCGCCCACTGTAATGAAGTAATAGATGGATTGCATTAAAGGCATGCAGGGAGGATGGTGGGTTGGGGTGTGCATGGGGGTGTAAGGTAAAGGGGGGGTGCAGGGGGGCAGCGCTATCGCATAGACAGGCCCACTCCAGGCACTCAGCTCGGCCATATATCAACATTTGTCACCCTTTTATTTTATTGGATTAATCTAATAAATGATTTCTTGTCAAGTAGGGTGTCAGGCGGCAGAGTGCTTTCACATCTGGCAGAGAAGCAGTGATGAAGTGCCAGAGCTCAGTCTAAACCAGAGGCGGGGTTGCACTTACTGACACTCTCACACACACACTCTCTCTCTCACACACACACACACACACACACACACACACACACACACACACTCTCTCTCTCTCTTTCTCTCATACACACTGACGCCCAGAAACCTCAGAGAGGTCTTAAGTGAGGATATAAACCAAGGAATGTTGTTGACTTAACAGACTCGGACAAGTTGGGGAGATGAGTGGGGAAATAAGTACAAAAAAAGTCATAAAAGTTTATATTTTTCAAAGGTAGTGACCTGCAAGAGGCTGGTGCTGTCTTAGTCACGGCACACAAACACACACACACACACACACACACACACACACACACACACACACACACACACACACACACACACACACACACACGTCCAAATACACAAACCCAAAGCTCACACATACATACAAATATACATGCATGGACGTGTGCACAGTAAAATCCCAGACATGCACACATAGGCACGTACTACACATGCAATCACGTCAGAGCGATTACTCATACATACACACACACACACACACACACACACACACAAAACGGCAAAGCAGCAGGGCCACAGGGCTGGCCTTTAAGCCTGGCTGAGCAGCCCTCCCCACCCCCCACGTTCTCCCACCCCCACCCCACCACCCACGGGCCCCAGTGTGCCGTCTCAGGGCAATCGCTATTGACAAGCGGCGAGCGCCGTCCCCTCCAGATGCCCCCGCCGCTCCTGTTAAGTGCTAATCTAACATTTATCAAAGGCCCAGCAATATATGTATCCTGTCATGCCACTCAAGAGCAAACAGGTTTTTCTGATCTCTAATACACCACACACACACACACACACACACACACACACACACACACACACACACACACACACACACACACACACAAAGCTCTGCTTGGCTCTTTCCCCCCACCACACACACACATACACACACACACACACACACACACACACTCACACACACACACACACACACTCACAAAGGCTCTGCTGGCTCTATCCCCCCACCACACACACACACACACGCACACACACCCCTTCCCCTCCTCTTATCCATCCACTTGTTTTTTGTTGTCACACACTCGTTGAGATTGCCTGTTGATGTACAATTAGGCCTTTGCTAAAGTTTAATCTTGAGGTAAGTGCCACATTCATGTAGACAGTGGGCTGGGTCACTTCGGGCTTGTATGCTACACGGAAAGGTTTGGGGAGTGGGAGGGGGGTGGTGGGGACGACAAAAGGACACACGTCCTTCTTGTCAATGACTTTTTTTTCTCCTCCAAAGGCTTTTCTCTGGCCTTTTTTTTTGCCTTGGGAGCGAATTTCAAAATAAAGTGTATGTAACCTGTCATTATTCTGCACTTACAGGGAGGGGTGTAAGTGGATGAAAATTGATCCAGCAAATTGAAAAGGGGGTTAAGTGTTTTTGCCCTATCGACTCCAGGCAAAATGACTGTTTTATAAAACACTCATTCCTCCCCCATTAGCCGATGAGGCTGCCGCTCAGGATTCTTTGAGAGGGCCAACATTGTACCGCTGGCCAACTGAAGACCCCACAACCGATAATGGCCCCACAAACACACACACACACACACACACATGAACAAAAACTGATTTGAACTCTGTTAATTACATCATTCCAGCCCCATCTTGGTAGCCAGCTAATAAGCATCTGCTGGGTGTGTGAGATGACTGAGATGTGCATCCTCAGATTGTCTTTGTCAAAAATCGGTGATAGGTTGAATGCAGTGTTGTACTGTGCAGAAGAACAGCAGATTTTTTATTTTTTTTTTGACAGTTCAATGACATGTTTTCGATGATGTATTTTGACAACTTTGTCAAATTACCCAAACCTGATGAGAATGATAGGTAGAGGTAGATCTTAGATGGAAGGTAGATGGAAGCCTATAGTAACACCCTATGATGTCTTCAAAGCAATTGATCATGTCTTGTTTTGGTTGACAGGAGGACTGCTATGGGGAGCCCGAGGTGCATTGTGGGCCACTGGTGGTGGTTGTGGTGCCCTCTTTACCCAGAGGAGCTGCCGTGGAGCTTCACGTCATGGCAGTGCAGGACGACCTCACAGAGCGGACCTTTATCGAGACCTCCACCCGAGTGCCCGGTGCCAACCTCTCGATTCAACTCATGCAAGCTGCCAATGCCCACTCCGCCACTCTATCCCTGGCAGTGAGCTGTGTTTCCCCGGAGTCAGACTCAGCCAAGCCCGAGGCAGGGGTCATTCTCCAAGCCCTCGGCAGTTCTTTCCTGGACTCGCTTAAGAAACTGGACCAGCAGCTCTCCCCGCTGTGCTGCAGGGTATTTTTCAAACTCAGCAACGCTGTAGGCCAACAGCTGGCTACAGGTAGGCCCCAATCACTGCTCCTCCACAACAGCTTTTCTCCTTTTTTTTCATTCCTCTCTCTTGTTCTTCTTTCAGGCCTGCAGAGCTCTAAGCAGCCCTTAGAGTCATTTGTCATCATCGGCAATTGAACTTTTGATTTATATCTGTTGCTTTCATGCCATTGAATGGAATTGAAATCATCTGGCAGGTTCCTTTGTCATCGTTACAGCTATCTTGTGCCTGCCTCTTGTCTCTCTTCTTTTCTCTTCTCTCTCTCTCTCTCTCCCACTCTCTCTCTCTTCTCCTCTTCTCTTTTCTTTTCTCTCTCGCTCTGTCTCTCGCTCACCCCCTCCTCGCACATTTATTGTGTTCTTATTTAACCAGAATTGTGTTTATTTCAACCCCCCCGGAGAGCATTTGCTGTCCTTTGAGAAGGACGAGCCCAGACGTTCATAAACTTGACACGACTGTTGCGTCGTCGAAAACAATCAATTAGCGCCGTGAACCCCAGCCAAACCCTCCGATTTTACTGTCGCTCCTCTGGCCTCGCCCCCGCTTGTTATTATGCTGGAAATGAAATTAGTCACATATGATGAATAGTGATGAAGACAGTTGTGGGGGGACTTTTGTTTTGTTTTTTTGCGATCGCAATTCACAACAAAGCAAAGAAAGGAAGAGGAGGGAAAAAAGAAACCTTAATCTTCGGAATGCAGACATCCTCACTTCACATGTCCTTCTCTGGCTTTAGCTTGATATCCAGCAGATCTGATCTGGCAATTTGGGACTGAAAAACGAGTCAATCTCAACAAGCACGTGGTCACTGAGTCCTCCATTGTGAGCAGTGTCATGCTTTTCATCCATTTGGCAGAATAAATATGCTCTGCTTATTTTTAACCTAAGCAGTTGTGCTGGTATACACCAGTGAGTATTTAAAACCACTCGAGCCTTGATCTATTCTTTTTTTTTTCAAATCGTTTATTAGCACAGATGTCCCAACTGGATAGCAGACAGTGAAGTCAACCTCCCATACCCCCCACCCCCTCACCAACCCCTTTCCCCTTGACTGAGGCCATGACCACGTCTAGCTCCATATGCTCAGACGCGTAGCACTAAATGCACTTATCGACTTGTCACTGGAGTGGAATCCGTTACATTCCCCTGGCAGACACCCCCCGTGCCCCGGGAGCGCGCCGCCGCGGGGCCAGCTTCATGGGTCACAGCCTCTGCTCGTCGGACAACGTCTCCACAAGTTACATCGGGAGAACAGGGGGAAAACTGGCACCTTCCAGTGTTTAGTCATCCCGGCTGCGGAAAAGGGCACGGTATAGCCCGGAGCGTCAAGAACGAGGCGCACGAATGAATACACACACACTCACACACACACACGCATAAGTGCACGCTCGCGCAAACACGCACACTCGTGCGCTTCAATCAGCAGTGCTGGCTGGGATTCCCAGCTGACAGGTGGACACGGCTGAGGGTCACGCCAACAACGGCTGGTTTTTAAGAGGATGACTCAGCAAGTCTCGACATTTCGCATCTGTGCCGACAATTTGGCAGCTATTTCCCCAAGGGTTTCAACGTAGATTTTATAGCTTTTGTATAGATAGATTTCATAGCGGGATATCAGAAACATTTTTATGTGTGTTTTTTTTTTTATTCCTGGAATATTGATATCCTTTTAGTATAATCCTCCATAAATATCCTCTGTTTTTATTCCCCATGCTGTGAATATGCATGAGAATATAAAAGACTATTCCGGTTGTTCAGAATTGCCGGAAAATTGGAAAACCTGTGTCCTCCAGCTGATCCGGCAAAGACATAGAAAGCCACTGAGCTCCTTTGGCCAAGCGAGCCAGTATTGTTCAGTCACCTCGGCCTAAATGAACAATTTTCATGAGCCGATGCCTGCTAATTGCCCACTCGTTTACCGGTTAATTTGAAACAGTTTGAGGTTCACTGTAGCACAGCTAGCAAATAGCAGCTTAGGGCTTGCCCCCCACTCCCCCCCATCCCCCTTTCCTACCCCACCCCCTCATCTTAGGCCCAGGAACCATTAGCCATTTTAATATCAAATCGCCCTATGCCCCATCATGCCAATGCTGCCCCTGGAGAATAATTTATATATTTATGCGAGTTATCTATTGATTCGTAGAGCAAAAACAGCCAAATGTGCTATTATGCTATTATAATGCACATCGGTGGCCATTTGAAAGCGTGCGGCGGTTGGCAAAAAGCGCTGCGTGCTGCTGAAGCAGAATAATGGCCGCTATCCTCGAGTGGCTACCGGCCTGGGTGGGTGGATGGGTTAGTTCCATACTGTTTGCTAATGTGATTGCTTTCAGGATTCACCTAATGGCCCCTGACCACTGTGGCTGGCCGCAGTCTACTGTAATCTCACTTTCTTGCTTTTTCTTTCTCTCTTTTTCTTCCTCCCTCTGTTTCTTCTCTCCCTCTTTCACCTTCTTTTACTATCCTTCTATTGGTTCTTTCACTCAGGAGGGCTGTTGAGGGGGAGGAGGGGGCGAGTACTCAAGGTTGACCCATAAGGGTGGCTGGAACATGTTTCAGTCTTGTAAAATGATTGTCCACTTGTAGTCTTCCTCTCTTCCCCCACCCGCCCCCTTTCTCTCTCTCTCTCTCTCTCTCTCTCTCTCTCTCTCTCTCTCTCTCTCTCTCTCTCTCTCTCTCTCTCTCTCTCCCTCCTTTTCTCTCACACACTTTCTCCCACCCACTCTCAGTCATGAACACTCTGACAGTCGATCAGGTCACTATGTTTCACCTTCACCTCCCATCAGCATATAATGGTGCTTCAGAATAAAAGCTTCTGAGCTCAAAGCCCAAGAACAGGCCCACCGCATTTAAAAAAGAAAAAAAAGAAAGACCAGCCACATTTGAGAGGCACAATAAAGGTCGTCTGTATGCGTCTCTAATATTACCATTTATTTGCTATGATCTCTCCGGCGCTCTCCACGTTGTCTGCTGTTGATCTCAGGAGAGGCCTAAACCCCAGGGCGAGCTTTCTATCTGTTCACATCAAAATATTCGTATATATATATAATATTCTTCAGGTTCTTTTGTCTCTTTCTTTTTTTGTCGGCGAGCGAATTCAAACACAAACGAGCGTTTTTTGAATCAGCGGAGAGCAGAGAGCTAATGAGCTTGTGTGGGCTCTTTGAGTCGGCGTGAGGCACACCAGGCCTGTTGCTCATGAAAGTGGATGCAGCTTGTTAAATGGAGCTGCGCTGAGCCGTAACCTCCCCATCCACATTTGCCCCTCATACACATACACACACACACACACACACACACACACACACACACACACACACACACACACACACACTCACGCACACATATAAACTCTCACTTTTTTTGTCCGTCAAACATTGTGGTGAAATATAAATTTTAAATAATATTAAAAAACATTTTTACACTAAGGACATGTAATGTCAAAGTCATGGTACTTTTGTTGTTTTCTATAACTACTGCCATGGTCTCCTTATGTGCAGTTGCACCTGCGTGTTGGGGTTAGCCCAGCAACAAACTTGAAATCAGACATCCACAAACTCAAATAAACAAATTACTGTAACCAAAACAAAACCGAAGTGACATCATGTCTCGGAGCTCTGGCTTGAGAGCACATGCCATGCCTCTCCTCTCAAGGTCCACTTTCACACAGGCACGCGTTTCTATGGCGACCGCACTCCCCCCACCAAACAAACGTAGCAGCCAGAGACGCCGGGTGGGTCCGGCCAACCTATGGGAACGCTTGTCACCAATTAGCGGGTTGGCAGGCAGAGCCTTCTCTGACGCTGCTGGAGGCTGTGAACAAGCCGGGCCGACACGCGTGTAGACAAGGCCACAACAAGACGCCACCTTCTCAGATGACCACTGCTCATCTGGTGTCTGGGGCGACACACACACACACACACACACACACACACACACACACAACTTGCACTCTATCCCCTCGCTTCGTCCTCACTCATCCCCTGCACCCCCCGCCCCTACGCTCTGGTAACTCAACTCTTGCTGGTCAGCACAGTGGTGCCCGGTGCTAGAGGGATTTGGGATCAATTCAAGTGGATCTTCCAACAAGCTGCTAATTTGTTGTTGATTGGCACGCCAATGAATTTGCTTTTCCCATTAATGTGTGTATTTGTGTGTGTGTGTGAGAGAGAGAGACAGAGAGAATTGGTGTGTATGTGTGTGTGCACATGCGCGTGCATAAGTATTAGTGTGTGTGTGTGCACATGCGTGTGTGCGCAAGTACTCGTCTGTGTGTGTGTGTGTCCTCTCTGGTATCTATGTCCGCATGCTAATGCCTGTTTCTGTGTGTGTGTGTGTGTGTGTGTGTGTGTGTGTGTGTGTGTGTGTGTGTGTGTGTGTGTGTGTGTGTGTGTGTGTGTGTGTGTGTGTGATTTCTGCCTATGCGTTTCCACTATGAGTAGATGAGAGAGAGGAAGGGGGGGTCAGTAGCTCAGAGTGCAGCCCTCGCTCACCATATGCCCGCACTGCAGGGAGTTGAATGGAGGGCTACAATCTGCTAGGGATTTGAGGACGTCAATAATTTGTGAATAGTTATGTGCTCCACAGTCGAAGGGTTAAGTGCAGCCTCTTTTCTGGGGGCAGGTCCAGCGGGACCCCCATCTTCTGGGCAGCACGTCTGAACCCGGGGTGAAAGCTCCTCTGGAGGTTTTGAGAATTCAGTTTGAACGTGAACACTGTGGGTTTGATTTCTTCCCCTGTCTGCTGCCTCACTCTGTTTTTCTCTTCCCCCTCTCTTTCTCTCTGTCTCTCTCTCTTTCTCTCTCTCTCTTTCTTTTTCTATGATTCTCTCTTTATTTCTTGTTCTCAGGTCTGGAAGAACGCTTGAAGCAGACTCTAGGCCTACTCAGTCCAGCTGTGTCCTTGGTTCCGGTTCTAGACTTGCCAGAGCGAGGCGTTCTCCACCTGTCGTGCTGGCTCAGTGCATAGAGAACTCCTGACTAAGCTGCTCCACACACTCTAGTCACACACAAACCCAGGAGCCGGTTCCTCCTACCTCACGGACCTGATGCCAAGAGCAGGACAACTTCAATACCGATCATGAACTGCATCTGTTTCATTCCACCAGTGTTAGTCCAACACAAGTATGTGATATTTAGCAGATACTGCTATCCGTAGTGACATAGACTCAAAACAACAGATTTGGGAATCAATCACCCCAGGTCACCCACGGAGAAGTTACAGCTGCTCCAACTTAACCACACAATATACAGTACAGTATATGATATACATCTGTTTTTTTTAATAAAAAATAAAAAAGTAAAAGTTATTAGTTTGTGGGTCTTGTTCTTTGTAACAAATCAACAAAACTGGCATGACATGTGGTTGTCCTTGTTGTCATGCTGAATGCTGCAACTCTCTTCTCTAAAATGGTATCTTCTGAGCTGTATTATGTGTGTAGGTTGAGCTGCACATGGCCCAAAGGCCTGTAATCCTATGCCTCCGTCCTCAAGTCATCCTCAATAACGCAGCCTGACTCTGAAGAGGCATGAGAGAGAGCAGCAGCGTCCTCAATGGGCTTATCCAGCAGACAGACCCAGTAAACACTGGCTCTGACGCGAGACCATATTTCCCAGTGGCCTTTGGTGGCCTCGTGTTCCTACTCGCTTTGTGCTCGATCCAGTGAAGTCAGTCACGTTCAGGCTGCAGACCAGACAGACATCCCCCAGCAGCAGCAGCAGCAGCAGCCCATTGATGCTAATCCATCCATGTGCTGAGTAAAAATGTATGGATTGACTTGTTGACTCTCTCTCTCTCTCTCTCTCTCTCTCTCTCTCTCTCTCTCTCTCTCTCTCTCTCTCTCTCTCTCTCTCTCTCTCACTCACATACACTTACACTCCATTTCTATCTCTTTTTCTCTGTGCATGAATGTGTGTGTGGACGAGATACTTGTTTGTTTGGCTCTCATGCTTCACGAGGTAGAAATGTGTTATTATTGTGTAATAGGCAATCAGACCCAAGCACCTGAGAAGATTAAGCCTCTTTATGCTCCCTATCGATTCGCACAGTCTGGTTAAAAGGTGCTCCCTTTAGCTGTAGGGCATAGGAGATCAGTGTGCATCCTAGCCTGTGTTTGTGTGCACTTGTGTGTGTTTGTCTGGGGTCTATTTCTCGGTGAAGGAGAGAAATTAACTATTTCACTTGCATTTTTTTTTCCTTCTTTTTTTTGCCCTGAAAGATCATGAACCGTAATTGACAAGTTTGATAGTAGTTCATCTGAACTCCAGATTTGCGCTTCATTTTGCCCCCGAGATGGCAGATATTCGCCTGTCTTATTGATCGGCACCCTCTCTTGTTGATGATGTTGTTATCCATCATGTGTGAACCTCATACATGCCATTGAAAGAAAACAAACAATAAAAACGTGAGTAAAGAAAGTACATTTTGAGACACACTACTACATCTTCAGTTTAGATGGAGTAGGGTCAGTCCAAAGTGCACCTGGAGGACACAGGTGTAAAAGCATATCATTCCAGGGATATCATTATCTGCAGACTGTTATTGTACAAGCTGCTATTGTCTGACCCATCCTTTGTAGTGAAACCGGAGTATGTAATAGGCAATACAGTGTGGGGTCATTTATGTGTGCTTTGCTGCTCTTCAGAACTCGACACACTGTACCGTCCCTTATACATGACGTATCCCAGGGTGCAATGCTGTTCCAGGCGTCGGCATGCACAACTTGTGGTAGACAATGATGACTCCAGTCTGACGATGGGCACAACACAGAACTGTCTTTTTTTCCCTGGGATATTCTTTGTGTTTTTTCTTTGCTGTGTGTGTTTTGACTAACCACAACACTGGTACTCATCACTCAAGTGTTAAATCTGTTGAGAATGGATGAGTTTGTTTTATTGACTCAAATTGTCATGTGTTTTTTTTTTTTGTTTTGTTTTGTTTTTTTCCTCACCATGTGCATATCGGCTTGGGCTGGGAAGCTGTGCACACAATAGTATGTTTGCCGCATATTTTCCTTTGTGTGTCATACAGACCAAGCCACCGGGTCTTGTCATTGTGGTCAGCCACATGGACTCTGACTGTACTCTCCAGGCTCCAGGCTACAGGGGCAGCTTTGTAGCCAGCACCGTCCCACCCACCAACCCCCCTACACAACCCACCCCCGCTTTCTTGCTGAAGGTTTTTGTCAACCCCAGGCTGCAGGATGACTCAAGCCTGTCCAGTTAGACTCGACTGAATGTACTAAATGCCCCCCCCACGCCCCGTCACACACTCACAAACACCCCCATCCACCCACAAATACAGACACACACACCCCATCCCATCCCCGTTTGTTTTTTTCACATTTGCTTATATCTGTCTGTCTGTTTTCCTTTGTCTGTCTATGACATTATATGTCTGCAATGGTCTGTCAAACATCAGTGATGCACTTTTGAAAATGAGCAAAAATGTTAAAATTACAGTTAGTAGTCATGAAAAACCACAGGTATGGCAAGCAGACATTTTTGCTGGGCAAACAAATTGCTATTAAGTGGCGAATGCTGCCATCGTGTGACTGATGGAGAAATTGCACATCTTGTTGAGGCCCTTCAGAGTTTTTTTTTGTTGTTGTTGTTGAACAACTCATTTGTGGCCTGCTTTACATTTTGAAATTACATTCCTTAGCTTTTTTGATATGGCCAACACAATTAAGTTCACTTTACATATCTGACAAACCACACATTATTAACCTCAATTTCTTTGTGAGATATAGGCCAGGGCTACTTGAGCACTTCAAGACAACAGTAAATCTAAGTAATGTCAATCAAAATTCTTTCATTTAAGTGTGTCTGTATCTTTATGTGCACAGGTCTAAATGCAATTAACTGTTGAAATAATGTTTCTTTTGGAGAAGACCAGACAAGAATAGGATTAGGCATACAGATATGCATGTATTTCTCAGCAGGACGAAAACATTATTGACAATATTGTTAAACTGCGTTGTATGTCAAGCAAGAGGTTTTGGCGATGAATTCGGTGTTGAGATTTAGCAGGATTAAGTGCAGAGATGGTGTGAGGGATTAGCAGCCAGTGCCACCATTGGTGTGCTAATCCAAGGCCAATCCTATTACTCAGCACCCCCAGAAAATGTGTCTTGCCTGTTGCCAAACATGTGCTTAAGGTTGTGCATTAATCTGGGGGATGCTGGCACATCCATTCAAACCTCCTTCTCATCCCTGTGCCATCCCTGTTGCAATTTTGTCTGCAGCAATGAAACAATTGTGACGTGTTTGTTGTGTTTGAACTTGTCAGAGTTGGGGAAAGCACTATCTAATTAATGAAATTAATTAAAGATAGATTTGTGGATGAAAGCATCCTACAGTATTCTGACAAATTGGGCCAAAGCAAAGTGGTGGCTGAGAATTAGGCTAGAGAAATAGGCTACTTTGTTATTTCTTTGTTTAAAATAGGTTGTTTGGCCTATCATAAGGCTTTTTACAAGTGCCTATTGGCTACCAATATTATCAACTTTAACTGTCACTACACCTTCGGTATATATTTGTTCAGTTAATTCAATAGTAGTTGTAGTAGTAGGCTAGTAGTTGTGGGGCCCAGCAGGTATTCAATGTTTGGTAGAGAATTAGTTTGGTGAAAACAACACCAAAACTCTAGTCTTCACTATGTACATGTATTGGGTTTAGGTTGTTTTATTTTTACATTGATAAATGTTACTTCCCTTTGTCCAAATGCCGTTTCATAAATAGATCATTTTCTCTGCATACATGTATGTGCTTTTATCTCAAACTGTGCAAGACTTTTAATTTGATTCACAAAGCATACCCGGAAGTACTTCGAACAGTCTATGACGTAGAGGTCGCAAAACACATGTGGAGGCAAAGAGGTGCTTGAACCATTGAACAAGGTAATGAATACAAGCTTGCTGTAATTAACGATTAATAACAAAGCCAGGTACTGAATAAGCAGAAACATTCATCAAGCATGTCACACTCAAAAATGTTTGTTTTTGTTTGCTTCTTGTCTACTTCGGGGGGCGTATTTAACAGGAGACTGTGACATGCTTGCAGGCTAACCATTTAGCATCGTCAAGTTTAGGATGAGTAGAATAGGATAAGTTATCTGAAATCAGCCGTAAGAACTGTGTTACTCACCGTTATACTACATGTATATCGTCACAGTCAAAATGTAATATTTCTTTGTCAGACGACACAGTAATTCGCTGTTTAGTGATGGTATGGTTGTTTGTTTGCAGTGAATGATTAACATGCTGTGAAGCAAGTAGTGCAGACAGTTAATTTTCTAACATGAATGTTAACGTTACTTGTTTTTAGGACATACAGAAGATGACATCTCTAGCCCAACAGCTAAAGCGCCTAGCGTTGCCCCAGAATGACCCAAATCTCTTCAGCCGACGGGAGGTTGCGTCCTTGCTCTTCAACCCTAAAGAGGCAGCAAGCACAGATAGAAGCACATTCTATGCGCTTGGTGAGTAAACCTTGCAGACTGAGACATTTTCTGAAGAGTGGAGCATGTGTCATGCAATGGTCTTATATTCTCTTTCCACCTGTGTCTGTAGGTTGTAATGGCTTGGAGGAACTATTGGGAATTGAGCCTGCCTTTGAAGAGTTTCAGGACATACTCTTCAGCGATGCCTCAAAGGGCCTGGAACGTAGTGTCCAGAACAAAGAAGTCAATAAGAAACTGGATCGAGATATTGACCTATTCCTCACTCGACTGTCTCCCTACTTTCTTTTGAAACCAGCGCTGAAGTGTATTGAGTGGCTTTTACACAGGTACTGTAACTGTACTGTGGTGTAGTCTTGTGAAGGAAAATGCTAGTGTTATATTCAGCATGATACTGTGAATCATAATATAATTCTTATTATAAATACATTAGTACGTATAAGTAAAAATGTCTCATGTTTTACCTTTTCCTTAGGTTTCACATTCACATATACAATCCAGACAGTCTGATAGCATGTGCTTTACCATATCATGAGACCAAAGTGTTTGTCAGAGTCATCCAGCTTTTGAAAATAGAGGAGCCAACTAATCGCTGGAACTGGTTGCAAGGACTCCAGGTAAATACTTGTCTACCTATTAACATTGTGTGTCTGTCCACAAAGCCATACAGTATGCATTTTCTTGTGATAGATTCAGTAGATGTAAGAAAGAATTTAATTACTAGTATAATATACTACATTCCTAAATCCAAGAGTCTGCTTGTTTGTCCATCCATTGCCTTCAGAAACCAGGTGTGCCTTTGGCCAGAGGGACCCTGTTGACTCATTGTCACAAAGATCTGGGTTTCATGGACTTCATCTGTAAGCTGGTCACCAAATCAGTTAAGGTAAACCACTACATCCGGTCAAAATCTGCTTAAAAAGTTAATCTTTGATGCCAGTCAAATGACGTACTGTAATCATGCTCACCTGTTTTTACATGCAGGCATATTCAGAGTACACACGTGATGGGAACTGTGCCCAGCTCCGCGTGATCTTCTCTTTCTACGCATCCACCATCGTGTCAACTCTGGATGCTGCAGACAGGATTACGGACACAATCATCGCTAAGCTTTTACCCAACGTACAGCTGGTGAGATGCCTTAAGATGTTGGAGGTCTATGATAAGCAATGAGTTAAATTTCACTAAAATTACCCTTAAGGTAGTAGTGTCTAAAATGATCACAAATCATTTCAGTCCCATTAGTCCATGGCCTGCCAAGCTGCCATCACTGTTTCATACAGTAATGTGGGAGAAGTGGCTTGCGTTTCCCAAAGCTTTCTCATCACTAAGTAGTGTGTAACATACAGTATAGGTTACCATAGGCTAAGTACTTCTCAGCATTGCGACAGCTTTGGGAAACGTGGCCCATAGCCATATGAAAGTACCTGGTGAATCCACATACGCGGTGAATATGCAATGTACAATGTCGCACCTGTCACCTAGGGTTTGAAGTCCTCCCTGGTGGACTACAAGGCTGCCACTTACATGATTGTGAGCCAGCTGGCGGTGAAGGTGGTGATGGAGGCGCACCTGGTGGACTCACTGGCCGTGCAGGTCAGCAAGTCTCTGTGCAGAGCCCCGCTGCTGACCAGAGAGGGCCTTGGCTGTCTCATCATTCTGCTGCAGAACCAGAAGGAGGGAACAGTGGGACCAAAGTGAGTATTACTCCTCTGCATCCCCTATAGGACGTACGGTTTAAGTGAGCCCTCTCCCATTTAATACCATCAGTCAAAGGGTGGTAGATAATACACTCAGAATGTCTTGTGTCAGAGTAATGACATGAATCAAGTCAAGTGCCTTCTATTGTCATTTTAGCCATACAGTATATACTGTATACAGTGAGACAAAATGTCGTTTCACCATCGATTAAGTGGTGTTACATTTAAACTGTATCAATAGACAGTCATGGCAAGGCCACATATTTCGTGCATGCATGAGGTAAGCATGTAATGCAGGCACCACTAAAGGTAGTGCATTATAGGGCAGACAATAAAAGACTGGGTGTAAGTAGACTTGTTTGCATGAGTTGCTAGTTTTGCAACACAAGTTATAAGAGTTTCTTTGGATTTCTGTTGTGCTTATTGGATATGCTTTTTTCTCCCAGAGCGTATGGGCACTTGTGTGGCGTTCCTGACCTGATCCCAACGGTACAGAGCATTGCATCATCGTATGACATCAGTCCTCTCCTCCGTTACCTCCTCCCTCTGCTCATTCACTCCGTCGTCACTCAGTCTGGTCAGTTAATCACCGTGTTCATTGATTTCATTTCTCAGCATCTTGCACTGCAGAAGATGTACCGACACCTTCATGTACATTAACTGTCGCTGTTGTGTTTTTTCGACAGACGAGAAGGAGGAGATGCAGACAGATGTGGCCTCGGAGACGATTAGTCACAGGAGTTTGTTTAACTCTCTTCTGCAGGATGTTCCCCTGACCAAAGGCCTGGACAGCACAGTAGCAAAGTAATGACAGTTGAAGTAATATACGGAAATTAACAAAAAGGAATTAAGAAGTTTTAGTTCTTTTTTAACAGTTGGAAAAAGTACAAATTTAAAATGTAAAAAAACAAGACTTTCACTCTTTGACTTATTCTTTTGCTTCTCCAAGGTTACTTTTAGAGGAGTACTTGTCCCATGGACGCCAGCTGCCCTCTGAGGAAATCCCATCCCTAAACCAGCAGATGCAGCCGGTGGTGCGACTGTTTGAATCGAAGTATGTCTATACTTCCTTGTTTGGTTCTTTAGAAGAATAGTAGCAGTTTGATACTTTGAAAAAATATGTGCTTTGTAACTCTTTGTAGGTAGGCTTGCTTAAGTCAGGATGACTGTGATGTTGATGCTGTGTACTGTGTATTTAGATATCCTGGAGCGCTGGATTCTGCCTTGGACAGTCACATTCCAGATGCCTCTGCCTCTGAAGACAGAAGTCTTTTCCATCAGTTTATCTCCCTCTCCATGAGCAGTGGCAAATATGAGGTACACTTCCGAGCTACACTCAAACTTAGCCATGTATTGCCACTTGTACCTGTTCAGGAATATTTCACCGTCTCAGTGAGAAATGTCCATCCTTTAAATGACCCTGCTATTGGACAGCTCAGCCTTTTGAGTGCTATGGAATTATTCTCATGCTTTTGTCTGTCTCAACTCTTGCAGATCCTGGCATCTTCGGACACCTCCCTCATGCTCAGCCTGAAGCATCCTCTCCCTGCAGTGAGGAGCATGGCAGTAAAACACCTGGAGGAGGTGCTCCGTAAAGGACAGGTATGTTATTTCAGCCAGCCTCCGCTCAACTATCATCTCTATACAAAGCTCTGCAACATAGACTTCTGGCTGCTGGTGGTTTACTCTCACATTCATATGTGTCTATGGCTCTGATTTGTCTCCCCTAGGAGGGCTTTGATGAGGGCTTCCTGAAGGAAGCTTTGCTGGAGCGCTTGGAAGACCATGTGCCTGATGTGGTGTCTGCATCCCTGCAGGCCCTGGAGGTAAAGAGATAGAGAGTGTGTGCGTGTGTGTGTGTGTGTGTGCGGGTGTGTGCGTGTGTGTGTGTGTGCGTGTGTGTGTGTGTGTGTGTGTGTGTGTGTGTGTAAAGTAAAGTAAAGTAAAGTAAAGTATGTGCTTGGAGTGAGCAAATTCACTTGTGTAATGTAATGAATTGTGAATAATTGAATCTCCTTGCCTTTTCTCTTTATAACAGCTCTATATTGACCGCTTGGACTCTGCTGATGCGGTCTCCAGTTTGCTCTCACTCCTGCAGCGTACTGACCTCTCAGGCAAAGACAGAGGAGACTGGTGTGTAGTAGTCCTTGTCATTTTAATCATTTTTTATTAGCATTTTTCCTCAACTTTTTCCCTCACTTCACTACTATATGAATGTGTTTCTATGTTGTGCTGTGTTTAGGTATCCTGTGCTGAAGCAAGCTGTCCAGATTCTGGATGACCCACGTCTGGTGGAGGGGAACCCAGAGCTGAAGGGTCATGTAGGCTGGGAGCTGCTGCCCTACCTGGTGGTGACCAGCCCCGTTGCAGACTCCCCTGAGCTCCAGCTGGCGTGCTGTGTGGCTCAGACAACCTTGCTCTCCCAGCTGCCCCTCACCAAGGGCTGGGCCAATGGTAGGCTCCTAACAATCAAATAATAGAGGCAATATTTTAATCTGATCTTGTACAGCAGAATTATAGTACAGAGAGTTGAACATTAACCATCATGGCTCACAAGGAGTCCAGTGGAAACACGCCTTTCTGTCCTTGTGGCAAGATGCATTGTAAAGGGTGTTGGGTTTGTTAAATTTTTTTAAAAAGTAATAGATTCGAATAGCATATTATCCATAGCGATGCATAATGGTGCTTTTTATGTTGGTAATAATACTTTCGTATCTCAGTGCCATTTTTCTGTATTGATGTGTTAATTATGTGGCATATTGTGTGCTTTTGTACAGTACTGAAGGAAGTGCTGCAGAAAACCCTTGAGGCTGATATCGTGGGAGTTGCCAACCAGCAGCTTATACTGACATTGACCAAAAACCTGTCAGCCATGGATGCAGCCTCCAAGCGCACCACTGTAAGTCTGCTCACACACACACACACACACACACACACACACACACACACACACACACACACACCAGTGTTCTGTTGTTTTTGTCGCGACAATGATATAACATCAATAAAATACAATGAAATTGATGTACGTGACCGATCACTTGCGCAGGCTGTAGAACCTGCACAGAAAAAACAAACAAAAAATATTTTAAATATATTTGTTCATGTTTTGTCACATCCATCATGTGCAATTTGTAAATGTCCAGCTGGAGAAGGTGGCCAAAGCCCTGGAGAAGCAGAAGAGCGGTGTGAGGGAGCGAGCGGCGTTTGTGGTGCTGAGCCACACGCTGCTGCAGGGCATGGTGGACCTGAGCGAGACCCAGCACCTCCTCACTGCCCAGAGACTCTACACCCTGCTGGAGCCCAGCATCCTGGAGCTCCTCGCCCAGCCCCCACCACAGGTCAGCCACATGGGACATGCAGCGGCCATCTTAAAAAATATATTACAAAATATTTCGTCCCCTCTAGTGATATTCCTTCTAAGACTTCTTCTATGAAGCTTGATTGTTAATCTTCTTTTTGTAAGTCGCTTTTGATAAAGGCGTCTGATAAATGCGTAAATATACCTGTAGATGTAAATTTTAAGTGACTTTATTGAATAATATGTGGTTTATTTTCAAGCCTATTAGGATTCATTCACATCTTGTTCTGTGTTGATTTGGGAAGTTTCATAAATCTGTCATGTAATATTCATTTTGAATATTTTCTGATTTTGTTTCCGGTTTACAAATATTCTTCCCAAGAAAGGTCTGTAACCTTACGGTCTGGGCATAATCTGGAATGTTTTTGTTTTCATCATTGCACATTGTGTTTAAAAGGTGCCAGCAGGAAACTGTCCCCCAGCCTTTGTGGCGCAGCAGCTGGGAGAGTACCTGCACCTCCTGCGCTCCCACCAGAACGCCCAGCGAGAGCAGACCATGCTCCTAGTGTCCCTTCTCAGCCAGTTCATCAGCAGCCTCAAGAGCCCCCAGTCTGGCTTCAAAGGTAGTAGCCTTTTACATGAGATTTTTTTATATGCATTGTAGGGACATGAAAGTATATATCTTATCTTTTTATCTGTCTGTCGAAGTGTCTGCTGGGCAGAAAGTGAGACTTTAAAGATGTGTAGCTTTGTAGATATATGGAGATCTACTGTGCTAGATCTACTGAAATATGCATGAATTATGAAATACTGTATAAGTGAATTTTTAATGCTTCTTTCATAAATGTCGATGTGTGATGGATGTAGAATTATGGTGTGCACACAATGAGATCCCCAGTCTATTACAATTTGATCATTATATGTGGTAAGGAAGAATACTGTGTTGTAAAGAACACTCTGCTGTGATACTGTGTAGCATATCTTGACTGTGCTCTGTTCTATATCTGTCCTACAGAGGAAACTTGGTGGAACCCAGAGAAGTTGGACACCAGTACATGCTGCTACCTGCGGCTGCTGTGTCGCCTGTTTGACGTGGTCATCACAGGGGCCAGTGAGGGGTCACTGACCTCTAGCTTCAGGGGCCTCCTGCAGATGCTCTTTCAGGTATGTTAGATACAGTACATAGATGTGATTCTTCCTGAAAAATCAGGATTTCCTGATTTTCAGGCCTAAGAATATGACCCTTGTAAATCGTGCAGATTAATTAAACAGAGGGGAAGGCAGGTTAGACTGTATTTTGCATTTAGGCTTATATCTACAGGTAATGGGTTAGTAGGGTGAAGTATGGTAATTTGGGACACTTTTTTGTGATTTTGCTGATTCTGCTTTTTTGCCCTTGGTCAATCACGTCCCTGGATATATCAGGATGAAGTGTACCGCAAGCGGTGTCTTTTTTTTTTTTTTAATGACTTAAGACCAAACATAGAGTTACATTATAGGGGTGCAGAGATGTCTAATAGGGTTGCAGAAGTTTTAATCTCCAGGTGTAGAGGCATGTAATTACCTTGCTATGTAGTGAAAAATATCCAGAGTCATAATGCGGCCACTGCAAATGAGAGCACTACACCTGAATTAGTATTCCTCTGGCCTCAAAGCCTCAAATAATACAAATGGATAAACAAATTGTGTTATGAAATATTGGAGTGTGTTGTGGGTCATAAGTATTAATGTGTGTTGGCTGGTGTGTCTCAGGTGCACTTGAGCAACTCCCTGGAGCTCTTCAAGTTCCTGTCTTTGCTGTGGGGCTACACCTGTAACCTTGGCGACCAGCTGGAGTGCAAAGTGAGCGCCATCCTGCAGACCCGGGCGCTGTACGTGGGCAAAGCCCTCCTGGCCGCCCAGTCTGCCACAGACCTCAAGGCACTGGCTTCAGATGCATCTCCAGGTATCCACTTTTATACCATCACCTATCCTACAGACGCTTTTGATGGTAAAAAATAAAAACTAATGCCTATGATTGTTGACCGGTACTGTGAGGACACATTTTTGTTAAATTGCCTGAAATTAAATTATGTTTTAGTGTACAATCAGGCATTAATGAGTGTCATGCAGTCCTACAGTATATTCAGTGCCTAAGCATTGAGCTGACTGTGTGTGTGTGTGTGTGTGTGTGTGTGTGTGTGTGTGTGTGTGTGTGTGTGTGTGTGTGTATTTATGTTTGTGTGTGTGTATGTGTGTGTGTGTGTGTGTGTGTGTGTGTGTGTGTGTGTGTGTGTGTGTGTGTGTGTGTGTTGCGTCCCACCAGTGGTGCCGTCTCTGCTGGTGTGTCTGTGCTCCCCGGTGTGTGAGGTGCGCAGGGCGGCGGTGGGCTGTCTGCAGACCCTCCAGTCGGCCAGCTCCTCTCAGTTCCTCCCTGTGGTGCAGGCCCTGCTCAAGGCCACAGATGAGCTTGTCTCGGACCCAGCCTACCTCAGCCAGGTCAGTTAGCCAGACAGGCCCAGCCGACACAAACCTACATAACATCTTCATTCAATTCAATTACTGTAATTCAATTATATTTATACAGAGACTTTTACAATAGAATTACAGTCATTACAAATAGCAACAGGGGCAAGGAAAAACTCCCTTGTGGTTATTCAAGGAAGAAGCATTTGGTAGATCCATCACACAAAAATACTTTTGTTTTCCTACCCATACCATGTGTGAAACGGTCATATTTATGTATCAAAGTATTGTATGTAGAATTGTCAAACCGATGGCAAGCCTTTGAATAGTACATTTCAAATGGATTATTTGCAGATTTTAACACCTTTGTTTCTCATAGTGATTATTTCTTATAGCAGATTATTTCAACAGCCCTATTTCTCATAGTGAATATTTTTATAGCAGATTATTTCTCACAGCATAATGGTGATTATGATTACGCTGTTAGAGATAGATCAGTACTTCATGGATTAATGAAATAAAGGCTAATGTCTTTCCCGGCTGTAGGCCCTTGGGAAGCTATATGAGGACGCTCTGTCAGCGGGAGGGAAGAAGGGCCAGCAGCTGTCTGCGGTGGAGCAGCTGGTCAAGTGTGTCCAGAGCCCCAGCTGCCCAGCCTACATGGGCAAAGCCCTGCTCAGGGCTCTCCAGGAGGTCAATGGAGAGGTGAGGCCTGCAGAAGTCTTCTTCACTACTTGCATAACAGTTACTATACTTAGTTGTTTTAGAGTGTGGTGGTTGCATTGGTTTCATATTAGATTGTCACCACCTACTTTATCACCACTTTCATTGTCATTGACTGTTGATTGTTGCATTCGACTGAGATATTCAAGTTCAAGTTAATTTATACAGCACATTAACATACTCCGTAGTTATAGATATATATGCATGTAGGATGTATAGTAACAAGATTTATTGATTGATTGATTGATTGATTATGGTTCTTTGCAGAGAGTGCTGACGATCATCCTGCCACCGCTGGATCTTCTGCTTGACCAGTTTGGCTCTGACTTCTCCGAAATTGAGGGCGATGAGGGCTTGCTGTTGCAGCTCATGCTGGGCAAATACAACGAGCAGTCAGCCCCTCTCCTGGCCAGCGAGCCACGCAGCCTGGAGGTGCTCCTCAAAGCCATGGGCATCAGTGCCCAGCCCTACTCCACACTCCCCAGTGTGCAAGTCATGGCCCTGGAGAAGGTGGGTGGTAGCAACTAGTAATAAAATAAAACGTCCTCCAAATAGCTTATCAACATCAGTTAAGTTAAGTGGAAAGGTAGTGGTTTCAATCAGTAAGATGATTTCATTTCATCAAGTTTTTTGGTTTTATCATTTAGCCATGACAAACTGTAAAGTAAGTGTTAACTAACTAATTAACTATCATGTGAAACACTGTTTCATTTTTGTTAATTACTATTACATAACTGTTATCTATGAACAGTTAATTAACTACTTACTGATATTCATAAGCTTTTTAATAACCATTTATAGAAGTCTGTTATTATAAAGTGCTAGCGCCTAGTGAGTCTGATGAAGGACTGTCTTGTCCGCAGGTTACAAAGGCTTTCTTCTCAGCTGTTGGTGATGAGAAGATCCAGCAGAGAATTCTGGGAGCCATGTTTGATTTGCTGGTGGACTGCAAGAATCCAGTCTGTGCCCAGACTGTAAACAATGTCTTCAAAGTGGTAATGTCAATATTTTTTTTTTTTTCAACAGTAGAATGTACAGCATTTTATTACATTGCCAGTATTACCCCATTTGTTTTCATTTTGATTCTAAAAATAGATTACTTCTCTTCTTATACATTGTGTCTCTCTCTCTCTCTGTTGTAGATCGCTGTGGATGCCGAGCTGGTGGCCAATGAGTTGAAGCCTGTAGAAAAGCCCAAAGTTGCTGTCAGTGTGGTGCAGACTCGCAGGAGCACTAGACTGAGGTGGGTGTCTCTTGAACGAGGAAAATTCTCCCCCTCAGGACAATAATCTGAAGTGGAGTAAAAATGAATGATTTAATGATATATCTACAGTATCTTTAATGATAGACATTTTCTATGACCTTGTGCCTGATGTGCCTTGATGTGTGTTTTAAAGGAAAGGCCCAGAGGCCGTGGCGTCTACTGAGGAGGAGTCGTCCGTGTCCTGGCAGAGGGCCACACTGATCCTGGAGCTGCTGCAGCACAAGAAGAAGCTCAGGAGGCCACAGATCCTGGTGCCAGCGCTCTTTAACCTTCTGGCCAGGTATGGGATAGAGTGCAAGATCTCATTGATCACCAATTATCACTGACTAAAGAAATGACTAACTTAACATGAAACGTAATAAGGGTCTCTGATGTAAGGAAATACCCAGCTACTGCTGCTGCTCCTCAGCTGTTCCTTATGGTCACATTCGCTTCCTTCATGTATTCCCAATAACAGTAGCATCTTCCCTGTCTGTGGCATGGACTTATGGTAGTGGGATTTCTTTGTTTCCAGGAGCCTGGAGGTGGAGGCGTCAGAGCATGGCAACATGGAGTACACCAAACAGCTGCTCCTCAGCTGCCTGCTCAATGTCTGCCAGAAGATCTCTCCCGATGGCAAGCCAGTCAGTGCAGGTACAAACACTCAACGATGATATCCTGAGGACATTTTGTGATACATTTTGTGACATTTTGGCTATGGTAGATTTGGTTGGTCTTCCCTTGGCCTCCCATGTGAATATGTATTTAATTTTTTGAACATAATAAATAAATATATGTTCAGACACCAATAGTTATAATTTCTCTTTTCTTAATTAAATGTAGTCGTGACAATGGAATTTCTTGTGTGTCTGAATAATAATTCTGTGTGTGCTTGTCTCTTGTGCAGAGATTCTCGATGAGGACAAGATGAACGTAGAGCTTGTGGTTCAGTGTGTGAGGGTGTCTGACATGCCCCAGACCCACCATCATGCCCTCCTGCTGCTGGGCACAGTGGCTGGCATCTTCCCTGTGAGTGCCACACGGCTGTGGAATGTGTCTACTTTTCTTTCTGTGTTAATGTAGCCTCATCAGTCTGATAATATATGGAAAATCTATGTCTTATCTTAATGAAGAACTTAAAATGTGTTTGTCATATTCAGTTACAGTAATTTCCCGCATATAAGCCACATTGTGTATAAGCCGCAGGACAGTGTTTTATGCAAGTAAAAAAAAAACATATTAACACCATATTAACGGCCCCCTTGTTTTAACCTCATAGCGGAAGAAATTTAGCAAAATCAATGTATAAGCCGCGGCTAATAGTCGGGAAATTACGGTAGTTGAATTGAGCATAAAAAGTGACTAAAGTGGAAACATCACTTTTTGTCAGCTTGCTCACAGTCTCTCTTCTTTTCTCTTCATTATTCTTCCTTTCTACAGGAGAAAGTCCTTCACAACATCATGCCCATCTTCACTTTCATGGGAGCCAACATCATGCGTCTGGATGATGCCTACAGTTTCCAGGTCATCAACAAAACAGTGCAGACCGTCATCCCTGCCCTCATACAGGTGAGTGTACTCTCTCCATACAAACTTTATTACCAACCCAGAGCTCTTAAAGGCAGTACTAAAACGTGATAGATACATACTAATGTCTGATTACAAAGAAATTAGTGGTGAAAAGTTGCCTAGTGTTCCTTTAAATTAAGTAAATTGTGGATGGATGTTGACTCATGTTACTTGTTCTCTTTCTCAGGCTTATGAAGGGGGCTCTGCTCAGTCCGAGGCCCACATGGAGTGTGTGGTGACCAAGATCATGCACGTGTTCACCGACGCCCTGCCCCACGTACCGGAGCACCGGCGCCTTCCCATCCTCTCCCAGCTGATCGTCACCCTGGGCCCGGCCCGCTTCCTCTGGGTGCTCCTGCAGCTGCTCTTCAAGCAGCACGCCACCCAGACCTCCGCCAACATCAGCACTGCAGAGAAGGTAGGGGGTGGAGGAATCTATTTATAATTACATCAGAAGTAGATCATGACAGCAGTCACATCTAAATAAGCCAGTGAAATATATGAGTAGAGCAAAAAAAAAATTAACAAGTCTCTGGAAGGATTCACTAAAATGAATGCACCTAGATTGGGTTTTTTTAGCTATTGTGTACTGTAAACGTTTTTTGGAGGGTTGTTGTTGTTACACATATTATTGTACATTTTAATTGTATTTCTAATGTTTAGGATTTGGCTCTGGAAAACGATGTGGACTTCTGGATTTCCATCTGCTGTGAATTTGAGGTCACCGATCAGCTCACCTCTCTCATTAAAATGCTGAAGTACCTCATGGCATTACCCCAGGACAAAGACGATGGTGAGCAAATATGCAGTAGTTACTCTTCCATTCACACTTAGCGCATGCTTTTATTTAAAGTGAATTGCATTTGTCTACTATCAATTACAACTCCCCCAGAAATGGGGGTTAAGTCTCCCCTACAGCAATGTAGAGTTAAAATTATAGTTCAGTTTCATTCAAGCATAGCTGGCTGCAGTAGATAGTGAGTGGAACAAAATAATTTGAAACAACATAGGCCAAATGCTAACACGCCATGCTTGATGGACACTGAACTATCACTTAAAGTGATTTTGTTTGAGGACGGCAGCCAGAATTCTCACCCACAGTTTCCAGGCTACTAGCATGCTAGCCAGATTCATTAGCCACTATACCACCACTGTACTCTTCACTCACACCCTCAGCATGGAACATTAAATGATGTACTTGTGTTTCTTATAAGTCCAATTCTGCTGAGGTCTTACCTACAGTCTGTGTGTGCATTTATAGATGCAGACAGCAGAAAAAGCCGGCCTAAGAAGAGAGAAGAGACTGCTGAGGAACTCATCTTCAGCATTGAAGCGCACAGCAGCAAGGAGTTCCGCCATTACAAGTTCCTGTCTGTCTCCTTCATGGCCCAGCTGCTGGCCGCTAACCGATTTGTTGGCAAGGTACGACTGTAATACATTACATTTACATTAATGCATTTAGCAGACGCTTTCATCCAAAGCGATTTATATTTGTTGACTGAATTACTTCAGCGACAGTTTTTGCCCAGAGCAATTTTGTGTAAGTGTCCTGCTCATGGGCACAACGGTGGCAGCAGGGATTCAAACGCACACTTTTCAGGCGACTAGCCCAGCAAGGCAGGTTCCTAAAACACTGCGCTACTATGGTCCGCAGTCCACAATCTGTAGTGGAGCAGGGAAGAATTGTTGACTTCATTAGTTGTGAGATGTTGTCTTGTAGCATCAACAAAGAGTTCTACTGCATCATATTACTATCTATACAACTGCTGTACTGTCCTTCCGCCATTTTGGTACTAAGGTAGCTAATGGTTGAGCAAGTCAGTGGTTTAGTTGCTGTTTCTTAACATTTCTCCCAAATATCTTATTATTGTGTCCCTCAGGTGGCAGATCTAGAAGAATCATCCACTGAAACCATGCAAGTCCTTCAGCAGAGGTACAGTATGCGTCATCTTTATACTTCTACATACATTTCTACATACATCTACATTCATAATCAGCAGATGGTCTGAAGTTGATTGTGTGTGTTCAGAACTGGTATGCTTTCATGTTCATTGTTTTTTTTTATCCCCAGTCTGCTTGAAGAGATTCTGTGCTACATCCATGCTGTGGCTCGTTGTGTAGAGGAAAACAGTAACAGCCCCAATGCCAAATTCTGGAGAGCACTACTCAACAAGTCCTATGAAGTCCTGGACAAAGTAAGAATTTCTTAGCAGAATTCACGTCTCTGGTCTGTGGCTACCATTAAAAACAGATGACCAGTTTCGGTAGTGAAGATGAGTCATGTCTGAGATGGCGAAGTCGCAAGCAAAAGCAAAAACTTTTCATCCATTATTTACTGTATTATTCTTATTCCTCCCCCTCCAACAGGTGAACTCCCTGCTGCCCACAGACACCTTCATCAAGGTGATCAGAGGCCTGATGGGTAACCAGCTGCCCTCTGTGAGGAGAAAAGCCATGGAGCTGCTCAACAACAAACTACAACAGAAGACTCAGTGGCAGGAAGAACAGGTCAGTACTAAATACATTTAGACTACATTGAAATGATTTACAGCACACAAACTGGTTAGTTGAATTAAATTATGCTAATATTTGATGTACATTGTTCAAAATTCTTTCATATAAAAAACTATTCCACTGAACTCTTGTTGAACTTTCTGCCTATCTCCACCAGGTGGCAGCATTGCTCCCACTCACAGGAGACCTGCTGAGTGTCCTGGGCCGCAGAGGCTCCCAGCAGCCAGATGAGACCCCCGAGCAGGAGGAGCAGGCCATCAACCGGCAGACGGCCCTCTACAGCCTCAAGCTCCTGTGTCGCAGCTTCGGTGCAGGCCACCCGGAGGCCTTTGTGCCAGTGCTGAACCGGGCCGTGGAGCTGCTGCTGTCACCCAAGGAGGAGAGGAACGTGCTGGGCAGTGCCCTTCTATGCATTGCCGAAGTCACAGGCACACTGAAGGCCTTGGCCATACCACAGCTGCCCAGGTTAGATAAAACCTACCACTCAGAGACCCAAGTGTTTTGTTTGTTCACTTTTTCATTTTTGTTTTTTTATTATTCTTTATTTTTTTGTTATATTCTCAGTCTTATTTGCCACAGTGCTACTCTTCAAATATTTCTTTCTCTTTCAATTCAAAATTTCTGTGGTAGTCTTTGTCTTTGCTTTCTTTGAGAATGTACTTCTATTGCACTATATGTTAGATTGTTTATTTTTTGCTTGCCTGATTTGTTCTTTTAAAAAGTATATATATATCTTCCTCTGGGGGGTGAACACTGATTTCATCGGTATTGGTTTGCAGGCTGATGCCAACAGTGTTGAACACACTGACAGAGCGCAAGGACCTGCTGTCCAACGAGATCTACCTGCTGAGCGCCGTAACGGCTCTTCAGCGGGTCTCAGAGACGCTGCCTCACTTCATCAGCCCCTACCTGCTGGACACATTACTGCAGGTGAGCAGATCCTGTTCAACTTCAGAGCTCCACAAACACACTGCACTTTGATTTAGAAATAGAGACCAGTCTCTTCTAGCAGAAAACAACATCTGTGAATGTTAATAAAACACAATAAATTAATTATTCTTATAGATATAATGTCAATATAAATACAGTATAAGTGCACTTTTAGCACTTTGAAAAGACCTTGTTGCTGTTGAGTGTTGATACAGCTGAATGCTGATGCCCTTTTTGCTGTTGCCAGGTGACGCGTCTGACTCGGGTCGCAGAGCAGACGACCACATGCCCACAGCTGGCAGCGCGCCTCTCCTCACTCCGCAACACTTTGGCCACCAAGCTGCCCCCCAGGGTCCTACTGCCCACAGTTACCAAGTCTTACCAAAGCCTTGTGGAGACCCAGCAAGTGAGTCTCGATGAACTACTTTTCCACGTCCATACTTTTGCACTGAAGAAGGTCTTTATTAGTGGAGACATTCCGTTTCCTGTGGAGTTTCATTTATGTGTTTCAATGTTGTATCCACAGAATCGTCTTGGGCCGTTAATGGCCATTTTGAAAGAACACATCACTCACATGGAAAAGGACCTGCTCAATTCCCACCAATCAGAGCTCACCACATTCTTCTTGTCAGCGCTTGACTTCCGGGCTCAGCACTGTCAGGTACTCACCGTGCGCGCGTGTGTGTGTCTGTGTGTCTGTGTCTGTGTCTGTGTGTTGCAAGTGGTGACATTTATATAATTATGAATATTTATTTTAATTTTTAGGGTGATCTAGAGAAAACCAAAGAGATTGAAGGCTCAGTGATCGACTGTCTTCTGGGCATGGTCATGAAGCTATCAGAGGTTACCTTCAGGCCTCTCTTCTTCAAAGTAGGTTCAAGTTTATGTTTGTTTGTTTGTATGTTTGTTTAAAGTTCTGAAATTCCTGCATTTTGTCTTTGTGCCAAATGACTTCACTTTACATGAATTTGAACATTTCATTTTTCTGTTTGCAGCTATTTGACTGGTGCAAGTCAGACGGCGCAGCTAAAGACCGTCAACTGACATTTTACCGCCTGTCAGACTGCATCGCAGAGAAACTGAAGGGGCTGTTTGTGCTCTTCGCTGGCCAGCTGGTCAAGCCATTCTCTGATATCCTCCGTCAAATTCACACTGCTAATACAGGTTTGATGACCTCTAATTTCATATTATTTTATACACCTGTAGCTAAATAACCCCAAACCACCCAGTGTGATCCCTTCTGACTGTAGACAGGCTGTCTAAAACCAGAACCTAATTACTATTTTGTGTGCTAAACTTGAATGTCCATCTTCAATTATTTTTACATTACATTTCATATACAGGGCAAGTAGCATGTGAGTTGCTTCAAGGTCTGTGCTTATCAAGCCCCTGAATAGTTAAATATTTTTCTGCTCTGGCCTGTCTGTTAGATGAAGCCTTTTTCGATGAAGATGATGACCAGGAGAAGAGTTGCCAATTGCTGCAGTATGTCCTGGACTGCCTGCAGAAGGTCTTCCTGTATGACACAATGCGCTTCCTGAGCAAAGAGAGGGCAGATGCCCTCATGAACCCACTTGTGGATCAGGTGAGACTTGAGGCTGTCATGATTTAACTTTAAATTAAAATATGGGACACAACAACATGGGTTTCATCGCCACCAATGTGTTTTACTATAGTTTTCCAGATAAGGATTAAGTCCAGTATTAGACTGAAAGCTAAGGATCCAGAACTAGTCTTTATGATCCATGTCCAACTATCCAACCCCTCCCCATGTTTGAATAGCCTTTTTTCCTTCATATTCACCAAAAGGTATTTTATATCAAACGACAAGGGCAGCACTTTACATTTTGAAATCCATCCTGATCTGTGGGGTTCTGTTTACAGCTGGAGAACATGTTAGGTGGAGAGGAGATCTACCAAGCCAGAGTCACCAAACACCTGGTGCCCTGTATTGGTCAGTTTGCCGTCGCCATGGGAGATGACTCCCAGTGGAAGGTCCTCAACTACCAGGTCCTGCTGAAAACGCGACACAGCTCCCCGAAGGTACGGCCCCTGCAGTTGTGCAGACATTTCTAGTGGAGGCTGACCTGATACCTTGTAGCCATCTAAGACTGCCTCAGAGTCTTTCTTTTTCTTTTGTGATCTGATGTGTTTATCTCTGATGTCCCCAGGTACGATTTTCAGCTTTGGTTATGGTGCTGGAGCTTGCTACGAGACTGAAGGAGAATTATATGGTCCTGCTGCCAGAAACCATCCCCTTCTTGGCCGAACTTATGGAGGGTAAGAACTTTTTTAAAGCACTGAATATATTCCAATCAAACTTGAGCTTGAAATTGGTTAACATAACTCTTTGTGTTTTGATCCTCTAGATGAGTGTGAAGAAGTGGAGCATCAAGTACAGAAGGTCATCAATGAAATGGAGACAATCCTTGGAGAGCCACTGCAGAGCTACTTCTAAATCACCACTGGAGGGCAGCAGACACATCAAGATGACTCCTTCATTATCACACTTGAATGTCTGATTGTTGTCCACATATGACAAATATGACAAACATGAACTAATAAGTATATTTGGTAGGCTAGTAGAAAGCAACCTAAGTTGTAAAGAACACTGCAGAAAGGTTCCTTGACAATAAATAGATGGTAATAATAATGCAGCTTATGAATTTGTATCAATACTTTGGTAATAAAACATGAATATTGAAGAAAAAAAAACTTCTGTACAAGTCATTTTTACACTAGAATTGTGTATTTTCAGTTAAAGCCATGCTAGTTTATGTTATGCAATTTACAATCTGGGCAATGCCATTCATAATGTGAATGTGATTATTGGTTTGATTTCTTCTTTTTTACAATAAAATCATATTAATTAAGATGAGTGGAGTGAATGCATTAATGACACTGCAATTATCACATAATCTTCCTTTTTATAATACATTGACATTCAGTTATGTTGGGATGAAGTAGGCCTACATTTCACATTTCACCTTCTATTTTAAACGGTCTAAAATTATTTGATTGATATTTTAAATTGTTTTAAAGCACTTCAAAGGCATGAAAATTTCGTTTTGGTTTGAAAGGGATACAGTCTATGCAAATTAAGTGTTATCAATATTCATAGTCCTACATAGGTTGTCAGGCCAGTTGTTTGTCTCGTTATTATGCCTACATTCGCAGAGGAAGATTGATCAAATGCTTCTCTCTCATTTCATTACCCTACTACGTGGCTTCGTTCGTATTCACCCGCTCCTTCAGAGATTCTCATATCCAATGACTGGCCCCATTGACGCAGCACTAGTGCGCCTGCTCCCCGGGTGATAACACGTGTTTCCTGGCCATGCGTCTTTCCGAATACGCAGATGTACGCAGCGCTTCAATAATGGCGGCCGATGGAGGGTTTTCGTCGCAGATGCAACCCTGCGTTTTCTCTCCAAAATCACATCAATATTTGGCACTGTGTGCACAGGATGGTCGACTTCGTATTTGGAACACAGACAGCAAAACCCTTCACCAGGAATATGTGCCTTCTGCCCACTTGAGTGCCACTTGTACTTGCATAGCTTGGGGACCATGCCGAACGGCTAAGGTATGTTGGTGGCTAGATAGAGCATTTTCATAGTAACATGGGCTAGTGGCCTAGTGAAGCACGCTGCCCTTTTGAAGTTTCTACGGTTATTGTCATATTGCTTTAGTGGTAAAATAGTCATGGAGCAGATGATTTACTGATGGAATGTCATTTGCAGTACCTCGCGTTCACTGTCTTTTGAGTCATAAGTCAAAAGTAACCTTAGTCAACATGATTAGCAACTAGCTACCTAGCATCACTGAAGTTACCTCCAGTAGGGCGCACATGTTGTCTGTGGCACATGTTCGTTCTTAAAATGGCCTCATGTGAATTTCTACATACAATTAATTATATTTTTTTATTACGTAGTTAGGGCCGTTTATACAGAGCGTATCAATTTGGTTAGACTTGTAATCTTGTTTGGCCCGTGTTTTCATAACTCGAGTTTTATTCATGTGGAAGGTGTCGTTAGCCAAAGCGTTAGCCGAATCGCAGTGCTAAGTTCAGTAATGGTTTGAGATTTTAGAATGATTTTGTTTGCTTGCTATAACGTTAACCTACATATAACGATTGTGTGTCTTTACGACAATTAACAATTAATACTGTAGCATTCAAAAATCATCATGTAATGTTGTTGCCTATCCTCATTAACTCAGAAGTAGCTTTTACACTAATGCTAGCCTTCATGGTTAGAATTATTTTTTTAAAGGTAGCAAATTAGTAGCCAACGTTAGGAAAGTGTCATTTTAAGTGTCAATTTACTATTTCCATAAGTGGTTTAAAATGCGACATTTGATTATTAATATGGTAACTTCGACCTTTGTTACTGTGATACAATGGAAGAAACTTTTGTAACTTTGGGCCATTGCGTTAACAGGTGCGAAGAACCATTTGATTGAAATGTGTGGTAGCCTATCTTCAGCAGCATGTTGGCAATGGCTGTTGTCACTGACAGTGATGCTCAATGTTATATATCTTTGATCAGACAGGCTGTCAATTTATGTCGGTCCTGTAGATCACATGTTCGTTTTAAAGTTAAAGAAGTGGATCATGCAATGATATATTACAGCTGAACTCAAACAGTCTGGCATTGCATCCATTATTGTAAAATGTTGTAGATTCTGAGGGTGTTGTGTTGGTCATTAGACACAACTAGTCTTAAGAAAAATGTGGAAAAGCTAGATTGCCACTTTGCCAACAGAAGTAAGTGTGTGTGTGTGTGTGTGTGGAATATAGTAAGATCATTCAGTTGACTGATACTTATTAGCCCTTTAAATCACAAGTCTGATCATCACTGACATACTTCTGCATGTACATGGTCTCAGGAGGGACCTCAGAGGAAAAAGAGGAAATCAGAAGCGGGGCAGCCGGTGGAGATCACAGATCTGCTGGCACTGGGTACGGCAGCGGGCAGCATCCTCATCTACAGTACCGTTAAAGGGGCCCTTCAGTGCACACTGGTAAGTTAGGCTATAGGCCTACATTATGTTATTTTTTAACTAATGTACATAACAGCAAATTACATTGCTATGTACTGATAAGAACTAGGTGGATATTATCAGTAAGTCCCTGAGTGCTGAATCATCACTTGCCTGAAGCCATTTCTTTACTTTTTTTTACCAAAGCATAAACAGGATAAGTGGGATTTTGAATTATAGACTGTGTACCTTTTTGACTGGATGATCTTAAGATTATTGTATTAACAAACTCTGATGCCCCCATTTTTTGTCAGTGACATAAGTTGAAAGATTTGAAGAAGAGGAAACCACACTCTTTTGTGTAATATACTTTTTTAAAGAAAAAAAGATCTATTACCATGCATGCCCAAGGCTACATATGCGTTTCGGTCCTTAGGGTTTCCTGACGTTTTAAACTCTCGCCCAAAGTACTTTGTGAAGTGTTGGAGTTTGAGTATACTTATAATGTAGAAACATAAGTTGAAGGATCACTTCGGAATGGTGCTGAAGTAAACGGAAACGGACAATATTTGGGCACAAATATTGGGGACACCGCAAAAAAGAAAGCAAGTGGGCTTCTGTTTTTTAAAAGGTTATCGCTTACCTTCCTGTTTCATTTTGGAATCTAATATAGGTGCATAGATGTTTTGTATAGCCCTCCAGAATACTGTAATATATTCTATTGGCTTTGGGCTTCCCAAACTTAGGAGATCACACCACACACATTTCATCGTTTCATGTGGGCGTCCAATTCCCCCTGTGGGACTTATTTTCCCATATTGACTGAAAGACAATATGGCCACCATTATCCCTTTTGCATATGTATTTCTAAAATTTGTGTATTTTTTTGTTCTTTCTCTATTAGGATGGGGGTCACAGTGGTGCAGTGAACAGTGTGCAGTGGCATCCTGAGGAGAATGTGCTCTACAGTGGCTCAGAGGACACACATATAGTGGAGTGGGACCTGCAGACAGGCAAAATGCGCTGGTAAGCATCACTAATCCCATCAGTTGATGCAGGGTTTCCCCCAGCGCTTTCTAGTTAAAGTGACTACCTTGACGGCAAACACCTCCCACGTTGACCAAGTCCCTAGAAAATATAAATATTTTGTATTGTGAATGTAATGTCGAAGTGATTTACAAAATTTTGCATAGGCTATTTATTGTTCAGTGGTTCCTATTATTTACCATATGCAACTGCACAACATGGCCTTTCCAAAGAGAGTTTATTCGTCACTTGTCTCTGACACCCTGCATCCCCCCTGCACGCCCCCGCTTTGACAGACTAAGTGTAGGAAACATTGGGATGTGTTTGTGAGCTGTGTGCATATGGTCTTTACTCTGCTCTCTTCATGTAGGATGTTAACATGGCAATTCCACTCGATTCTCATCTCCCTTCAGTACTTTGTCTGGGATTCTGACTATTTGCCTTGTTCACTAAAGAATGTATTCCATCCTGGCCAATCAGCCTATTGTATTCTCATGCCGCGTTCTCAAATGTTGCTGTCAGTCAATTCTCTTTGGGATTCCAGCTACTGAGAAATGATTGCCTGCTGGAGCTGTTTAAATTCAGACCCTCATACATAGCGAAGCATAGACTGAGGGACTGAGGGTCTAGTATTGGGGTGCATTTCCCAAAACCCTAGTTGCTAACTAAGTAAGCTACTATGTTAGTTGAAATGCAGTTGCCCCTTGCAATTGCCCCTTGCTAACTGGTTAGTAACTATACTTTTAGGGAAACACAACCCCAGCATGGTGTTGACTGCAGACTATATTTTATGTGTAGGAATCTGGCTATGTTAAAAAGAAAAAGATGACTTCTAACAAGTTTTGATAAGATTTATAAATTGGGTTGTAAATTAGGTTGATGCCTTGTCGTGTAACATAGTGTTAAGACTTGACAACTTGTAGTCCAGATGCTTGTGATGTGATCATTGCTGCTAGGTGTATTGCTCAAGCCTGTTGTCTTTGCAATATTGTGTGCAGTAAATGGAAAGCAGACCGGACCGCAGTAACAAGTTTGTGTGTGAGTCCCAATGGGAAGCTCCTCCTCTCTGGTGGCATGACGATCAAAATGTGGGATCTTGAAACCAAGGAGGTGTACAGGGTAAGTGTGTCTAAGCAGAGATTATTGATGTCAAATTCATAACTTAACAGCAACATGCAGAGGTCGAGCAGTTTTTAAAGTTATGCTTCAACTTCTTTGGTTCACAGAAATTCACAGGTCACTCTACCATGGTTACGACTCTGTGCTTCGCTACCACACGGCCACCTGACAGCGATGGGATGTACTTCCTCTCCGGGGCAGCTCATGATCGACTCCTTAGTGTATGGTATGTATTTGTGAAAGGAAAATTCAGCCCTTTGAACAACAGCTCACAAAGTGAATGCTGGCATCAGGCCTCATACAGTACATTACTTACCTTGTCTTTCTAGCCCAGAAATCTACTGGTCGCAAATTGTTTTGTTAAGCGGGTACACTTACAAATGAGCCATAGGGCCTCAGAAGCTGCTCTGCCAGTTTGATCAGGCCATTTACATCCCTTGGATTGAGCCAGGTCCATCAGTTGTAGCCAGACTTGTGAGGCTCAAGTCTGGGGCCCGTTTCCCAAAACCAGGTTTCTAACGAAGTTATCTACTTTGTTGGTTGCAATGCAGTCGCCCATTACCAACCATCTAAGATGCTAACCACAACTATGGTTTTGGGAAAGTTAGGTCAAAATTGATGGTCCCACAAACATACCGTTGGTTTGTCAGGCTAGTCTATTTTGATTTTGTCTTGACTGTTTGTTTGTTGGCACTCTTAGGCAAGTGCGGTCAGATGGGAAGGATAAGAACGCCGTGGTGTCTTTCACTCTGACAGATGAGCCTCAGCACATTGACCTCCTCAAGTCAGACAGCAAGGAGGAGGTGAGTATCAGCCTGAGTCTGAGAACTGCCTTTCATAGTTCAAGTAGTAGGGTGAAAAGAACACATTGTAACTGTGTTGTGGGGTAGTTGGCTGTCTTTTTGGGATGTCTGTTAATGAAATTGTGGATATAAGAAGTCTGTCCTTTTTTTCCAGGCGGTGCGGTTAGCTGTGGTCTGTAAGGATGGGCAACTACATCTTTTCGAGCACTTTCTCAATGGGTGAGTCTCATCTATTTCCCTGATATTTCCTTCCTTACACAAGTAATTCTTACAAATTTTTAAAAAATATGCAGTATATCCCACTATTGATCTTGTCTGCGGTCTCATGTATTTTTTTATTAATTTGCTTACAGGCCGTGTAAGAAGCCCCTGTCTCCAGCCTGCTCACTACAGGTATCAAGTGTTGGGGGCAAATCGGGTAAAGATGACACCCCAGTACCTGTGCCTCTCCTGGCGGCGGCCCTCGACACAGACAGGCAGAGCCTGCAACTGGCATATGGCAACCACCTTCAACCAGTCATTGAGACAACGGTAAGCATAATGCAATCTGGAGTGCCCATGCCCTTTGATATAATGCCTGATTTATAATCTAGTAGCATAGAGACGTAAGATGTGATTTAGACCTCCAGCCCATCTTGTAATGGCTACAATGCAAGCAAGTTTTCTTGCATTATGATTTGAATATCATTCATTCACATCAGGTGAATATCTTCGCATCTTGATCTCAATATTGGAGGTAGATATTTGTTGGCATGAAATGATTGATGTTCGTATTCTGATGGACATAAAAGGTTTTATTGAGGACTGCAGATGTATGATGGAATCTCTCTTTATGCATTTCTCGCCAGCCTGTGAACACCGCTGAAAGACACATATGTCTTGTCCGGGATATACAGACAACATTGTCCCTCTCCATAGACTCAGCTGTGTCAATGGTAAGTCATATTTAACCGGAGTTTTATAAAAAGGGTATAAGTTCGATTTTAGACCCCCTTCTTTGGCACATTTTACTAACATTTTACTTTGGCACGTGTTACTAACACCTTTTTTCTGTCCTGTTTCTGTTTGGCCTGATCAAAAGTTCAGTACTTAGAGCAGACATAACAAAATGCATGTATTTGTAAATATAGGCCTACTGCATTGTCTGCATCAGAGTTGTTTCTATTAACTTTTTAAGGTGGTCTTTTAGGGGGTGCTACTGAATGAATGTGAGATGAACCTGTTGGGCATAAATGTGTATTTGTGTGTCATAGAATAGTGACTTTATTAGTGAACTAAGGAAGCCATTGTCACTAACTAACTAGATTGTGAAAGAAACTCACCAGAGTCCAACAGTAATGATGGGAAATGAAGATGCAGTTGTGTTTGTTTGTTTGTTTGTTTTGGGGGGGTATACTAGCTCTCATCACATTAATCTGGTGACTGGTCTTGCACAGCCATTGGGATATACTTGATATGAGGGCATCACTTGGAAATGCACACAGTGCAAGAGGGCTCAGTTTGTGAATTTGCTGTTTACAGCTGTATTTCCATACATGTAGTGATGTTGATGTGTCTTTTTGTTTGTTTCAGGTGAAAACTCCAATAGTAAATAAGAAGAAAAGTAAAGTCCTAATACCTGGTCTGCCTGGACACCAGGCACCAGTGAAGGCACCCAATCAGAGCAGCCAGCAAGAGAAGAGGAAGAAAGGCGCGCAAACAGAGGTATGTCATAGGATAGGATCGGCTTGCAATTTAAAGGGATTTCTAACTTGATGGCTAACATGACACATCTCCTCACAGTTTCAATATTCACATACACTGATAAACAACAGCAAAGAAAGTCTCAATGCATAGCTCTGACTGCATGAACTGGGAACAAAGGAAGTCCTCTTGTCTAAACAAATCTGTTTCTGATAATCTCCCAAAATAGGGATGGGGAATATGGGTGAATGGTATGGGAGTGTGGGCAGAGGATGAGCAAGGAAGCTCCCTGATGTATTATTTGAATCAAATGTCAACTGATGTAATGTCATCCAGGCGTCCGTTTCTGTAAAGCATATTTGCTAACCACTTAGCATCATGGTTAATTGGCAATGGAATATTGCATTGCAACCAACAGAGTTGCTAACTTGGTTAACTTAGTTAGCAACCATGCTTTTAGGAAAAGTTCCTTAGAATGACTTATGGTGCTATAGCTTGATGGTGTGTTTCTGAATACTTCCAACCCTGCAGATGTCCATCGAGGAGCGACTGGAGCAGGTGGAACTAGGAAAGGGAGGCGAGAAGGGTATTTCCACCCTTCAGACAGACAGCTATGCTGTGCTGCTGGTTCAGGGGCTGGAGAGTAAAGATCACAGCATTCTCAATGTAAGTTTCAGCTGCTGGACATGCCTTGGGCTTGGTGCCCTTATGTTTGTTTATTTGTTTTTTGTTGTTGTTATTGTTCTGAAGGGGGGGGCGGGGTGTGTGCTCTGTCTGTGTTTCTTTTAAGTCTAACCTACATTTGATGCCATTTGCTGTTCACTGAGTTGCTGAAATAGTTGTAATTACTGAGGCTGATTGGAAGTTTGCTCTGTGAATTTAACAGAGAGTATTCCAGACTCGGAAGGACAATATAATCAGGAATACGGTTTCCCGAGTACCCCTCCCAGTTATCTTGCCATTATTGGAAGAGGTAAGTGTGTCCAAATCATGTGATTGGCTATATACTACTTGCATCTTATGCATTGCAGATTACTGTGATTATATGCTGTACATTGTTGGTGTGCTGTCCTGTCTCGCTTTCTTGGTTTGCGTTCCTGAGGATGTTTCACCATTTTTATTTTTATTTTCTTTGGAAGTTTTCATGACTGAGTTACAGCATTCGTCTCCTTTATCGTATTTTGTATTGGTATTTTGATAGTTCTGCACCTCACAAGATGTTAATTAATCAATTCTTTGAATTCCTCAGCTTTCAATTAGGATACAAGGACATCCAAGCACGTAAGTTAGTCATAACACTATTCAGCTTTCACATATTTCTCCACTTCATTCTGAGACCCATCATTTAATCTTGTTCTCTTTTCATATTGTCAGAGCTCACACAGCACTTGATTGGCTGAAGGCTGTACTGACGCTACACACGTCCTATCTATCATCAGTAAGTACAGAAGCATATCATGAGTGAAGCAGAATGTCTGTCTTTTTTTTTTTTTTTTTTTTTTCCCCCAACCAATATTGCCCTCATTGTGATGTTTGTCTTTGTCTTTTCATTACAGTTGCCAGATTTGGTGTCTCAACTTGGAAAGCTGTATCATTTAATTGAGAGCAGAGTGAAGGTGTACAAACAAGTAATGAAGCTCCATGGCAAGCTATATTTGTTAATGACCCAGGTACGCTTACATTTAAAATTGTTTATTGAATAGTAAACATGTTCAAATAAAAATGGTGGCAAAGTTCAATAGGTAAGAATGAAGAGGAAGTTTTTATTTACAAAGTTTCTGTATTGGTTGGCCTTCCACCAGTATGACTAAACACAGTGCTCAATGGTGTTTTTTGCCCCCAACGGCACCTTCTAGGCAGCACAGCCTAAAAGGCACTACTTTTACCCTATTCCTAACCCTAACCCCCTCAACCCTCATCCTAACCCTAAACTGAGGGGAGTAGTGTCTTGAAGGCAGCGCTGCCTGGAAGGCACCGTTGAGGGCAAAAAATACTAAAGACCAAACGGAGTCTGCTCAGGCTAATACCTGATGTGATTCACATCTATTCCTGTAAAATGAATATGTGATTGATCTGAAGAGATTGGTTACTTTCCAATTATTTATTTTGTGTTATTGGTTTCCGCACCATGTGTTTAGCTGAACCGTTTAGTATCAGGAATATTCACATTTAGTGACCAGTTACTGCATACAATTAATGCAAACAGATATGAATTAAAGGGGTTCACATACTCTCTATTTTTACTGTACCTTGTTCTCAGTAAGTATGAAATGTTTAGTCACTTGATTCTGGTGGATATGAAATGCATTAAGCATAATGTACACAACACCACCAGAGATGAAGCTGTAGAACTTCTGTATCTCAACAATTCCTTATCTGTCCACCAGGCGGCAGCAAACAACAGTGCCCTGAAAGTAAAGGAGCTTGACCACACAGCAAAGCTTGTATATGAGGAAGGTGAGTACAGAGTTGATGTTTTGTTTTTATTTTTTGGTTTGTGTGGTTGGTTTTCCCTCAAAGTTCACGACTCAGGTAATAATATCAGTTATTTATTTCAACATAATGTGGTAGTGCGCCCTCTCTCAGAATTGGAAAGCGGATGTTTAGAAATTTGTTGGCAATGGTACAAGATGGAAAAAGTTTGCTGGAACTGTATTCTTATTTAATTCAGAGAAGTTTTATCACAGAAGAGCACTGTTGAGCTTGATAAACATGAGCTTTTCAAATTCCTCATCTGAAAGCCTCGCATTATCTGGATACATAGTAGGCACAGGGTGAGCGGGAATGGCTTGGTGCCTTAGTGCCACCTGTGCTAACTGAGGGAAGCGGTGCTGGTTGCCCCTCCAATACACCAGTGGGTCGTGGTGATAAGGGATGCATGGCTCAAGCAGATATGTCTCCACCTCATCCTGGGTGTCAGGCTGGTTCTCCTGAGGTTCATCCTCAAAGAAAGGGAACAGGCTTCTCCTTTTGGCCTGGGTTTGTGGGTTGGCAACTACATCCTCGGTGCCTTGCATGTCCCTCGCTGTTCCGCCGCCAGTGAGGGCCAGAAGGTCCTGGCGCATCTGCAGTGCTCGGTCCCCCTCACACCACTGCAGCTTCAGCCGGGGGTCCAAGGCTGTCGCTCTCCGGTAGCACCATTGTTGCTCGAAAGGCGACAGCCATTTTTCCAGCGCCACCTCCAAAGCCACCACCAGCTTGTGGTTTTGCTCGGTGGGGGACCTCAGGTGCTTCCTGATGCCCTGGATGGAGGGGATGACTAGGCTGGCAGGCACCATTCTCTCCCTTCTGAGGCGGTCTGCGATCTCCTCAAAGGGCTGCAATGTGTGCACAAAGTCCTGTAGTAAAGTCTTTTCATATGGGTTCACATTGAAGCTATTCACATTTGCATGCAGGTTTTGGCGACCCTCCTCAAGCTGGCTAAGGGTGCGCCTTACAACTTTTAGTTGACTGCTCCAGTCTGAAGTGAGTTGGACGGTGCTGTTGTGTGCTTGAGAAGCCACAGAGTAAACTTTAGCCAAGGCATTAGTGGTAGCTTGTGATGTTGCCTGTAAACCGTCCCGAACAACCAGCTGGAGAGCCCGAGCGAAAGAGGGTCCTGACTGAAGGTTGAGTGTCGCCCTCATGCTTCCTTGTGTGGATCCACCGACTTCTGCCTCGTCCGTAATGTTTTCCTGGTCCTCCATCTTCAGGATTCCCATAGCGGTGTTTCCATCTCTTTCTGTTTGCTGAAAACCAGGGAGGCTGATCAGGCCTTGGGTTGAGCTCTCACTCAGTAGAATGACTGTCTCGCTTGAGATGCTGTATTGAGTCATCACGTCATCAATCTCCTCTGTAGTAGCAACTCTTGTCTGTGGCCCATAGGTGCGCTTGCAGGAGAACAACACGGATTTCATGGCGTAGTTGATGACCAGGTGTCCTGTGATAGTCATGTAGTTGAATTCTTTTGCATTCCAGAGATCAACAGTCAGACATACGCTTTGCGCCGTACTGGACAGAGTCCTCAGTTTGTCCTGTAAAAAGCTGGTCTGTTGATCCAGAAGCGTGTTAACAAAGTACTCCTCATCAGGCACATTGTAGCTGGGCTGAATCTCCTGGAGGAAGGCTAGGAAAAACGGACTTTGCACAAGACAGACTGGTAGTTGCTCACCAGCAATGAGGTTGACTAATGCCTGGTTGCCAAGGATTTGACTGGGGTCGTTGCTGTTCCATTTGTTTGGTGATTCTGATTGTTGCTGTGGCTGGCTACATGTGGTCGCTGTGCTAGGCCATTGTTGTTCACTGATGCTAGAGGAAGAACCCAGTGGTATAGAGGCATGCTTCCTCTAAGAAAAATTAGAAATAAATAAGTTGAGCATACAGAAAATGTTTTGATTCAAAGAGAATTGAAAATTTGTATATGTTAAATATGACTACTAATATGGACTTAAAAGCCACAATGGACTCCCTGTTGAAGGATATTTGAATTAAAATAATTAACACCTTAATACCAGAGTTTTGGCAAAATCCACACCTCACCAAAGTATGGCAAAATTACAGTTGGAAATTTGTCTGCTAGATCAAATAATGTATTTGCATAGATGAGCTATCTTGGATGGCATAAAGCCATGTAGTGCTACATGGAGAATAAAAGGCTTATGGTAACTAAACAAGCCAGAGTGTGTTTGCATATAAATGTTCATATAAATGTGTGGTACAGCTAGACCTATGTGAGAGGATGAGTTGACTTCTATTTCTACAGAGTAAAACACAGTGAGTTTGGCAGGAAGAGAGTAGGTGATTGCCTTACCTTCATGTGGTTGAGCAGGTTGCTGGTGGCTTTCCTGTTGAAACTCATTTCAAGGGGACAATATTTGCAGCGAGCCTTGCACACCAAGTCTTTGTTGTCTGGAATGTGAAAATGGTCAAAGACCACAGAGACTTTGCGCTTGGACATCGTCCTTTCTGCGCCTCTCTCTCTCTGTGTGCTGCAGGGCTGTATCAGAGCATGTTTGTTGAAATAAACAGTCGACTAGAAATGTTAGCACTCTCCCCCAACCCTTATTTTGATTGGTTGACTGAGAAGAGGGACATCCCATGTAACCATTCATGTCGCAGTGCTGCACTGGCTTGTTGGCAAGTGCGTCATCTCAAATGCAAATAGTCTGCAGAGAGATTCAAATGCAAATGGGTCTGCTCCCCCCCAATCACATTGAAATGCAAATCAGAAAGCTCTCCAGCGCAAGGGCCTTTGTTAAATGCATTACCCAGAAAAGATGTTGCTTTTCTCTTTCCTTTTTTCTTTTTTTATCGTTAGCTCCTTCTCTTAATAAAAGCTGTTTTAGCTCGCAGTGTGCACAGGGCTGCTCTAATTACGCTGCTCATGTTTTCCCAGAGTCCTCTGACGATGAAGAGGCTTCAGGAGACGAAGGACTGCCTGAGGATGAATCCGAGGTAAGAGATGCCATGTTGCAAAAAAATGTAGGCAGGCATGCTTGCATGAAAAAGGAAGTCAGTCTAAGCTCCACATGTGCCACAATCTGAAAGACTTTCCAGTTTCACTTGGAATCAGCAGAAATAAAACACTTCAATTTTATTTTAACGCCCACCCAGTAATCATTGCATTGAAAGATTTTAATTTGCTGTCTTCTTTTATAGAACTGGGAGGAGGAGGAGGAAGATGACGATGACAACGAAGATATGGATACAATGGAGGAGAAGCAAAATCATGCTGACGAGGAAATGAGGGACGATTCTAAAGCAAATGGGGATGAGTCAGACTTGGACCCAGAAAATGAGAGCGAGGAGGAATGAGTGTTAAAGGTTCAAGTGAGCTCAAGAGATTGAGGAATTTAAAAAAAAAAAAAAAGGACCTGAAAGATTTATATATGCTTTCGTTTAATTTCCATGTTTTGATTTTATTTTAACAAAACAAAAAACAAAAAAAGAAGAGTTTTATAGAATTTCAATGATGGCAACAGCGGTTTAAGCGCTTCCGTCTCATACCTGACGTGTCACTTCCTAATTATGGTTGGGGGGTTGAACACCGCTCTTTGGATGTGATGCCGCAGCATTGTCCCACAAGACTGTCTTTGAACACTCTTCCCTCCTCTCCTTACTGCCTGCCCAAATACTGTCACCTTCGGGATGAATGGTCAGCTTACACACAAACATACATACACGGTGTGGTCACACACACACACACACACACACACACACACACACACACACACACACACACACACACACACATTTACACTCACACATCCCACTCTTGGCTTGTGAAAGGAGTATGGATGTGGTTGTCTGTATGTCCACATGCAATCTGTAAAATTGATGTGTACAGTGCAACATTTGTATTGAGTTTCCCTATGCTTACCACAGTTGATTTGGGATTAAAAACATATTCTCTGAAACCATGTTCTGGAATATCTCTCTTTTTATTCTTTTGTTCTTTTTGTCATGGTTTTCCTCCTCATGGCCTGTTGATGCTGAACAAGGAAATGTGTCTCCTTATGAAATGTGATGTTCAGTAGAATGGACTTTAACCAATGGAGGGATTAATCATATTCTGTGAGATGGTTTAAAATTCTGTGAATTACTGGTTTTCTTCAAATACGTTTGAGGCTATCCCTGACCATTGTACAATTTAAATAAAATTCCCTTTGTCCTGCTTTCAGTGGTAAATTTGGTGTTTTCCCATAACTGGATGAGCTATTTGGTCTAAATCCAAAGTTTTTGTTTTTTTAAGGATTTTAGTGTTGTATGAACAAGATGCTATCTGAAAAGAGAATTTGTATTTGTACAAGAATCAATCCTTTTAAAATGGCTAAGATAGAGTTTGACTAAATTCAGTTTTGACTGTATGTGACATTTTTTTAATTGAACTTAGCCAAGTCTATGAATATACTATCACAATGACAGACTTATGGTATGATGAGTACTGATCAAATTCAGTTTCTTCTCCCACATTTTAAAATTGGCTCATTTCTTTAAACTGAAATTACTTTCTCAAAATAACATGAATAAATCACCAAACTATCTACAGTACATTCTCAAAATAACATAAACAAATCTCCAAACTATCTCCCAGCTGTTCAGAACATTTGTGTATCTTATTGCTTTTATCAAATTTTAAATGTATTGGTACTGTACATGTCTCAATTGTCCTTGCATCCAAATGATAACGCATAATAGCCTACAGTTTGCACATCTTCCAATTTAATAGATCTTGTCAATCTCAACTGATCAGTAGATTGTAATGTCTTTTCTCTCCAAAATATCCAGCATGATTTCAGTGTATGCATTAGAATTCTGGTCTTTCAATTGTCGCAAAGAGTAGAATGCCATATGAATTTCTTGGAAAAAATGATGAATTAATTACAGCAAGGGCAGTTAGGTGAAAATAGAACTTGACTAACCATGCATGTATTTCAGACATCTCAGCTGACAATCAAAGTGTACTGCCCCATATCCTACATATAATCTACCTTGTTTAGTTTGTTCTGTTTATTTTACAATAAGTTTCATTGAAAATATACTTTCTTTTTATTTTAGTGTATCAAAGTAAATGTATGTCTGTACAGTAAATAGCCTACAGTTTTCCACAATTGCACATTTCTCAAGTTTTAATAATTTTCTCAAAACATGGCCAATTAAGAAGTGGACTAATTATCCCTTGTGGTTTTGTGTCTAATTCTGTGTCAGTACACCAGTAACAATATCTTTACTTCTTTGTTCATCTCACTAACTTGTTAAGCAAATGAGCCAAAAACCTACAAATATTTAATTTCTACCCATTTGCTTTATTAGGAAATATCCTTTGATTGAGATACCTCGTTTATGTTAAACAATTCAATATAAACAATATTTACATAAAAAATATAATTTCTCATTAAAAAGTCTTGTATTTTAACAGTCTATGCCAGCCTATCTAATATCCAAAGCTTTGTGCCAATGTGGCTGTTTAGAGTTTAGAATGTTTCATTGTTTAATTTGTGTTTTTCTTTTTTGTCTCAAGTTTGTCTCTAATTATGTCACAATGGGATCTTATTATGATGTCATAGAATTTGGTGTCATCTAGAATCCTAGTTCATTCTGCACAGGAAGAAGGGAGATTAGATAGTGGCTCATCTGTGTGAGGCAAACATGAGGTGCCTCGGTCTCCTCAGATGTTGCCTTCCACAGCAGGATGAACACAAAGAGGAAGGGTATGAAGAGAAGTTGGAGGAAAAAGTCATCAAGAAGCGACTTAAGAAGTTGTCTTTAGAGGAGCTCCATACGGAACTGGCAGATTTGGGAGTCGCCGTTCCGTTTGGTTTCCGGGGAAAAAAGAACAGAAAATTAATGAAGAAAGAGATGCAAAGACTCCTGTTAATATCAATCAGGAGTCAACATCTCATAAGATCACAGGACAAAGAGGCAGAGGAGAAGCCCTCTGAGATGTCCTCTCAGCCCTCCCTGAGTAAGTATAATTGTTCAAATTACATCAGTTTTATCAAAGATCTCAAATCACATATCCATAACAAGGGAATCCCCCCATCTTAGGTGTTTCCACAGACATCGAGTCCCTCTCTAGTTGGGGTTCAGTGGACAGTTTCCACTTCAGAATGTCCGGTGTGTCATCTGACGTGGACACCCTCTCCACTGGTTCCCTGAGAGCGGACAGCACAGACAGGGTGGTGGAGTCAGTAGTGGTGGAAGAGACTCTGTGCAATGTCCTGGACAGGGTCGAATCAGACCTGAGAAAAGATCAGGTGGAAGTTGAGACTATTCCACCACTGGTAAAAGTGGACACTGCTGAAAGTGAGTTACTTAAAGTAAAGCAAAAACAACAGTTATTTGATTTGTAAAACAAGAGCTCGTCTTACAATTTCAGTGTAATGTTAAGTAAATGAATAAAGTGGATTGGTGCATGAGGACACACTGACTGTATGTGCTTGGTGGCTATGATCTAACTAGAACCATGAATATTGCATTTTAGGCCTGTCACAACAAAGACTGGAGGCAGTAGAGGTGGAGGAAACCCTCAACGACATACTGAACAGGGTTGAATCTGACCTGGGTGAGTAGAGATAGGAAAAGCAGCTAATTTAAAAGCCAATTTACAAATCAGGCAACAAATAAGTATTTTGTACTGTATCTAGTATATTTAAGTCAAGCATTAGACATATACTTTGTTCAGCAATAGTCCTGTAGGGACATTTATAGCATAAGAACAGTCATGGATGTCATGTCTTGGATATTGTGCTTTAGGTCTGACACCATCAGAGACATCAGTAGATCTGGAAGTGAAGGCGACCCTCACCAGCCTTCTTGATACAGTGGAGGCCAATATGAGTGAGTAGCCTGACAGAGAGTGACCAACTGATCAAATATCAGTAGCTATGAATTTAGAATTACTGATCATATCCCCATGTAGCCCTTATGTCTCAAGTCTGATAAGGAAACATGACCTGCAATAGTCAAACAGCCCATAGTCTTGTTGTTTGAGGAGTGTTGTCAGTAAGAGTAGGAATAAAAACATTTAGATAAAACATGGACTGAATGCCATTATAATCTAAAATAAATGTATAAATAGGACTGGCAGATGGAGACACAGGGATTGTGGTAAAGGACAAGAGTGGCCTACAGAAAGGTAACGGTCAAAGCAAAGTAGTCTCTGTCCTCTGCCTTCCCTCTGTGGGTGAGTATAAGAGACATCATCATTGTGGAAAGAACAATAAATAGAAAATAAAACTGTTTGATTTAGGATGTCAGTTTAATGTAAAGTAAATGACTGAACAGGATTGGCACCTGAGGACGAGCTAATTGCTAAGATCGTGCAGATGGAGAAGACCCAGAAAAAGGTCCAAGAAGAAGCCAGGGCAGATGGCATCCGCTCCATCCCCTCTCTGGGTGAGTATGAGTTCAAGTGAATCGTGCTACAGTTTACCATGAAAAGAAACATTATGCATGCTAACGCCTATGAATCCATGAGGAAAATGCTAGTGTCCTTCATGGAACACCAAAGAGTTACTTACCAGCAGTTGTTTTAGCACTGTTCTGTGGTGGCTATGGACATCAGCTCTCATGTTTATCCCCTACAGAGGTCTGCTCTTCTGGAGCAACACAATCAACTGGCCAGCAGGAGCAGGAGAAGAAGAAAGAGGCTGAGTTGGCTGACGGGTCTTCCCCTGCTGAGGTTATGGACATGGCTTTCGGTGAGAATGGAACCTTAGCAGTACTAGCCTTCAACTCCCTTTGTCATGGTCAAGTGCCAAAATGTCATTTACAAAAATTAAGTGCAGACTCGACACTTAAGGACCTCTTCTGAAGGTCAATACAAAACCATTGTCAACTAGTAGGGGAAGTTATACAGCATTAGACATATACTTTGTTCAGCAATAGACATGCCATTACAGTACTGTAGGGACCTTTAATGGCATAAGAACTGTTATTGATGTCATGTCTTGGATATTGTGCTTTAGGTCTGACACAATATCCAATACACAATACACAAAGTCCCAACCTGGCTTATTCAATCTGGCCCCCTAATCATCCGCCACTGTAATTGGCTCATTCAATAATTCCCTCACTCTCCAACTCAAGCTAGTGTGTGGTGAGCGTTCTGGTGCATAATGGCTGCCGTGCATCACCCAGGTGGGTGCTACACACTGGTGGTGGTCAGTGAGGTCCCCCTCCACTGTAAAGCGCTTTGGGTGTCTAGAAAGGCGCTATAGAAATCGAATGTGTTGACAGCATCAGAGACATCAGGAGAGTACCTCTGATGTCTCTGATGAGCACCCCCAGTACCCCGTGTGCCCCTTATATCTCAAGTCTGATAAGGAAACATGACCTGCAATAGTCAAACAGCCCATAGTCTTGTTGTTTGAGGAGTGTTGTCAGTAAGAGTAGGAATAAAAACATTTAGATAAAACATGGACTGAATGCCCTTATAATCTAAAATAAATGTATAAATAGGACTGGCAGATGGAGACACAGGGATTGTGGTAAAGGAAAAGAGTATTGGCCTACAGAAAGGTAACGGTCAAAGCAAAGTAGTCTCTGTCCTCTGCCTTCCCTCTGTGGGTGAGTATAAGAGACATCATCATTGTGGAAAGAACAATAAATAGAAAATAAAACTGTTTGATTTAGGATGTCAGTTTAATGTAAAGTAAATGACTGAACAGGATTGGCACCTGAGGACGAGCTAATTGCTAAGATCGTGCAGATGGAGAAGACCCAGCAAAAGGTCCAAGAAGAAGCCAGGGCAGATGGCATCCGCTCCATCACCTCTCTGGGTGAGTATGAGTACTGAAATCTTGAAAATAAAAAAGGAAATCATAAATAGATAGCTAACTTCATCTCAAGGTTCAAGTGAATCATGCTAGTATAGTTTACCATGAAGAGACACATTATGCATGCTAACGCCTATGAATCCATGAAGAAAATGTTAGTGTCCTTCATGGAACACCAAAGAGTTACTTACCAGCAGTTGTTTTAGCACTGTTCTGTGGTGGCTATGGACATCAGCTCTCATATTTATCCTCTACAGAGGTCGGCTCTTCTGGAACAACGCAATCAGCTTCTGGCCAGCAGGAGCAGGAGAAGAAGAAAGAGGCTGAGTTGGCTGACGGGTCTTCACCTGCTGAGGGTATGGACATGGCTCTCGGTGAGAATGGAATCTAGCTTTCAACTCCATTTGTCATGGTCAAGTGCCAACACATTAAGCAAAAATTAAGTGCAGACCAGACTCTTCAGAACATTCTGTAGGTCAATACAAAACCATTGTCAACAGCCTTGTTTATAATTTGGGCCAGAACTGGTGCTTGAATTTAGGCCTGGCCCAGGCAGGAGCTTACTGTCCTAGGCCAGGCTTAAACAGGGCCAAACGTGGGACAATTTTCCTGGCAACAATCTCACCTCAAGGCGTCTGGTTTGTCTTTAATGAGTTTTATAAATGTATGTATGCTGTTATATCAGCTCAACAGTATAACCCACTTATCAACTGACACTAATTGTCTAGTATAATCTAAAGTAAATAAATTGGCAACAGGATTGGACAATGAGGATGCGCTGGCTGCAAACATTGTGGAAATCAACAATGTGAAGAGTGCTCTGGATCAGTCTAGGGTAGTTACCGTCCACTGCCTTCTCTTTCTGGGTGAGTATTGTAAATATAATTGTGGAAATCAAAAAAGAAATTAAATATTAAACAGACAAGTATCTTCATCTTACCATGAAGTGAAACTGTTTACATGCTAATGCATATGAATCCATGAGGGATATGTTTTTATCCTTCATGGAACTTCAGAGGTGTTCCAGGTGTTCCAACTCTGTTTTATCTATTACAGAGGTTTGTCCATCTGGAGTGATTGCAGGACATCAAGAGAAGGAGAGAAAGAGAGAGACTGACTCGACTGATGGGTCTGCACTTGATGACGTTTTTGACCTCATGGACAAAGCTTTCGGTGAGAATAGAACCACAACAGCAATAGCATTTTACTACATTTTTCATGATAAAGTGCCAAAGTGAGACCTGCCCTTCAATTTGTTTTGCTTTAGACTTGCTGGGAGACCTCCTTGAAATCACTGAGAAAGTACTGAGTAAGTGAACACTACAGAACATGCTAACACTTCAGCATCAAAGTCACTGAATCCTAGTAGCTCTCTGGTTGTTTTGCATCATGTATATATTAAAGAGTAGCTCTGATTAAAACACTGTTCAAATGAAACAACCAGACACTGGCCAGGATGAGGAGATGGCTGGAGACCACCACCATCTTAAAGAGGAGCCTGTTCAGACCGAAACATCAGGGAACTTCACCTTGAATGAGACAACTGCTTCTTCGGGTGGGTGTTTCTGCTGGACTTGCCAAAACATTGTTTTAAAAAGAAGAGTTGTCTGTTTTCATTGCATTCTGTCGAATCGGAGAATTGCTGCATTGCTTCTCTTTACACCAGTGGTTCTAAAACTTTTCCTGTCATTCCCCAGTTGGGAAGGCAGAGAATGTTCACGCCCTATCTGAATGGGTAGACCTAATGATGGACACATAGTCACGTAAACTAATAGAATTTCTATGTAAAGTCAAAGATAGATTTCTCCCGAACCGTTCATCACAGCAACTAGCAAATAACACAATTGGAAAGCTCAATTTACAGTCATATGCGCATATCTGACAAATGCTCCTCAAGTAATCTCACAGAGAAAATAGGCTAGGTGAATTTGGGAGGCATGGTGCGGCCATCGGTCTATCACAAAGAGATGTCTCGCGCCCCACTTGCCATGTGTCTGCGCCCCACTCGTGGGGCCCGCCCCACAGTTTGAGAAACACTGCTTTATACTTGGTCCGCCTTGTACACAACAGGTTGTTTTGCATCATGTATACATTATAGAGTAGCTCTGATTGAAATACTCTGATTAAAACAACCAGGCTCTGCTCATGATGAGGAGATGGCTGGAGACCACCACCATCTTAAAGAGGAGCCTGTTCAGACCGAAGCATCAGGGAACTTCACCTTGAATGAGACAACTGCTTCTTCTTCGGGTGGGTATTTTTGCTGGATTTGCCAAAACATTGTTTTAATAAGAAGAGTAGTCTGTTTTCAACTAAGAGCAACACTGAACCGATATGTTTATTATGTGCATTTGTCAATGTTTAACATTTACTGAAGTTTCTGTACTTAAGTGTCCCTCCATAGCATTAAAATAGTGGCATATTGTTGACAGTTTCAGGTGATGTGGAGAGCTTAATCTCGGAGTCAGAGGAACAGGGATGCTCGGTTCAGGAGACTGAAGTGGTAGTGAAGAAGAAGAAGAAAACCAGGCGAGGAAGAAGGGGCAGAGGCAAAGGGAAGAAGAATAAAGCTGAGGCCATTGCCCCTCTCCAGAGCCAGGGAGGAGAGGAGAGAGACAGAGCATCCACTCCCCAGACAAGGAGAAATGAGAGGAGGGCAGGGAAGAGAGATACTCTGCAAACCAGATATGTGGCCAGAGAGAGGCAGCAAGGGCTGGACCCCAAGGCAGAGCGTCCCTTCCCCAGACAAGGAGAAATGAGAGGAGGGCAGAGAGACTGGAGGAGAGATACTCTGCAAACCAGATATGTGGCCAGAGAGAGGCAGCAAGGGCTGGACCCCAAGGCAGAGCGTCCCTTCCCCAGACAAGGAGAAATGAGAGGAGTGGAGAGAGACTGGAGGAGAGATACTTTGCAAATCAGAGACGGGGCCATAGAGGGGCGGTGAGGACCAGACCCCACAGTGGACCACACAGAGAGGATAACCCTTTCTGGGGCAATGGAATGGGGAGGATAGATGACAGCGTGTGGGGCAGAGGGGCATGGAGTTGGCGTGGAGAGCGGAGGGGAGGCAGAAGGTGGTGGTGGGGAATCAGTGCCAGCCACAGCCAGTGGGCCATGGAGCAGGAGAGACTGTGGGAGAGGGAGAGGCAGAGGCAGCGCTGTCCCTCTCCAAGGAGAAGGGAGTAGACCTACACCCCCATCCCCTCCCCCCAACAACAACAACACACAGAATAAGAAACAGGAGTGAGGAGAGGAGGAAGTTGGGGAGGAGAGGAGAGGAGGAGGCAGGAGAGAAAGGGAGAGGAGAGGAGAAGAGAGAAGTTGGAGGAGAGAGGAGAGCATGGATAATAATTCCTCAGACAAGGAGGAATGAGAGAAGGGGAGAGCAAGTAGAGAGTAGGATGAGAGCTCTGCAAATCATGGAGTGGGCCAGTCAGAGGAGGCCTGAACTGGACTTCACATGAGATGACAGCAGAGACAGGAGAAACTCGTCTCTTCTCAGTCTTTGGGAGGAAAGGAGAGGAAAACAGTGAGACATACACAGACACACAGACTTGTGTGACACACAGACACACGATAGACAAGCAAAAACATGTCCAGAGGTCATTACACAAACAAACAAACCAAATACACAAACACACTCAGGTCAGTGAGTGACAATATTCACAGCCTGAGGGAGTGCCAGCCACAGCCAGTGGGCCTGGAGCAGGAGAGACTTGCGGAGTGGGAGAGGCTCATGAGAAAGAAGAGAAAGGGAGAGGAGAGTAGAAGAGAGAAGTTAGAGGAGGAGAGGAGAGTACGGAACATAAGAAAGGAGTGAAGCTGAGAGAGTGTTAGAGCGAGTAGAAAGTAGGATCAGAGCTCTGCAAATCATGGAGTGGGCCAGTCAGAGGAGGCCTGAACTGGACCTTATATGAGATAACAGCAGAGACAGGAGAAACTCGTCTCTTCTCAGTCTTTGGGAGGAAAGAAGAAGAGAACAATGAGACACGAGCAGTAACAGACACACAATAGACAAACAAAAAAAATGACCAGATGACCAAATGACCATTACACAATCAACCCAAATACACAAACACACTCAGGTCAGTGACTGACAATATTCACAGCCTGAGGGAAAAGACCACAGAAAATCATGAAAAAAAATCCCACAAGGCCAGGATCAAGTAATCACTTGATCATGCTTGACATCAGTGCATAAACCTGACAAAAATACAGAAATAAAAACCTTATAAAAATCTTAAACTTATTGCCAATAGAGGCCAATAAGTCATCTCAGATTCCTCCAAGGAATCACTAACACCTACATGTAGGAGCATCATATGGCTCTTATAACTTTATCTTTTAAACTTATTCTATTTTTAATTTCTTTTTCTACATTTCTAGCATCAATAAAATGCTTATTGCATCAGGTAGTGAGTGTGTACTTACTTTGGCCATGTTCAAGTTAATTGAATTGGAATGGGTCTCATATTTAGATTGACAATGCTGTTTCAGTAATGTGTAACTTCCCCTTATTTTAGAGCTTCAACTAAAACACAGAGTGAAACATAGTCTAAAGTCCTTGCCTCTGAGACCAATCAACAACTCCACCCATTCATCCACCCTCCCGCTTCCACTCACAGACACGAATGAAATCCACTGTGTTGTACTTATATATTCATAGACTTGGCTATCTAGATGACTGCTCAGAGAGGCACTGATCAAATTATTCTGTTTCTGCTCCCATCTTTTATCTACCATTAGCCAGTGTTATTTTACACTTTTTGTCTTGGTTTGGCTCATTTCTTGAAACTGAAATGACATTCTCAAAATAACATAAACAAATCTATCTCGCAGCTGTTCAAAAAAGATACATTTCTTATTGCTTTCATCAAATGTGAAATGTATTAATACATGTCTCAATTGTCTCTGCATCCAAATGATGAAGCATAGCCTACAGTTTGCACATCTTCCAATTGAATATATCTTGTTGATCTCTACTGATAAGTACATTTTAATGGCTGTTCTCTCCAAAATATACCAGCATAATTTCATTGTAAAAGTCATCATGCACAATTGTCTGTTCATTTGTCAAAGTTAGTCAAGAAAGGAATACCATATTAATTTCTTGGAAAATTTGCATGTATAGTGGTATTTCACACATACAGACTCCACTTTAGAATCGGAAACATATTCTGACTTAATTATGAGTAATTTGTACACAATTTTTTTTATCTAATTCTGTCTCTAAACCAGTGGCAATAATTATGGAGGGCGCTGTATGGTTTTGTGAGTCTGGGTTATAAACAGTAATTTCCAAGCAATGCTGATTCTATTTATTTTCTTTAGTATAACTTACTATGACTGTCAGGATATTAACGAATAATAGCCTTCTTGTGCTCTTGTGCTCTGCTTTTGTTTTCTCATTAGGATTCTTTGTTAGAAGTTTTGTGTGATGGGTTGATGGTTTTTGTTTGTTTATGGCATGAAAAATATCTAAGATGTTTTTTAAACAGCGAACTAAAATACAACATGGACTTGATCAGGAAACATTATTTCTAGCATTTTTCTATTGAACAGTAGGTCACTTCTGTAAGACAGATAATTGGTTTAAAAATGGTACATGCTTGAAAATGTTTTGCATGTAAAACAATAACTAAAAACATCCAGACTACTGAAACTATTACAAACTTATTCTTATAAGTTTGTACTTATAAATGTGAACTTATAAACCCCTTGCCCCCATGCAGAGTGAGTAGCGTGGTAATAGTCTCTAACAATTCCCTAAGGACCACTGTTGGAGACTGTGCTAAAAAAGGAGCATCTTCAGATCACCAAGTCTTTACAGAAAATCATAAATGACCCCACTGTTAGTACAGTAGATCTAGGCCTATTCAAAATGCTTTTTTTTTTTTTTTTTTTTTTTGTCATTCAATCACATATTTAAAAGACTGGTAGGCCTATTACTAAATGCTAATGAGACTTAACTTAAAATGAGATTTTATGTTGAGATTAAATGAAATATTACCTTTTTGACTCATGGTGAATTAAGCATCTTGAAGAATTATGATACTGAAATTACCCCCCTCCCTTCTGGTAGTTATGGCAAAGGGTCTGATGTTTTTGGGTTGTTTTAATTGCAGAGATTTTATTTTATATCATTTGGGTGGATGCCATCATGAACTCCATGAAATACTTGTCCATTTTAAATAAAAATCTGCCTGTCACTGTTAAGTCAATCAAAGTGGGCCATGTTTGGCTCACCCCAGTGGTCTTTAAGCCAAAACATAAGTTCATATGAACAAAAACATAGTTTACTGATCACAAAATAAAGCCTTGACTATGGTTGTCCTAGTGCCCTGATCTCAGCAGCATTGCTAAGCAATGAGATGAGTCATAGAGGAGTATGCACCAGAGAGGACCAATGGATAATCTGGATAGATTCTGGGAAGAAGGGTCTCAAATCAGTTTCTTGTGTTCTCCAACTTCGTGGGATGCCAAAGGAGGTAGGCTACTATTGAAAACTTTTCAATGTATGAAATGTAGGGGTGCCAATAATTGTGACAGGTGCCTTTTTGGCACAAAATGTTTATTTCTGCTTCTTATCAAAATAAATCTAATCCCCTTCAAAGTTGTATTTTTCTTCAAATACAATTCATTATGTGATTCAGGAAAATTAGTAATAGATGATTTTAAAACAACATTTATGTGTGTTGCAAGCCAAATTTACAGAGAGCACTGTATTTTTTATACAATTTCTTAAACCCTACAATAACAAAAGCTTTAAAGTCCTTACTTTCTCAACGAAAAGAAATAAAAGTCCAAGGGTAAACTATGTTGATTGATGCACTAATTCAATGCATACTAAGATGGAAAACGTTGAAACACTGGAAAGTTTATTCAGCAGCTCATTCAAGCATTTAAAGTCTTGGTCTTTACTAAAAAAAATATGATTTCACAATAAAAAGTCAATAGGCCTTTTTCACGCCGCCATCTTTGTTTTCGAGTCGGTGCGAACGTACTTCCGGTGATCTATGGCTATGGCGGCGAATTTGTTTTTTACAATGAGCCTATTACACTTACCTCAGATAAGTTTTAGCAATGTACCTTCTATCGTTCAGAAAGAATGTGCGACTAAGAAATCAAAACTCGACCGTGGGTACAAGTTGTTCCACGAACAATTTATCTATAATTATGAAGGTAATGTGAGCTGTCAGTTAGCAGCCTGTTAGCTGTCAGGGACGAGCTAATGCTAAAGTTCAGGTTGCTAAATAACACGTCGCAATTTTGCAACTAACAACATTTTAATGACATAAAAGTCTTCACTTTAATATTTAATGTTTTCTATTCATATTCATTTGTGTTCATAACCTGCACGTTCTTTTGGTAGTGTCCAATGTTGTAGATGAGGAGGTCATCATTCAGGCGAGATGCACCCGTTTTATGTTTTGATTCATATCAAAAGTCAACTGAACCTTATAAATGAATGAACATTTCGGATAGCCTCAGACTAGAGAAGGAACAACAGCAGCAAGCTCAGGGACACAGAAATGTCTTAAACAAACAACAACAACAACAAAAACAATAGGCCTAACCTTGCAGTTAGTTTCCACCACCTCTCCAGCAAATTTCCTTACTTTTCTGATGATCTGGCAGTGCTCTTGTTTCTTTAACTAAAGAGCTACAGGATGGGTTTCCTGGACTGTCTCCTTGCGTGCTAGTTGATGACTGTCGTGCCTTTTCTTGTTATTAACCCTCATCCCCCCACCACCCCAATAACACCATCATTCAGCCTCACCTTCCAGATGTGAGCCTTACCACCTTGTAAAGTAAAATATGCTCTAATCACTTTATTTGCCCTGCTTTATCTACCACACAACCTTGTCTTGTAAAGTCAAATTTATCATTTGAGTAACACAGCTTTGACTAACAACCAGTCTTGTCACACTCATATAAATGTAGATGAAACTTCACAAAGTGCCGGTGAGACTGCACAGATATGGCTGTACATGCACTGCTGGTCGAGGAATGTGCAACGACATTGTCACACTCCTCTACCAGACAGCGCATTATTGCACCATGGGTACCACCACTGTCCCCCTCCCCTTAGCCTGCACAAGTAGGCCGCAGGCGTGGCATAAACCTCGAACACAGGTAAATATCCTCACTGAAATAGCATACAGTACAAACAGTTAAATTAAAATCAAGACAAACTGAAAACTATAGCTTGCGCCGTCCTTACAACTATGCATATCCATTTCAAGGGGATCATCCCAGAGCCGATTGACCAGCTGGTCATTAAAAAACCTAAAGCCCATGCAAGCTCTGGAGTCAAGTCCACGCTGTATATGCCCTATAAAGGTTGGTGCATCAAGTGTAAATTCATGTTATAGTTAATAACTATACATTATTCATTAGGAAACATGAGGCAATGTTATAACAGTCTGTGTTGGCCAATGCAGCTGTTTAAAGTCTGGAATGTTTCATTGTTTAATTTGTGTTTTTCTTTTTTTGTCTCTAATTATGTCACAATGGGATGGGATCTTATTATGATGTCATAGAACTTGGTGTCATCTAGAATCCTAGTTAACTCTGCGCAGGAAGAAGGGAGATTAGATAGTGGCTGGCTCATCTGTGTGAGGTAAACATGAGGTGCCTCGGCCTCCTCAGCTGTTGCCTTCCACAGCAGGATGACCACAAAGAGGAAGGTCATGAAGAGAAGTTGGAGGAAAAAGTCCTCAAGAAGCGACTTAAAAAGCTATCTTTGGAGGAGCTCCAAACGGAACTGGCGGCTTTGGGAGTCGTCGTTCCGTTTGGATTCAAAGAAAAAAAGAACAGAAAATTAATGAAGAAAGAGATGCAAAGACTCCTGTTAATATCAATCAGGAGTCAACATCTCATAAGATCACAGGACAAAGAGGCAGAGGAGAATCCCTCTGAGATGTCCTCTCAGCTCTCCCTGAGTAAGTACAATTGTTCAAATTACATCAGTTTTATCAAAGATCTCAAATCACATATCCATAACAAGGGAATCCCCCCATCTTAGGTGTTTCCACAGACATCGAGTCCCTCTCTAGTTGGGGTTCAGTGGACAGTTTCCACTTCAGAATGTCCGGTGTGTCATCTGACGTGGACACCCTCTCCACTGGTTCCCTGAGAGCGGACAGCACAGACAGGGTGGTGGAGTCAGTAGTGGTGGAAGAGACTCTGTGCAATGTCCTGGACAGGGTCGAATCAGACCTGAGAAAAGATCAGGTGGAAGTTGAGACTATTCCACCACTGGTAAAAGTGGACACTGCTGAAAGTGAGTTTCTTAAAGTAAAAACAACAGTTATTTGATTTGTAAAACAAGAGCTCATGTTACAATTGCAGTATAATGTTAAGTAAATGAATAAAGTGGATTGGTGCATGAGGACACACTGACTGTATGTGCTTGGTGGCTATGATCTAACTACCATGAATATTGCATTTTAGGCCTGTCACAACAAAGACTGGAGGCAGTAGAGGTGGAGGAAACCCTCAACAACATACTGGACAGGGTTGAATCTGACCTGGGTGAGTACAGATAGGAAAAGCAGCTAATTTAGAAGCCAATTTACAAATTAGGTAACAAATAAGTATTTTGTACTGTTTCTAGTATATTTAAGTCAAGCATTAGACATATACTTTGTTCAGCAATAGAAATGCCATTATAGTCCTGTAGGGACATTTATAGCATAAGAACAGTCATGGATGTCATGTCTTGGATATTGTGCTTTAGGTCTGACACCATCAGAGACATCAGTAGATCTGGAAGTGAAGGCGACCCTCACCAGCCTTCTTGATACAGTTGAGGCCGATATGAGTGAGTAGCCAGACAGAGAGTGACCAACTGATCAAATATCAGTAGCTATGAATTTAGAATTACTGATTATATCCCCATGTAGCCCTTATATCTCAAGTCTGATAAGGAAACATGACCTGCAATAGTCAAACAGCCCATAGTCTTGTTGTTTGAGGAGTGTTGTCAGTAAGAGTAGGAATAAAAACATTTAGATAAAACATGGACTGAATGCCATTATAATCTAAAATAAATGTATAAATAGGACTGGCAGATGGAGACACAGGGATTGTGGTAAAGGAAAAGAGTATTGGCCTACAGAAAGGTAACGGTCAAAGCAAAGTAGTCTCTGTCCTCTGCCTTCCCTCTGTGGGTGAGTATAAGAGACATCATCATTGTGGAAAGAACAATAAATAGAAAATAAAACTGTTTGATTTAGGATGTCAGTTTAATGTAAAGTAAATGACTGAACAGGATTGGCACCTGAGGACGAGCTAATTGCTAAGATCGTGCAGATGGAGAAGACCCAGAAAAAGGTCCAAGAAGAAGCCAGGGCAGATGGCATCCGCTCCATCCCCTCTCTGGGTGAGTATGAGGAATGAAATTGTGGAAATAAAAAAGGAAATGAAATCATAAACAGATAGCTATCTTCATCTCAAGGTTCAAGTGAATCATGCTAGTATAGTTTACCATGAAGAGACACATTATGCATGCTAACGCCTATGAATCCATGAAGAAAATGTTAGTGTCCTTCATGGAACACCAAAGAGTTACTTACCAGCAGTTGTTTTAGCACTGTTCTGTGGTGGCTATGGACATCAGCTCTCATATTTATCCTCTACAGAGGTCGGCTCTTCTGGAACAACGCAATCAGCTTCTGGCCAGCAGGAGCAGGAGAAGAAGAAAGAGGCTGAGTTGGCTGACGGGTCTTCACCTGCTGAGGGTATGGACATGGCTCTCGGTGAGAATGGAATCTAGCTTTCAACTCCATTTGTCATGGTCAAGTGCCAACACATTAAGCAAAAATTAAGTGCAGACCAGACTCTTCAGAACATTCTGTAGGTCAATACAAAACCATTGTCAACAGCCTTGTTTATAATTTAGGCCAGAACTGGTGCTTGAATTTAGGCCTGGCCCAGGCAGGAGCTTACTGTCCTAGGCCAGGCTTAAACAGGGCCAAACGTGGGACAATTTTCCTGGCAACAATCTCACCTCAAGGCGTCTGGTTTGTCTTTAATGAGTTTTATAAATGTATGTATGCTGTTATATCAGCTCAACAGTATAACCCACTTATCAACTGACACTAATTGTCTAGTATAATCTAAAGTAAATAAATTGGCAACAGGATTGGACAATGAGGATGCGCTGGCTGCAAACATTGTGGAAATCAACAATGTGAAGAGTGCTCTGGATCAGTCTAGGGTAGTTACCGTCCACTGCCTTCTCTTTCTGGGTGAGTATTGTAAATATAATTGTGGAAATCAAAAAGAAATGAAATATTAAATATTAAACAGACAAGTATCTTCATCTTACCATGAAGTGTTTGCCATGTTTACATGCTAATGCATATGAATCCATGAGGAAAATGTTTTTATCCTTCATGGAACTTCAGAGGTGTTCCAGGTGTTCCAACTCTGTTTTATCCATTACAGAGGTTTGTCCATCTGGAGTGAGTGCAGGACATCAAGAGAAGGAGAGAAAGAGAGAGACTGACTCAACTGATGGGTCTGCACTTGATGATGTTTTTGATGTTATGGACAAAGCTTTCGGTGAGAATAGAACCACAACAGCAATAGCATTTTACTACATTTTTCATGATAAAGTGCCAAAGTGAGACCTGCCCTTCAATTTGTTTTGCTTTAGACTTGCTGGGAGACGTCCTTGAAATCACTGAGAAAGTACTGAGTAAGTGAACACTACAGAACATGCTAACACTTCAGCATCAAAGTCACTGAATCCTAGTAGCTCTCAGGTTGTTTTGCATCATGTATTATAGAGTAGCTCTGATTAAAACACTGTTCAAATGAAACAACCAGACACTGGCCAGGATGAGGAGATGGTTGGAGACCACCACCACCATCTTAAAGAGGAGCCTGTTCAGACCGAAACATCAGGGAACTTCACCTTGAATGAGACAACTGCTTCTTCTTCGGGTGGGTATTTCTGCTGGAGTTGCCAAAACATTGTTTTAAAAAGAAGAGTTGTCTGTTTTCATTGCATTCTGTCGAATCGGAGAATTGCTGCATTGCTTCTCTTTACACCAGTGGTTCTAAAACTTTTCCTGTCATTCCCCAGTTGGGAAGGCAGAGAATGTTCACGCCCTATCTGAATGGGTAGACCTAATGATGGACACATAGTCACGTAAACTAATAGAATTTCTATGTAAAGTCAAAGATAGATTTCTCCCGAACCGTTCATCACAGCAACTAGCAAATAACACAATTGGAAAGCTCAATTTACAGTCATATGCGCATATCTGACAAATGCTCCTCAAGTAATCTCACAGAGAAAATAGGCTAGGTGAATTTGGGAGGCATGGTGCGGCCATCGGTCTATCACAAAGAGATGTCTCGCACCCCACTTGCCATGTGTCTGCGCTCCACTCGTGGGGCCCGCCCCACAGTTTGAGAAACACTGCTTTATACTTGGTCCGCCTTGTACACAACAGGTTGTTTTGCATCATGTATACATTATAGAGTAGCTCTGATTGAAACACTCTGATTAAAACAACCAGACACTGGCCGTGATGAGGAGATGGCTGGAGACCACCACCATCTTAAAGAGGAGCCTGTTCAGACCGAAACATCAGGGAACTTCACCTTGAATGAGACAACTGCTTCTTCGGGTGGGTATTTCTGCTGGATTTGCCAAAACATTGTTTTAATAAGAAGAGTAGTCTGTTTTCAACTAAGAGCAACACTGAACCGATATGTTTATTATGTGAATTTGTCAATGTTTAACACTTACTGAAGTTTCTGTACTTAAGTGTCCCTCCATAGCATTAAAATAGTGGCATATTGTTGACAGTTTCAGGTGATGTGGAGAGCTTAATCTCGGAGTCAGAGGAACAGGGATGCTCGGTTCAGGAGACTGAAATGGTAATGAAGAAGAAGAAGAAAACCAGGCGAGGAAAAAGGGGCAGAGGCAAAGGGAAGAAGAATAAAACCGAGGCTGTTGCCCCTCTCCAGAGCCAGGGAGGAGAGGAGAGAGACAGAGCATCCACTCCCCAGACAAGGAGAAATGAGAGGAGGGCAGAGAAAGTGGAAGAGAGATACTCTGCAAACCAGATATGTGGCCAGAGAGGGGCGTTGAGGACTGGACCCCCAGGCAGAGCGTCCCTTCCCCAGACAAGGAGAGATGAGAGTTCAGCGGAAGAGAGATACTCTGCAAACCACAGACGGGGCCAGAGAGAGGCAGTGAGGACCAGATCCCAAGGCAGAGCATCCACTCCCCAGACAAGGAGAAATGAGAGGAGTGGAGAGAGACTGGAAGAGAGATACTCTGCAAACCACAGACGGGGCCAGAGAGAGGCGGTGAGGACCAGACCCCACAGTGGACAGCAGAGAGAGGATAACCCCGGCTGGGGCAATGGAATGGGGAGGATAGATGACAGTGTGTGGGGCAGAGGGGCATGGAGTTGGCGTGGAGAGCGGAGGGGAGGCAGAAGGTGGTGGTGGGGAATCAGTGCCAGCCAAAGCCAGTGGGCCATGGAGCAGGAGAGACTGTGGGAGAGGGAGAGGCAGAGGCAGCGCTGTCCCTCTCCAAGGAGAAGAGAGTAGACCTATACCCCCACCCCCTCCCAACAACAACAACACAGAATAAGAAACAGGGGTGAGGAGAGAAGGAAGTTGGGGAGGAAAGGAGAGGAGAGGAGGAGACAGGAGAGAAATGGAGAGGGAGAGGAGAAGAGAGAAGTTAGAGGAGGAGAGGAGAGAGTGGAGGAGAGTATGGATAATAATTCCTCAGACAAGGAGGAATGAGAGAGGGTTCGAGCGAGTAGAGAGTAGGATGAGAACTCTGTGCAAATCATGGAGTGGTCCAGTCAGAGGAGGCCTGAACTGAACCTCACATGAGATGACAGCAGAGACAGGAGAAACTCGTCGCTTCTCAGACTTTGGGAGGAAAGGAGAGGAAAACAGTGAGAGACACACAGACACACAGACTTGTGTGACACACAGACACACGATAGACAAGGGGAAAAAAATGGCCAGAGGTCATCACACAAATAAACAAACCAAATACACAAACACACTCAGGTCAGTGAGTGACAATATTCACAGCCTGAGGGAGTGCCAGTCACAGCCAGTGGGCCTGGAGCAGGAGAGACTTGCGGAGTGGGAGAGGCTCATGAGAAAGAAGGGAAATGGAGAGGAGAGTAGAAGAGTGAAGTTAGAGAAGGAAAGGAGAGAGGAGAGGAGAGTAAGGAACATAAGAAAGGAGTGAAGCTCCTCAGACAAGGAGGAATGAGAGAAGGGTTAGAGCGAGTAGAGAGTAGGAAGAGAGCTCTACAAATCATGGAGTGGGCCAGTCAGAGGAGGCCTGAACTGGACCTCACATGAGATGACAGCAGAGACAGGAGAAACTCGTCGCTTCTCAGTCTTTGGGAGGAAAGGAGAGGAGAACAATGAGACACAAGCAGCAACAGACACACAATAGACTAACAAAAAAAATGACCAGAAATCATTACACAAACAATCAACCCAAATACACAAACACACTCAGGTCAGTGAGTGACAATATTCACAGCCTGAGGGAAAAGGCCACAGAAAATCATGAAAAAAAAAATCCCGCAAAGCCAGGATCAAGTAATCATTTGACTATTCTTGACATCAATGCATAAACTTACAAACACAAAAATACAGAAACTTGAATAAAAACCTTATAAAAATCTTAAACTTATTGCCAATAGAGGCCAATAAGTCATCTCAGATTCCTCTCTGCAAGGAATCACTAACACCTATGGAGCATCATATAGCTCTTATAACTTTATCTTTTCAACTTATTCTATTTTTAATTTCTTTTTCTACATTTCTAGCATCAATAAAATGCTTATTGCATCCGGTAGTGAGTGTGTACTTTCTTTTTGGCCATGTTCAAGCTAATTGAATTGGAATGGGTGTCATATTTAGATTCACAATGCTGTTTCAGTAATGTGTAACTTCCCCATATTTTAGAGCCTCAACTAAAACACAGAGTGAAACATAGTCTTAAAGTCCTTGCCTCTGAGACCAATCAACAACTCCACCCATTCATCCACCCTCCACTTCCACTCACAGACACGAATGAAATCCACTGTGTTGTACTTATATATTCATAGACTTGGCTATCTAGATGACTGCTCAGAGAGGCACTGATCAAATTATTCTGTTTCTGCTCCCATATTTTATCTACCATTAGCCAGTGTTATTTTACACTTTTTGTCTTGGTTTGGCTCATCTCTTGAAACTGAAATTACATTCTCAAAATAACATAAACAAATCTATCTCGCAGCTGTTCAAAAAAGATACATTTCTTATTGCTTTCATCAAATGTGAAATGTATTAATACATGTCTCAATTGTCTCTGCATCCAAATGATGAAGCATAGCCTACAGTTTGCACATTTTGCCTACATTTTGCACATCTTCCAATTGAATATATCTTGTTGATCTCTACTGATAAGTACATTTTAATGGCTGTTCTCTCCAAAATATACCAGCATAATTTCATTGTAAAAGTCATCATGCACAATTGTCTGTTCATTTGTCAAAGTTAGTCAAGAAAGGAATACCATATTAATTTCTTGGAAAATTTGCATGTATATTGTGGTATTTCACACATACAGACTCCACTTTAGAATCGGAAACATATTCTGACTTAATTATGAGTAATTTGTACACAATTATCCCTATGTGGATTTTGTCTCAGTAGACCAGTGGCAATAATTATGGAGGGTGCTGTATGGTTTGGTTAGTCTGGGTTATAAACAGTAATTTCCAAGCAATGCTGATTCTATTTATTTTCTTTAGTATAACTTACTATGAATGTCAGGATATTAACGAATAATAGCCTTCTTGTGCTCTTGTGCTCTGCTTTTGTTTTCTCATTAGGATTCTTTGATAGACGTTTTGTGTGATGGGTTGATGGTTTTTGTTTGTTTATGGCATGAAAAATATCTAAGATGTTTTTTAAACAGCGAACTAAAATACAACATGGACTTGATCAGGAAACATTATTTCTAGCATTTTTCTATTGAACAGTAGGTCACTTCTGTAAGACAGATAATTGGTTTAAAAAATGGTACATGCTTGAAAATGTTTTGTATGTAAAACAATAACTAAAAACATCCAGACTACTGAAACTATTACAAACTTATTCTTATAAGTTTGTACTTATAAGCCCATAAACCCATGAACTTATAAACCCCTTGCCCCCATGCAGAGTGAGTAGCGTGGTAATACTCTCTAACAATTCCCTAAGGACCACTGTTGGAGACTGTGCTAAAAAAGGAGCATCTTCAGATCACCAAGTCTTTAAAGAAAATCATAAATGACCCCACTGTTAGTACAGTAGATCTAGGCCTATTCAAAATGCTTTTTTATTTTTTTTGTCATTCAATCACATGTTTAAAAGACTGGTAGGCCTATTACTAAATGCTAATGAGACTTAACTTAAAATGAGATTTTATGGTGAGATTAAATGAAATATTACCTTTTTGACTCATGGTGAATTAAGCATCTTGAAGAATTATGATACTGAAATTACCCCCCTCCTTTCTGGTAGTTATGGTGAAGGGTCTGCATGACGTTTTTGGGTTGTTTTAATTGCAGAGATTTTATTTTATATCATTTGGGTGGATGCCATCATGAACTCCATGAAATACTTGTCCATTTTAAATAAAAATCTGCCTGTCACTGTTAAGTCAATCAAAGTGGGCCATGTTTGGCTCACCCCAGTGGTCTTTAAGCCAAAACATAAGTTCATATGAACAAAAACATAGTTTACTGATCACAAAATAAAGCCTTGACTATGGTTGTCCTAGTGCCCTGATCTCAGCAGCATTGCAAAGCAATGAGATGAGTCATAGAGGAGTATGCACCAGAGAGGACCAATGGATAATCTGGATAGATTCTGGGAAGAAGGGTCTCAAATCAGTTTCTTGTGTTCTCCAACTTCGTGGGATGCCATAGGAGATAAAACATGTAGGCTACTATTGAAAACTTTTCAATGTATGAAATGTAGGGGTGCCAATAATTGTGACAGGTGCCTTTTTGGCACAAAATGTTTATTTCTGCTTCTTATCAAAACTAGATGTACCGCATGGCGGTACAAAATATGACTGCCGCTCAGTTCTGCACATTCTCTGCATATATATGATGCTTGTCAACTTGTTTGTATCTCTCTCATGTTATAAATGTGTGTCTGCATGAGTGAGTTTGCTTTTGTGTACAAGTATAAGAGTGTGTGTGTGTGTGTGTGTGTGTGTGCAGAGGCGCCGCCAGGGGGGAAAAGTTAGGATGATTCTAAGGGCCCAGACAGAGGGGCCCAGAGAAAAAACTTTAATATTAAAATCAATATTTGAGGGGCCCAAAAAAATGTTTTGTCATAGGGCCCAAAATTTCTAGCAGCGCCCCTGTGTGTGTGTGTGTGTGTGTGTGTGTACCCGTGCGCATGTGTGCTTGTGTGTACAGTATGTAGTGTGTGTGTGTGTTTGTGTTTGTGTGTGTGTACCCGTGCGCATGTGTGCTTGTGTGTATGTAGTTATACAGTATATGAGCACTGTGGCAAGCCATTCAGGAAAAAACCTTGAATATATTGAATGACGTCCCGAATATATTGAATGAAACTCCGAATATATTGAATGAAAGAAAACCTTGAATATATTGAATGAAACTCCGAATATATTGAATGAAGTCCCAAATATATTGAATGAAACTCCGAATATATTGAATAAAGTCCCGAATACATTGAATGAAGTCCCGAATATATTGAATGAAACTCTGAATATATTGAATGAAACCCTGAATATATTGAATGAAGTCCCGAATATATTGAATGAAACTCAGAATATATTGAATGAAGTCCCGAATATATTGAATGAAGTCCCGAATTATTGAAGTGCCGGTGGCCATCTTATGTGTGTCACAAGTATGGAAATGCCTGTGACCAGTCAGTACCGCTTGGGTGGAGTGGTTGGCAATGAATGAGTAAATGAAGCAAAAATATTAAATAAATTATAGTTTTATTAATAATTTCATTGATTGCAGCTGCAAGGTAAAATAGTTTAGTTAAGTCACAGTCAGTTATTTTGGCCGAGTAGTAATTAATCCAGCCGCGTTACCACCACCAGTGAACAGCACAGGAAGCGGCGGCGATCCCACTGAACAATCCCGCTAGCTAGCTGCTACGCCAACCTTCAGTGGGATCGTCGCCGCTAGCTAGCTGCTACGCCAACCTTCAGTGGGATCGTCGCCGCTTCCTGTGCTGTACAGGTGGTAACGCAGCTGGATTACTACTCGGCCAAAATAAAGGTCTACAGGGGCTACATGCCCACCAAGTTTCATGTGCCCCGGTGTTACGGTGTCCCGGGAATCGTTGACCAAAAATTCAGGAAGTAGATGACGGGAGAAAAAAAAAAAAAAAAAACTTTGACAATCATTATATGACCGCTACGCTTGCTACGCAGCGGCGGTCATAATAAATGTAATCCCCTTCAAAGTTGTATTTTTCTTCAAATACAATTCATTATGTGATTCTGGAAAATTAGTAATAGATGATTTTAAAACAACATTTATAAATGAATGAACGTTTCGGATAGCCTCAGACTAGAGAAGGAACAAGAGCAGCAAGCGCAGGGACACAGAAATGTCTTAAACAAACAACAACAACAACAAAAAAACAATAGGCCTAACCTTGCAGTTAGTTTCCCCACCTCTCCAGCAAATTTCCTTACTTTTCTGATGATCTGACAGTGCTCTTGTTTCTTTAACTAAAGAGCTACAGTCTTGTCACACTCATATAAATGTTGTAGATGAAACTTCACAAAGTGCCGGTGAGACTGCACGGATATGGCTGTACATGCGCTGCTGGTAGAGGAATATGCAACGACATTGTCACACTCCTCTACCAGACAGCGCATTATTGCACCATGGGTACCACCACTGTCCCTCCCCTTAGCCTGCATGGCGTAGGCGTGCATGAACCTCGAACACAGGTAAATATCCTCACTGAAATAGCATACAGTACAAACAGTTAAATTAAAATCAAGACAAACTGAAAACTATAGCTTGCGCCGTCCTTACAACTATGCATATCCATTTCAAGGGGATCATCCCAGAGCCGATTGACCAGCTGGTCATTAAAAAACCTAAAGCCCATGCAAGCGCTGGAGTCAAGTCCACGCTGTATATGCCCTATAAAGGTTGGTGCATCAAGTGTAAATTCATGTTATAGTTAATAACTATACATTATTCATTAGGAAACATGAGGCAATGTTATAACAGTCTGTGTTGGCCAATGCAGCTGTTTAAAGTCTGGAATGTTTCATTGTTTAATTTGTGTTTTTCTTTTTTGTCTCAAGTTTGTCTCTAATTATGTCACAATGGGATGGGATCTTATTATGATGTCATAGCCTAGAACTCGGTGTCATCTAGAATCCTAGTTAACTCTGCGCAGGAAGAAGGGAGATTAGATAGTGGCTGGCTCATCTGTGTGAGGTAAACATGAGGTGCCTCGGCCTCCTCAGCTGTTGCCTTCCACAGCAGGATGAACACAAAGAGGAAGGGTCATGAAGAGAAGTTGGAGGAAAAAGTCCTCAAGAAGCGACTTAAAAAGCTATCTTTGGAGGAGCTCCAAACGGAACTGGCGGCTTTGGGAGTCGTCGTTCCGTTTGGATTCAAAGAAAAAAAGAACAGAAAATTAATGAAGAAAGAGATGCAAAGACTCCTGTTAATATCAATCAGGAGTCAACATCTCATAAGATCACAGGACAAAGAGGCAGAGGAGAATCCCTCTGAGATGTCCTCTCAGCCCTCCCTGAGTAAGTATAATTGTTCAAATTACATCAGTTTTATCAAAGATCTCAAATCAAATATCCATAACAAGGGAATCCCCCCATCTTAGGTGTTTCCACAGACATCGAGTCCCTCTCTAGTTGGGGTTCAGTGGACAGTTTCCACTTCAGAATGTCCGGTGTGTCATCTGACGTGGACACCCTCTCCACTGGTTCCCTGAGAGCGGACAGCACAGACAGGGTGGTGGAGTCAGTAGTGGTGGAAGAGACTCTGTGCAATGTCCTGGACAGGGTCGAATCAGACCTGAGAAAAGATCAGGTGGAAGTTGAGACTATTCCACCACTGGTAAAAGTGGACACTGCTGAAAGTGAGTTACTTAAAGTGAAGCAAAAACAACAGTTATTTGATTTGTAAAACAAGAGCTTGTCTTACAATTTCAGAGTAATGTTAAGTAAATGAATAAAGTGGATTGGTGCATGAGGACACACTGACTGTATGTGGTTGGTGGCTATGATCTAACTACCATGAATATTGCATTTTAGGCCTGTCACAACAAAGACTGGAGGCAGTAGAGGTGGAGGAAACCCTCAACGACATACTGAACAGGGTTGAATCTGACCTGGGTGAGTAGAGATAGGAAAAGCAGCTAATTTAGAAGCCAATTTACAAATCAGGTAACAAATAAGTATTTTGTACTGTTTCTAGTATATTTAAGTCAAGCATTAGACATATACTTTGTTCAGCAATAGAAATGCCATTATAGTCCTGTAGGGACATTTATAGCATAAGAACAGTCATGGATGTCATGTCTTGGATATTGTGCTTTAGGTCTGACACCATCAGAGACATCAGTAGATCTGGAAGTGAAGGCGACCCTCACCAGCCTTCTTGATACAGTTGAGGCCAATATGAGTGAGTAGCCTGACAGAGAGTGACCAACTGATCAAATATCAGTAGCTATGAATTTAGAATTACTGATCATATCCCCATGTAGCCCTTATGTCTCAAGTCTGATAAGGAAACATGACCTGCAATAGTCAAACAGCCCATAGTCTTGTTGTTTGAGGAGTGTTGTCAGTAAGAGTAGGAATAAAAACATTTAGATAAAACATGGACTGAATGCCCTTATAATCTAAAATAAATGTATAAATAGGACTGGCAGATGAAGACACAGGGATTGTGGTAAAGGACAAGAGTGGCCTACAGAAAGGTAACGGTCAAAGCAAAGTAGTCTCTGTCCTCTGCCTTCCCTCTGTGGGTGAGTATAAGAGACATCATCATTGTGGAAAGAACAATAAATAGAAAATAAAACTGTTTGATTTAGGATGTCAGTTTAATGTAAAGTAAATGACTGAACAGGATTGGCACCTGAGGACGAGCTAATTGCTAAGATCGTGCAGATGGAGAAGACCCAGAAAAAGGTCCAAGAAGAAGCCAGGGCAGATGGCATCCGCTCCATCACCTCTCTGGGTGAGTATGAGTTCAAGTGAATCGTGCTACAGTTTACCATGAAAAGAAACATTATGCATGCTAACGCCTATGAATCCATGAGGAAAATGCTAGTGTCCTTCATGGAACACCAAAGAGTTACTTACCAGCAGTTGTTTTAGCACTGTTCTGTGGTGGCTATGGACATCAGCTCTCATGTTTATCCCCTACAGAGGTCTGCTCTTCTGGAGCAACACAATCAACTGGCCAGCAGGAGCAGGAGAAGAAGAAAGAGGCTGAGTTGGCTGACGGGTCTTCCCCTGCTGAGGTTATGGACATGGCTTTCGGTGAGAATGGAACCTTAGCAGTACTAGCCTTCAACTCCCTTTGTCATGGTCAAGTGCCAAAATGTCATTTACAAAAATTAAGTGCAGACTCGACACTTAAGGACCTCTTCTGAAGGTCAATACAAAACCATTGTCAACTAGTAGGGGAAGTTATACAGCATTAGACATATACTTTGTTCAGCAATAGACATGCCATTACAGTACTGTAGGGACCTTTAATGGCATAAGAACTGTTATTGATGTCATGTCTTGGATATTGTGCTTTAGGTCTGACACAATATCCAATACACAATACACAAAGTCCCAACCTGGCTTATTCAATCTGGCCCCCTAATCATCCGCCACTGTAATTGGCTCATTCAATAATTCCCTCACTCTCCAACTCAAGCTAGTGTGTGGTGAGCGTTCTGGTGCATAATGGCTGCCGTGCATCACCCAGGTGGGTGCTACACACTGGTGGTGGTCAGTGAGGTCCCCCTCCACTGTAAAGCGCTTTGGGTGTCTAGAAAGGCGCTATAGAAATCGAATGTGTTGACAGCATCAGAGACATCAGGAGAGTACCTCTGATGTCTCTGATGAGCACCCCCAGTACCCCACGCGCCTCATATATCTTAAGTCTGACAAGGAAACATGACCTGCAATAGTCAAACAGCCCATAGTCTTGTTGTTTGAGGAGTGTTGTCAGTAAGAGTAGGAATAAAAACATTTAGATAAAACATGGACTGAATGCCCTTATAATCTAAAATAAATGTATAAATAGGACTGGCAGATGGAGACACAGGGATTGTGGTAAAGGAAAAGAGTATTGGCCTACAGAAAGGTAACGGTCAAAGCAAAGTAGTCTCTGTCCTCTGCCTTCCCTCTGTGGGTGAGTATAAGAGACATCATCATTGTTGAAAGAACAATAAATAGAAAATAAAACTGTTTGATTTAGGATGTCAGTTTAATGTAAAGTAAATGACTGAACAGGATTGGCACCTGAGGACGAGCTAATTGCTAAGATCGTGCAGATGGAGAAGACCCAGCAAAAGGTCCAAGAAGAAGCCAGGGCAGATGGCATCCGCTCCATCACCTCTCTGGGTGAGTATGAGTAATGAAATTGTGAAAATAAAAAAGGAAATGAAATCATAAACAGATAGCTATCTTCATCTCAAGGTTCAAGTGAATCGTGCTAGTATAGTTTACCATGAAGAGAAACATTATGCATGCTAACGCCTATGAATCCATGAAGAAAATGTTAGTGTCCTTCTTGGAACACCAAAGAGTTACTTACCAGCAGTTGTTTTAGCACTGTTCTGTGGTGGCTATGGACATCAGCTCTCATATTTATCCCCTACAGAGGTCGGCTCTTCTGGAACAACGCAATCAGCTTCTGGCCAGCAGGAGCAGGAGAAGAAGAAAGAGGCTGAGTTGGCTGACGGGTCTTCACCTGCTGAGGGTATGGACATGGCTTCTTAGTGAGAATGGAATCTAGCTTTCAACTCCATTTGTCATGGTCAAGTGCCAACACATTAAGCAAAAATTAAGTGCAGACCAGACTCTTCAGAACATTCTGTAGGCCAATACAAAACCATTGTCAACAGCCTTGTTTATAATTTGGGCCAGAACTGGTGCTTGAATTTAGGCCTGGCCCAGGCAGGAGCTTACTGTCCTAGGCCAGGCTTAAACAGGGCCAAACGTGGGACAATTTTCCTGGCAACAATCTCACCTCAAGGCGTCTGGTTTGTCTTTAATGAGTTTTATAAATGTATGTATGCTGTTATATCAGCTCAACAGTATAACCCACTTATCAACTGACACTAATTGTCTAGTATAATCTAAAGTAAATAAATTGGCAACAGGATTGGACAATGAGGATGCGTTGGCTGCAAACATTGTAGAAATCAACAATGTGAAGAGTGCTCTGGATCAGTCTAGGGTAGTTACCGTCCACTGCCTTCTCTTTCTGGGTGAGTATAGTAAATAGAATTGTGGAAATTAAATATTAAACAGACAAGTATCTTCATCTTACCATGAAGTGAAACTGTTTACATGCTAATGCATATGAATCCATGAGGGATATGTTTTTATCCTTCATGGAACTTCAGAGGTGTTCCAGGTGTTCCAACTCTGTTTTATCTATTACAGAGGTTTGTCCATCTGGAGTGATTGCAGGACATCAAGAGAAGGAGAGAAAGAGAGAGACTGACTCGACTGATGGGTCTGCACTTGATGACGTTTTTGACCTCATGGACAAAGCTTTTGGTGAGAATAGAATCACAACAGCAATAGCATTTTACTACATTTTCCATGATAAAGTGTCAAAGTGAGACCCGCCCTTCAATTTGCTTTGCTTTAGACTTGCTGGGAGACGTCCTTGAAATCACTGAGAAAGTACTGAGTAAGTGAACACTACAGAACATGCTAACACTTCAGCATCAAAGTCACTGAATCCTAGTAGCTCTCAGGTTGTTTTGCATCATGTATACATTATAGAGTAGCTCTGATTAAAACACTGTTCAAATGAAACAACCAGACACTGGCCAGGATGAGGAGATGGTTGGAGACCACCACCACCATCTTAAAGAGGAGCCTGTTCAGACCGAAGCATCAGGGAACTTCACCTTGAATGAGACAACTGCTTCTTCTTCGGGTGGGTATTTCTGCTGGACTTGCCAAAACATTGTTTTAAAAAGAAGAGTTGTCTGTTTTCATTGCATTCTGTCGAATCGGAGAATTGCTGCATTGCTTCTCTTTACACCAGTGGTTCTAAAACTTTTCCTGTCATTCCCCAGTTGGGAAGGCAGAGAATGTTCACGCCCTATCTGAATGGGTAGACCTAATGATGGACACATAGTCACGTAAACTAATAGAATTTCTATGTAAAGTCAAAGATAGATTTCTCCCGAACCGTTCATCACAGCAACTAGCAAATAACACAATTGGAAAGCTCAATTTACAGTCATATGCGCATATCTGACAAATGCTCCTCAAGTAATCTCACAGAGAAAATAGGCTAGGTGAATTTGGGAGGCATGGTGCGGCCATCGGTCTATCACAAAGAGATGTCTCGCGCCCCACTTGCCATGTGTCTGCGCCCCACTCGTGGGGCCCGCCCCACAGTTTGAGAAACACTGCTTTATACTTGGTCCGCCTTGTACACAACAGGTTGTTTTGCATCATGTATACATTATAGAGTAGCTCTGATTGAAACACTCTGATTAAAACAACCAGACACTGGCCGTGATGAGGAGATGGCTGGAGACCACCACCATCTTAAAGAGGAGCCTGTTCAGACCGAAACATCAGGGAACTTCACCTTGAATGAGACAACTGCTTCTTCGGGTGGGTATTTCTGCTGGACTTGCCAAAACATTGTTTTAATAAGAGGAGTAGTCTGTTTTCAACTAAGAGCAACACTGAACCGATATGTTTATTATGTGCATTTGTCAATGTTCTTACTGAAGTTTCTGTACTTAAGTGTCCCTCCATAGCATTAAAATAGTGGCATATTGTTGACAGTTTCAGGTGATGTGGAGAGCTTAATCTCGGAGTCAGAGGAACAGGGATGCTCGGTTCAGGAGACTGAAATGGTAATGAAGAAGAAGAAGAAAACCAGGCGAGGAAAAAGGGGCAGAGGCAAAGGGAAGAAGAATAAAGCCGAGGCCATTGTCCCTCTCCATAGCCAGGGAGGAGAGGAGAGAGACAGAGCATCCACTCCCCAGACAAGGAGAGATGAGAGCAGGGCAGATGCAGTGGAAGAGAGATACTCTGCAAACCAGAGATGTGGCCAGAGAGGGGCGGTGAGGACCGCACCCCAAGACAGAGCATCCACTCCCCAGACAAGGAGAAGTGAGAGGAGGGAAGAGAGACTGGAGGAGAGATGCTCTGCAAACCAGAGATGTGGCCAGAGAGGGGCAATGAGGACCAGACCCCAAGGCAGAGCGTCCCTTCCCCAGACAAGGAGAGATGAGAGTTCAGCGGAAGAGAGATACTCTGCAAACCACAGACGGGGCCAGAGAGAGGCGGTGAGGACCAGACCCCACAGTGGACAGCAGAGAGAGGATAACCCCGGCTGGGGCAATGGAATGGGGAGGATAGATGACAGCGTGTGGGGCAGAGGGGCATGGAGTTGGCGTGGAGAGCGGAGGGGAGGCAGAAGGTGGTGGTGGGGAATCAGTGCCAGCCACAGCCAGTGGGCCATGGAGCAGGAGAGACTGTGGGAGAGGGAGAGGCAGAGGCAGCGCTGTCCCTCTCCAAGGAGACGGGAGTAGACCTACACCCCCACCCCCTCCCCTCAACAACAACAACACACAGAATAAGAAACAGTGAGGAGAGGAGGAAGTTGGGGAGGAGAGGAGAGGAGAGGAGGAGGCAGGAGAGAAAGGGAGAGGAGAGGAGAAGAGAGAAGTTAGAGGAGGAGAGGAGAGTATGGATAATAATTCCTCAGACAAGGAGGAATGAGAGAAGGGTAGAGCGAGTAGAGAGTAGGATGAGAGCTCTGCAAATCATGGAGTGTCCAGTCAGAGGAGGCCTGAACTGAACCTCACATGAGATGACAGCAGAGACAGGAGAAACTCGTGTCTTCTCAGTCTCTGGGAGGAAAGGAGAGGAGAACAGTGAGACACACACAGACACACAGACTCGTGTGACACACAGACACACGATAGACAAGCTAAAAAAAAATGGCCAGAGGTCATTACACAAATAAACAAACCAAATACACAAACACAGTCAGGTCAGTGAGTGACAATATTCACAGCCTGAGGGAGTGCCAGTCACAGCCAGTGGGCCATGGAGCAGGAGAGACTTGCGGAGTGGGAGAGGCTCATGAGAAAGAAGAGAAAGGGAGAGGAGAGGAGAAGAGAGAAGTTAGAGGAGGAGAGGAGAGTATGGAACATAAGAAAGGAGTGAAGCTCCTCAGACAAGGAGGAATGAGAGAGGGTTAGAGCAAGTAGAGAGTAGGAAGAGAGCTCTGTAAATCATGGAGTGGGCCAGTCAGAGGAGGCCTGAACTGGACCTTATATGAGATAACAGCAGAGACAGGAGAAACTCGTCTCTTCTCAGTCTTTGGGAGGAAAGAAGAAGAGAACAATGAGACACGAGCAGCAACAGACACACAATAGACCAGGGGTCGGGAACCTTTTTGGCTGAGAGAGCCGTGAACGGCAAATATTTCAAAATTTAATTCAATGAGAGCCATACAATATAGAGGCAACATCAAGCATGAGTGTTTTGGCATATTCCCTGAATGGTTTTCAGTTTCTCACAATTGCTAAAATACCAGCAAAAACTAGCCGAATTCTAGTCACCTTGGACGGAAATATATAGATGAATGAATTGAAATATTTTAACGTTATCATTCTTTTTATTAAAGATTTGTCTGCGAGCCAGATGCAACCATCAAAAGAGCCACATCTGGCTCCCGAGCCATAGGTTCCCTACCCCTGCAATAGACAAACAAAAAAAATGACCAGATGACCAAATGACCATTACACAATCAACCCAAATACACAAACACACTCAGGTCAGTGACTGACAATATTCACAGCCTGAGGGAAAAGACCACAGAAAATCATGAAAAAAAAATTCCCGCAAAGCCAGGATCAAGTAATCACTTGATCATGCTTGACATCAATGCATAAACTTGACAAAAATACAGAAATAAAAACCATATAAAAATCTTAAACTTATTGCCAATAGAGGTCAATAAGTCATCTCAGATTCCTCCAAGGAATCACTAACACCTATGAGCATCATATGGCTCTTATAACTTTATCTTTTAAACTTATTCTATTTTTAATCTCTTTTGCTACATTTCTAGCATCAATAAAATGCTTATTGCATCAGGTAGTGAGTGTGTACTTTCTTTTTGGCCATGTTCAAGCTAATTGAATTGGAATGGGTCTCATATTTAGATTGACAATGTTGTTTCAGTAATGTGTAAATTCCCTGTATTTTAGAACTTCAACTAAAACTTTAAGAGTGAAACAGAGTGAAAGGGTAAATATCTTCTCATTTTTACTCAATTTTAGCTCAGCTAATCAAATCATGCAGCAGTCAGGAGTTATTAAGTCTTTAATTAAACTGAAAAACGAGACAAACCACTCTTGTCTCATCTTAGCATGGTCATAGACATTTTTTTGTTTTTACCGTATTCATTCTCATAATTTGTATTGCTGTTTGCAATAATGCGCTATTCAGTCCAGTCTTTGTTTATTTCTTAAATGGCCACAAGGAGGCATCCAGATGTTATGTCGTATCTGGACTTCGAATACCACACCTTTCAGGTTACCCTGCCTCTGAGATCAGTCAACAACTCCACCCATTCATCCACCCTCCTGCTTCCACTCCCAGACACGATGGAAATCCACTGCGTTGGAATCCACGAGAGGAAAAAAAGTTCTCGCTAACTACACCGCACATCTTCCTGAAATCTCATTTTTGTAAGTATCTGATTCATTTTTCCAGTTACCTATTTCTGTATGTTATTTAGAAGAAACTTTAAATATTGAGTTCAAGTCAGTAGCTTAAGTTGATAGGCAAAATATTGTTGTCCATATAAGGATAAGCTATCTTGTCAGTCGGTCGAGTTGCACTTCTTACCATTAGGCTACATAGCTTACCTGACGAATAAAGTTAGAAACATAATTCTTATAGAGTTAATTTGCTGTAAGCCTAATGTCAATTGAGGATTTCTTAGGGGTTTGACAGCAGTAGTAAAGTTAATTAAGCTAATACAGTATGTAAATCATAAACATTATAAAATCATTTTAACATTGTATTTTCATATGAAATTTCCTGGATATGAGCTATGAGCCGCAATATGAACCAGGTTTTAGGCAAATTTAAAGACCTTTAGTAAACATTAGGTCATTATAGCTTAAAGCAGAACTGGACCATCATAATGTTATGAGAAAGTAAATACATGAACAGATTGCATTCCCATAGACATCCAACCTCATAGCTGAAGACAAAATAAATATAGGATTTAAGCCATTTATTCACTGTACTGTCATGGGTCCTACTGCTATTACAGTAGTTTGAAATTCAGATAATCACTCTGTTTTGTGAGTGTGTGTGCCATGTGTCTAGCTTTGAAAGTAGCCTACATCTGTTATAAACCAGTTTGATATCACTTTCTTAACCCTTTCCCCTGTTTTCCTGTCTCCTTTATCTAGTTTTCACCAGTGATTGATCATCAGTTCTTTATTTCAGTCGCCTAAGGAATCTATTTACAATGAACTGGGGATTTCTCCAAGGCCTCATTAGTGGGGTCAACAAGTACTCTACTGCATTTGGCCGTGTCTGGCTTTCCGTAGTTTTTGTTTTCCGAATTCTGGTGTTTGTGGTCGCAGCTGAGAAAGTTTGGGGCGATGAGCAGAAAGACTTCAAGTGCAACACAGCGCAGCCTGGCTGCCACAATGTCTGCTACGACCACTTCTTCCCTGTGTCCCATGTCCGGTTATGGGCCCTCCAGCTGATCTTTGTCACCTGCCCCTCTTTCTTGGTGACGATGCATGTGGCATATCGAGAGGACCGTGAAAAAAAGCACCAACTCAAGTACGGCGACGGCTGTAAGCGCCTTTACAAAAACACAGGCAAGAAGCGAGGTGGCCTGTGGTGGACCTACGTCCTCAGCCTCGTCTTCAAGATGGGTGTGGATGGCACCTTCGTCTACCTGCTCTACCACATCTACGAGGGCTACGACTTCCCTTCACTCATCAAGTGTTCGCAAGCACCATGCCCCAACGTGGTGGACTGTTTCATCTCTCGGCCGACAGAGAAACGCATCTTCACCATCTTCATGGTGGTCACCAGTCTCGTATGCATCGTTCTGTCCCTCATTGAGACCGTTTACTTGATTGGTAAGCGCATTGTGGAGATTGGCAAGCGGGTCCACTCCTCTCGACATATGCAGGTGACAGCCTCCAGAATGGACATGAGCAGCGTTAACATGTTGCTGGACGCCAACGGTGGAGCGAAGCGATCTGGTCAAGACACCGGCAGCCCAGCACCATCCTACAGTGTAGCCGTCGGCAAGACATGACCCCTCTTATAGTCCGAGACAGAGACTCAAATGAACATACAGTACATGAGTGTGTGATCAAATACAGGGACATCGTTCCACGTACAGAAACAAATCTACTGCTTCCTCCATGTTAAATACTATTATACCTTCTTTTCATTCAAATTGTACTCTCCAGATATGCACTGAAACTAAGTGACTGACTTTCATGGGGGGAAAACTAAATCAGCCATTTCTGTATTCACCCCACCACACTACATTCTTTTCAGGCTCTTCATGGTATTCACACCAAGTGCACATCGACTCTCTGTTAGAGTTTGGTTAAGGCCAAACAAACTCTCCTGTGTGGGGTAGCCATCATTTTATGTTAAGAAAACGACACCATCAAACCATGTTTATGCAGTGGTACTTGTTGACACACCTATGCAACCGCATGATTAAAAAAACAATCTGAGATCCTGCTGTGTGTTCTGGTATGAGGAAGGTCATAGTTATTGTCAAGTTTGACTGTATTTATACACGGATACCTTTTGATCTCTATGTACACTGCCAAACTCAAGTGAGTGAACAGGTACAGCAGAAAAAAACACTGCCTTGATTGTATTTGTGGTATGACCTTAAAGCAGTCATGCTTTCCACTCAACTCTCAACCTTCCTGTTATGCAGTAGATCAGTATCTGATACTGCCATGTATGATGAAATGTTTGTGTGATTGTGTATTTTGGATTGTAAATTATTATTTTTGTGTATTATTCTGTTCTACAAAGTTGCACATTGTTTGATGTTGTTCTGTGAAATATTTGTTGCTGTAATACTTTTTAGAAAAGGTTCCTGGGGGTAGAAAGACAACTGGTTCCTCAACTTGTAAACATCAACTAGCATCACCGGAAATACAGGCGAGGGGAAGAAGAGTTAAATAGCTTTTAACTGTCAAGTATTTTCTTCTGTAGTGGTGTGAAGTTTTGCCGTGTGGACATTTCACCCCTCTTGGACCAGAGGCAAGCACAAGGAAGTCAAATCTAAACAGAACATTGCTTGTTTATACACATGTCTTACATGTAAACTGTAGGCTATTTTCTTAATAAAAAAATCTTCTGTAATTTTTGACTATTGCTAACTGTTTCTCAGACTCAATTGAACTCAGTCATGTTTTTTCTTAACATTGTTTATTGTGTGTCTCTGAAATAATGATTATGCCCAAAATTGCCCCAATATGATTTTAGGTGATGTGAAGTTGTTTAGTTCCAAAAGTAGGATAACCATAACAGTCAGTGGTTCTAATAATTTAAGTTGTGCCCTATAGAGATCATGGTATTCAGACAGATCTGGGGCCTTATGATTTTGACAGCCACAGGACAAATAAATTAATGATGTGTATATAAAATGGAGCCTCTGCTTTGTGTTGTGGAGCTCTTTGCCCCTACCTCATCCAATAATTCTGTTTATCAGGACACTTCGATGCCATTAAGCCAAACATCACGGCCTTACATAAGGTTCCATTTTCTTGAGATTGATAGTGAATGAGTAACTGTTCACCAACATAAGAGTGTTACTATGGCTACTCTTCATCATCAGCCTTTGGTAGGCTCACCCAGTGGAAGAATGTTTCCCAATCCCCGGGATGGGCTTGGTGTGTTTAACACCTCTTGTTCAATCTATAGACGAGATAAGCCACAGAGTAGACCTACTGTACTCCTCTCCCCTCTTGTGCTCTAATGGGTAGTGAAATCCTGGCTGTCCCTGGGAGTAAGCAGAGAAATTTCAATGGCAAACCCTGGCTTTTGTGTACTGAGAATGAACGTCTTGGGTATTGAGTTACTTTCTTTATTCATTCCTTTATTACTCCAGTTCTATCCTCTGTCTCTGCTGTTGGTGCAGAGGTGAAGTGCACCTGGTGTTGTTCTCTCTCTTAGAGTCCATGTCCTGTATTGCCCTTCCCTGTGAGTAGGATGAATATGATTAAAGTCTGTCTGTACCTAAAGCAAATGCATGTAGAGACATGTGCGACAGCAACAGAGCGTAACAAGAGGAAGAATACTTTTTCAGGTGTGCCCCAAGAAACTGACGGGACAAGTTTAAACAAAGGAATGCGCATGGAACTTTCCGTGTCAACACTCCTTCCTGTCTTTTGAAACAACTGTTTCTACTACAGTATTACACCTCTAGCCCAATGTAACCATCGTATAGACACCAACTATCTAGTTAGTGTGGGTTAGTGTGAGAGGGGACAGTATCTAGGTGAGAGGTATCTATTATTCTTTGTCTAAGGATGAACTGACACCATCACAATGCCTTAAAAGTGCACTTTCCTTCTATTGTGTCCACATACTGTAGCCTGCATAGGCTAAGTCTTTCTTCAATATAGTTTTTTTAATTCCATGGCTTAAAACACTTTATATTTGATTATGTAGTGTCTCCATAGCAATAGGCAACTACTCATCCATGGAACCCCTCAAAATCTACAGTGGAAGAAACCATGGATGTCTAGACAAAGTCTACAAGTAGGCCTACTACAGACACTCCTGGCATTCTACAAATCAATCAATCAATCAGTCATCTTGCTCCCATTTTATCCCCTTGCTGACTACAACATAGAAGGGCAAAGACAATTATGTTCTACCAATCAGCTGTGAGGTTGTTACTATTAATGCGTTACTCACAGCTAGGTGTGGCAATCTTATGTGAGTCAAGGGTGTCCCAAACAAGTTTGGACAGGGTGCTGAATGGCACTTCCAAGAAGGAATGCATTAGAAAACATCTTTTGTGATGCCTACACAGCCTACACAACTTAACTTAGCCAACCCATACTAAACTCGTGGAAAACATGTAACATCTGACAATTATATTTCAGCTATTACGAAAAGCCTGCTGCTGGTTTCCCTTGCAGATATTTCTTTCTTTTTCCTTTTTGTTTACATAACAGACAAATTTTCCTTCCAAACCTGTTACATTTTTTCTTAATTGACCTCATAACTTGGCAACTGCCACAGGCAATAGTTTGCTGTGGGTAACCTAATTGTTTCAGTAGTGTCCACAGCAACACATGAGCGTTGGCGAAGGATTACCAGTCCTACCTTCGCCCAAACCACACCCATTACAAGACAGAGGAGCAGGAGTTTTCTATTTCCATCAAGTTTACGCCAGAGCGCTCAAGTAGCCCACGTAAAGCAAAGGCAAAAATACGTGAAGTAAACCAGCAAAAGCGCGACATTCACGTGGGGGAAACGAGGAATCGTTAATTATGTAAGTAAGTCACACTTTATTCATTGGGCTACATTAAATCACTAATTAGCCTTCATAAAATGTCTTTCATTGGCCTATGTCGGATATATGCAATGATTTGAAAATGGATAACCTAGGTAAGGATACATCTGGAGCAAGAGGCTATGTTGTAATTTTGTATAGCCTACTTGGGTCAGGGAGAAAAATTACCTTAAGTACAACATTGTTATAAACTATCTCTGTCGCATATCGATCTAGATTACAAATAGAAGATTAATTTCTTCAAAATGGTAAAATAGACATCTAAGGCTGACAGGTAGCGTATGAGGAGTTACGACATTTTCTAAATGTTTTACGTGTACTTTTCATTGCCAGGGCAAATTTAGGCCACAATAAGAAAAGTGTATGAGTAAATCTGATTTATGCTGGCGAATTTATATCCTACTTGTGTCGTTTTGATCACTGCAGATGCACTTTGCCAACGTTTAGTAAACAATGAGACGTTTTTTTTAAGGGACTTATGTAGAAATTAATATGCCAATGACAATGTTGATAATTACATTGAATAGTGTAAACCTCAATGGTGAGAGAGAGAGAGAGAGAGAGAGAGAGAGAGAGAGAGAGAGAGAGAAGAAGAAGAAGAAGAAGAAGAAAAAGATTAGCAATAGCACAGTTCAACCAAGAACGCCTATGCGTCATGCGTAATCCTACAGCCCAAATGCGTTCCAGAGGCAATTCTCAAAGATCAAACATGGCGGACACATAGTAGTTCCTTTTATAGATGGTAGGCAGGCAGGGATGTTTATAGATTGATGTATGGGACAAAATCATATGATTACTCGTAGGCCTAAATGACACAATGTTTCAAATAGCCTAATATGCCCTAGGCATATTCCATGACATTCTACAAACTACAAACCCAACTCCAAAAAAAGTTGGGAAAATGTTTTATTTTGTAAATATAATTTTCAAAACATGAAAGTCAACTGCTGAAACTTGGGAACATTATTGTTTTGGGGGAATATGCACACATTGGAATCTCATACGTACAACATATCTCAATAAAATTGGGACAGGGCCAACAAAGAGCTTGAGAAAGTTGAGTAAGACTGAAGTAAAAACAAAGGAGGCAGCAGGTAATTATATTAACTGCCAAGAGGATTTTGCATAAAGTGTTCTTTGTCCAATAGGATTTCAGCAGCCTTAAACATACTGTAGTTGTCTTCCTCTTGTTTTCCTTTTTGTTATGCTGAGAATGTGACAGATATGGACTGCAAGCCAGCCATTTTAGAATCTGGTTGAACTTATGATGGAGCCACCGAACGTTGTATATAGAATGCAGTTTACCCTCATTATCTGGTAATATTTAAGACCCTCCCTCAAAATATAATGTCTGGATGGTATCTAATCTAATACATCATTCAGCATTCATTTTAAACTCTCCAGATGAGTAAGTAGACCACCAAGGCAGTAATGCACTCTAATACTGTAGTAGATGTTGCCTTTTGAACGGATCACTGAAACAAGTGGATGATTTGTCTCACAAGGAGGATGCAAGACTCCATTAGTTCATAATAGAATGACAAATATCACTTGTGTAACCACAGGTCGACTTTCCATGTCCTCAACTTTCCTTGCCATCTCAAATGTGCTTGGGCCCTTATAAAATTGTTGAACATCCAGTTCAATATCAAGTCATTTTTGCATAGTCAGATTTTCACCAGCTGTCTTGTGTGTCAATGATTTCCATTACAGAATTAGATCTTTTTCATCTTGGTAATGTAGACCTAATACATTTATTTAATACTGTAAATGAGTAATGACTGGCTCTACATCTTAATTTCTTTCCCCCAGAGACTCTGTAATGGTCTTCATACATTCATGTCCTCCTTGTGTTGTTTTTAGCATAAGTATAGGCCTTTTGCCCTGTCCCAAATTTTCTTGGACATTTTAAGAGACATATGGTGACCATATATTCCCCCCAAAACAATACATTTGCCCAGTTTTAACTGTTAATGTTGTATTTTCATTCATCTCTATCAGATGTACCCCTGTTTTGAAAATAGTAGCCTTCTGTTTTATTACCATTTTACCAAGCATCCCAACTTTTTTTCGAATGGGTTTAATTTCAAAACTTAAATCCGGTGAGAATTAATCCATAGCCCTGTTCTTCAAAGTCACACGGTCTGCGGGAAAACCAAATTTTATGCAAAATGATTTACACCAGATTTCTTCTTTAAGTTTGTCAGTTACTTCAACATTGGGCCTGTTGACCTTGATTCTGTTGAGTAAACGGGTCTGATGCTTGCCTGGCACGCCCTCCCAGTGACATAACACCTTCTGCGTTGCTGTCGCTGGTTTGGCCAACTGCTGATCTGAACGGATCTCTGAGTTCCCCTAAAATGGGGGGAACTGTAATAAGGGATTTGGGCCAAATAAGTGCTTCGCTTCTCAATTTCAACATCAGACTCTTGTGTTGTCTCGTCCCTGTCTTGTCAGTATGCTAATACACATTCTTTGTTCCTGCACAGGTTGAGGAAGTGATCTCAACTTCCTGAAGAAAGACGAGAAAAGAAGAGGATCCAAAGACATCAATAGGACAGAGCAGAACAAGCATATTGGTTGAATAATGGACTGGAAAACTTTACAGGCCCTTTTGAGTGGGGTGAACAAGTACTCCACTGCGTTTGGCCGGATATGGCTGTCAGTGGTGTTTGTGTTCCGGGTGATGGTCTATGTTGTGGCTGCTGAGCGGGTGTGGGGAGATGATCAGAAGGACTTTGACTGCAACATCAAGCAGCCTGGCTGCGCCAACGTCTGCTACGACCACTTCTTCCCCATCTCCCACATCCGTCTGTGGGCCCTTCAGCTCATCTTCGTCACCTGCCCGTCCTTCATGGTGGTGATGCACGTGGGGTACCGTGAGGAACGTGAGCGCAAGCACCGGGCCAAGCACGGCGAAAGTGCCAAGCTGTACGACAACACAGGCAAGAAGCATGGAGGACTCTGGTGGACCTACCTCCTGAGTCTTTTTGTCAAGTTGGCCTTTGAGATCGGTTTCCTTTACACTCTCCACCGCATCTACGACAGCTTTTACCTGCCTCGCTTGGTCAAGTGTGATATCAGGCCCTGCCCTAATGTAGTGGATTGCTACATCGGCCGACCCACAGAGAAGAAGGTCTTCACCTATTTCATGGTGGGAGCATCAGCTCTCTGCATCGTTCTCAGCGTCTGTGAGATTATTTATCTGATCTCCAAGCGCATAGTCCGATGTGCAAACAAGCTTAAAAGGAGGGAGAGATACCGTCAACCCCGATACCGGGAAGATGATAGTCACTGCACCCTACCTGTGGCAGAGCTGGACCACGAACCTCAGTATAATAAACCCGAGACTAACCCAGACTTTAAGCCTGACTTCAAGCAATACCCTCTTAAGCCACCTCTTCTCATGTCAAGTAGTATACGTGCATCAGCCCCTAATTTGTCCTATACTTCCTGAACAAAGCTATTCATCTGAAATGGCTAAGAACTTGTAAGATCCAGAAGTCTGTCAGACGTAATATGTACATTTTAAAATGACAGCTACAACTTTAACATTAATGTGGACGTGCCACAAACTCTGAGCATCTCGGACTTTCACATGAGAGCCATTGCACTAGAAAGATTTCTTTTCACTCTAAAGACAATTTTCCTTCACATGAAGTCTTGAAGTTTTGCTGCTTACTCTGTATGGCTTGTAACATGTTTTAAGGAAATCTATTTTGTCTACAGCACTCCATTTGCTGAAAATAAACCTAAGACCAGACCATTCCTCTTTGAAAGAAAGGACAGACCTTATCGGGGGTGGTTGTGAGGAGTGAAAAAACAGTTGTGGAACATTCTTGTAGTTGCTGAATAACCGCATAGGCATCTAGGCAGACACGCCTGCTTCAGCCATCCATCTTTACCTCCACACCTTGAGAGGTGTACAAAAGTTTCTGAGAAAAAGGTTTATTGACAGAGCATTTCAGAGTATTGTTTACCACCTTTCCTGCCTTTCCCAGTTTCACACCTTAACCAAATAGATATTACATGTTACTTTAATTGCAACATGAATACTAATAAAAAATTTGGTGTTGCACTAAGTAGCCTATATTCATGTTACATTATGTATACGTTTGTAAATTTAAGGTTTAAACTTTATATTCCTTTCTACAGAACTGAACAAGACTGCCATTTTTTTTTGTCTGCTGGAATTACACAATGTTATGCCAGATGTAGATTAAACAAGAACGAGTGGTTGCACAAATTGTTGATATAGTTTATGATAAAACTGCCAAAACTTTAGAGAAGCTGAAGTAGTGTGAAAGTAGGCATAAAGTGTGTCCTTACACATCCCTGGTGGGCAAACATTTAATGGCAAAGATGAGAATCAGCTCATTGTAAATGTTGTACATTTATTTATGTTTACAAGAAATAAAATAATAATTTTCATAATTCTGTGTTTTCTTCAATAGTTACATTATCTTGATTCATCTCACACATTGACCTATTGATTAAAAAAAAATCATTCAGCAAAAGTAGGGTGACCAGATTTCTTGTAGGAGAATCGGGGACATTCTGGCGTTCAGCGAAGAAACACTAAAACCTAAACAGAACAGGTGGCAACTCTAGTCAGTCAGTCAGCTGAACCTCCTACAGCTGATACTGTATGGTGGTCATATAGGCTCGTCATTCAGGCACTTAAGAAAACACCCTCGAAAGCTGAATGGCAGTAGTGTGAATCAGTTGTGACTTGCACCACCATTATTGTTCTGAAGCTTTTGTTATTTCAGTTTCTGAGGGCTTGTTGCTGACGAGTGTGAAGTCCCAGAGACGGGGTTGACAGTGGAATTTGTGCATTGCTAGTTCAGCCGGTTTGTCAAGACTGCATCACCATTAGGTTAGCAGAAATATTTGCAGTTACTAGGTAAAAAGGCTTGACCAACACTTTCCGCATGCTAGTCAGATTCTCTACACACCACCCGACACACCTCCTAGTTTCAGGATGCTCTTTATTCAGAAGAACCACAGTGCATTGACTTACAAACAGAAACAGAAACAATCAAGTAGTGCAATGAAACACCGAGGTCAAAACGTTTTCAGTGTGATGTTATCATACTCTCCCCTCATACTTCACAACAGGCCAAGTCATGCCCAAGGAGCCCCTGCACTAGAACATCAAAAGATTCTCTCTTGTTCTCATGCCAACGGGAGTGTTTTCACTTATCAAAACCAAGTGCTATCACAGACTTCTGGCATAGACTGTTTTTCACCCCAATAGGCCTATTGGGTAGATGAGGTATCCTATAATTTGGATTACTGACATTTACTGACTTTGAAATACTAGATCAATGTAATTGTGTACTTGTTGCTCTCAGACCTGGGATGCCCTGAAATATTTCTTTTTATAACAGTAAATCACAAACATAACAACACCACACAGACAGACTGATCATGGAAATTGAGAATAAAACTTTATTTACAGTAACGGAAACATCTAGGTTCTGCATAAAATCTACAGCAAATATCCCATACTAGGGTTGGAAAATTGATTGCAACAGCTGCATTTACATACTTGCGTTTAAATCATGTTTCTTCATTTTCTGAGCACATAAAACACAACAAACATTCTTTATGGGAAAATATATTCTTTTAGACAGTTAACTCAGAAACATCATCTTCCATGGTCTCACATGAATCATGAACATAAAAAGGACTTTAAAAAGACAGGCACAAACAAAAATGCACATGAAAAGGTTTAGGTTTTTCTTGGTTCCCTTGAAAGTAGAGATCAAAGCAATAATTTAATAGGGTCATTTCACTTCAAGCATAAACAGTTTTTTTTATATATTGTAATTGATAAAACTGCACAGCAATGCATATCCATTTATATATAATCTGTTTTTAAAAGTTAGCAATGTCTGCATGAGTTTTCTTCCTGGTTCAGTGAGACATGCACTGGCCATGAAAAACATCTAGTTGCGTGACTGGTAAACAACACAACATGTCTATGAGCACATAACTTCCATACATCTTTTGTAGTTTTACAAGGATTTACAAATCAAACTCTCATTAGCATTCAGTGTGTTGGAGCGACCTCTCATAAACATGATTCATCCAGCCTCATCCTGCATGTACACAATCTTAGTTCTTTAGTATGTACCGCCAACAAACTAAAACCGCTCCAAAATGGTGGACCACACTTTCCACTGACCACAGTTAGGTGGAAGAGAGCAAAAAGGCACAAAATATGTGAATAACACAAGGCACTCAAGAGAGCCATGTTTCCATAACCCTGTTTAGATTTGTAATTCCACTGGCCTCAAACATCAACAGCTGGCTGGATTACTGTGGGGGGGATACACTCATGGAGTCCATAAACATTCCCTATTCTGTTTGTGCCACGTCAGGACACCTCACACATCAAACAAGTCGGGTAGTAACCAGTAACGGATTGCAATAGATGGGACAGGGAGAGAGTGCAAGGGCATCGCTCTAGCCAGTGGAAAGTCACACCTCTGACACCCGAAGGCCAGTGTGTGATTGAAGAGCTGTGACTTATTAGCTAGGGCTGCCGTGTGGGAACGGGGATTAGAGTTTGCAGGAAGCCTGCGCCACTTTGGAGCTGGTCCGTCTGTTGAGGAACTGACAGATGAATGCACCAGCATCCATCAGTTTGTGAAGGTCAACTCCCTGTTACAAACAACCGACAGGAGGAAGAGGGGAATTAAACACTGCATTAGTCAGAGGGTTTGCTAAAAGACAAAACATGGGCATAAGTGATGGCTGATTATTAACAATGAAGACACTCTGGTCCCAGTCCCAGTTTTTTTTTTTTTTTTTTGGTGTGCTTGTGTGTATGTGTGTGTCTCTGTGTCTCTGTGTGTGTGTGTGTGTGTGTGTGTGTGTGTGTGTGTGTGTGTGTGTGTGTGTGTGTGTGTGTGTGTGTAAGCATGTACAGTATGCTGTTTAAACTACTTTCACATATAAACTGAATTGCTGAAACTTTCCATACATTAGCCAGAGAGATTAACTGCAGAGATAAAATATGAGCCCACATGATGACTCATCATAAACATGCACACAACAGGGTTTGAGACAGAGATAGATAGATACCTTCTTTATCCCTTAGGGAAAAAAAGTACTTGCACTTTTCCCAATCAGGAAATTGTTCAAAGAGAGAGAACGGCAGAGAGACTCACCGTTTGAATTCCAAGGCCGTGCAGCATGTATACCACATCTTCAGTGGCCACGTTCCCTGAAGCTCCTTGAGCATACGGACAACCCCCAAGTCCAGCTATAGACGAGTCCACAACACTTATCCCCATCTGTCAAAGGCAGCCAAATAACATCATGCAATTACTCACAGTGTATATGGGGTTGTATCAGGAATACGTACAGCAGCGTGTTTTAAATGTGACGAGAGGACTAGAAATTCAAAAATATTTTAAACCATATTAAAGGTTAGTTATGACCATGTCTTGTGATGAGACAAAACTAGTTCTACAAGAGACAAATTAAATGCCATTGAAACAATGACTATGGTGAAATCTGATTGTTTTTTTTTTTTTTTTTTTTGTTGGTCAGCTTGGATTTGCCTATCTTGACAGTTCCCATTTGAATTGCAACCAAAGATGGCATACCGGTATATCTTCAAAGTGACAAAATCAAAACATTTATAAACCGCTCACAAAAAGTAAGGAAACTTGACATTGGCCCATTATATCTCCTCTTTAATAATACCAATTCCTAAAGTGTTTTAAATAATTTTCATCGCTGATTTGTCACCTTTTTGTGAGCGGTTTATGTACTGGCATCACACATCAGATACTCTTTGAAAGAAAGAGACCTTAAATTCAGCTAAACAATGTGGCTTTGGGACTGTCAAACTTGAAATATAAAATTAGTGCGCCAATTATTCACAGTGGCTTGAAATATGACAGTCAATGTTGTCAACTCATTAGTTCAGAATCTTACACACACATAAACCTCATATTGATCAGCCATTTCTACCATGTAGCGTGTATCCTCACCTGCAATGCTACCAGGATATTGGCCAGAGCCTGGCCATAGGTGTCATGGCAGTGCACAGCCAGGGCATCCACGGGCACCTCCCGCTTCACCGCCTCCAGCATCTCCCCCATGCCTCCTGGAGTGCCCACGCCAATGGTGTCGCCAAGGGAGATCTCATAGCAGCCCATGGCATACAAGCGCTTGGCCACCTAGATTACATCACATCACAGAGGCATCAGATTATAACCCTTCATAGATTATCTGTTATTGGTTGTGGTGTGGGGCTGTATAAATGTTTATAATGTTTATGTATGAGCTGTGTATGCTTGTGATGCAGTGATTGTGAAACCCAAAACAAATTTCACCTTGGGGACAAATAAAGTATCGGTATACACAATTTTCAAACAGGTTTTATTTCCAATGATTGCTCATAAACCACAGGTACAGAGCCTGGTGTGTGTGTGTGTGTGTGTGTGTGTGTGTGTGTGTGTGTGTGTGTGTGTGTGTGTGGTGAATTTATTAAAGACTGCGGGCATTAATACATACCTCAGCTACTTTCTGAGGTGACACTTTCCCTTCGTATGGACATCCCAAAACACATGACACATATCTATATAAAAAAAATTAATAAATAAAGTTAAGGCACTCTAGGTAAAACTGACACCATTCAAAGCCAGCGTCTGTAGTTGTTTACTGCTTTTTGAACACAACAGCAATTAAACAAACCTGTTTCTCTTCAGCGCAACATTCACAGTAGTAGTTCAGTACACAGTAACTGACAAACAACAGATTTTGAACTTAACAGAAAAAAAAAACATTCCTTGCTTCAGGGGACGGAGGATCAGAGGCATTCCAAGTACCGGTATGTGCTTTAGTGACCCACATTACATTAAGGGGATCCTTCAAAGAGAAAAATCAATTTATTTCATTGGCTTCGCAAAGGCTTGAAGAAAGTTGTTTCACTCTTCTATTTTGTTGAATTTCGCAGACTAAACAAAAACCTGTGCTGGAATCACACATCTCTCCTTAAAAACAAACGAAAGCTTACGAGAGGTACTTTAAACTTAGGTGGTCGAAAATAGGTGGAAGCTAATCTACCAAATAAAACTATTTGGCGAGCACACTGCTTCTGAAATGGATCTTTCCATCTTAACACTAAACCCCAGGATGGGTTACATTCGGAGAACGTCCCTATGGAGTATTTTATATACAACTGGAGGACTAGCTACACAAAATCTCCCAAAGCATTCCCCAAAGCCTCATTATATTACTAGAATATAGTTATTGGTGTTTGACAGCAACACATTCAGCATTGCCATGCATTAACACTTTTACTCTTATTTTGTGGTGGTCTCTTCCCCATGCCTAAATCCAGAGGTATCCTTCAGCAAGATCTCTAACACATTGATGCTCCTTCATCACCACAGCAGCAGGCTGTCCACTGCTCAGGTATAGTATGCACGCTCATATACAGTACTCCGTGCTGAGTGTGTGACACTAATTCATGGATGGAATAAATGCAGAGACTGAATTTCCCCTCATGCAATCAAAGGAGTACAAGATACTACTTATCTATAGCTAGGCTTATTTGTACTTTAATTAATCATTTTTAAAATTTGTGCCACAATATCATACCAGTATCAGTGTTAGTATTAGATATTTAGGCATGGTTCCATTACTATTGTGACATCTTCTCACACAATCTTCTCACACAAAAGTTTGCAACCTTTCTCTTGCACACAAAAGCGCTTGGTCTGGCCTCTCCCTAATCTTAGGCATCTGCCAAGGTGCCATCAGATATTTTCCTCATTCTCAAGGATAAAAAAAATGCATAGAGGAAGAACATGGCACAAACAGACAAAGCATGTTTTATATGACAAGCATAATCATGCAGGAAATACTGCCGTTTCAAATTCCCCTACTGTCATTTTAAAATTCCCCTTAAATTATTGCTTGCTGGCAATTGAGAAGGCAATTAATATGCATCATTCCATGAGCCTAAGATCAACATACCTGGCCTCACATAAACATGACAAGTAACATCAAAGGCCTCTTTATTAAAAGTTGAGTCTCTTTAAGGGAGTCACTTTAACAACATCAAGACACGCATGTTCCACATAACAGTCCAAGACAAACACTCTAACCAGGAAGATGGCAGGTATTAAAAGGACAATGGCTGCCTTACCCTCTGACAGGTATGCCTTGTGCCTTCGCTGCCTTGGTAACCTCTTCAAAGCGCTGAAGAGACTCCTCTACGGAACAGTTGATGTTCTTTTTGCTGAAGAGTTCTGATGCAGCCCCAAATATGGCCACTTCCTGGGCTCCTGCTTTCACCTTCATAACACAAAGCATAAACAGCAACACTCACTATCAGAGATAAAGATACAGAAGTCTACAAGGGTAATGCGTGCAGTGATTATTGCAGTATTGATAAAATGATTGTCATGGGTACTTACAGCAGCTTGGAAGCCTTTTAGATTAGGGGTCAGGACTGGATAGTTCACTCCAGGCTTTTTGTCAATGCCCTGCATGACCTCCACTTGATCAGCCATCTGTCAAAGGTGGACGTTCAAAAGGGGGGGGAAAATTACCCTCACCAAACAACAGACTGAAATCTTCTCATAACAGTTATCACTGTCATACTTTAATCAAATATGTACCTGTTTATACATGGTTTATACCATTTAAAGGCTTAACAAGGTTTCGGAGTAATTCTCCCAGTGACGATGTTGGCAAAGTACTTTTTTTGTTTGAGTTTACAATTAGATTTGTCTGTGGTCATCTATCTCTTTCTATGGGAGGGGGACACAACATAGAGTGAGTGGAAATTAACCCCCTTTTTCAAGAATAAACAACATGACTGATGGACGAAGAAAATACATGAAAATGCTAGTGCACTTTGGAAACGAATACATGTACAAATGATCCCTGGGGAATTAAGATCATGCTTACCTGTGGAACCCACTTTGGAGACACAAAGCTTGTGGCTTCAATCACAGAAAGCCCTGACTCTGACAGCATGTCAATCAGTCGGATTTTCACCTCTGCTGGGACCACGGTCTAAAAGAAGCGAAAGGAGGACACAAGTTAACGTTGAATCTGATCAAAATGCAAACAAAACGGATGGGAAGTGAACATGTTACAACAATCATCAGATCGAACCCTTTCATTTTGTAGACCATCTCTGGGCCCCACTTCCACTATCTTCACCTTAGCAGGCAGAGGGCTCCCCGCAGCAACACTAAACTGTGAAAGAAAGTCAGTTAAAAGTACCTCGGAAATAGACATAACGTTAAACTGTTCATGGTAAGGTCCATGGTAATGTTAGGTTGGTAACGTTAGCGTTAAAATCGTCACACACCCTAAGGTGTTAACCTACACAACAGGTAGGTTGCATCAGCTGATAACGTTAGATGCGTGCTAACGTTAGCCAAACAAACTAAAAACATCACTCAACCTCTATGTCACTTGAAGGATAAACATTTAATGTTATGCTATGTCACCAAAGGACACCGTTACTTATGTTATTATAGTAGTGCAAGCATTGCAAGCGATCAACGACATGTTAAAGTCTATGTAAATAAATAAGTTAAAAGGAAAGCAATGTATGAGAGGGTTGAGGCTACAGCGTTAGCGTTTCCCTATCACAAAAGGGTTAGCTTGCTAGCGTTATATGAGGAAGTAATGGTAATGGTCAGTACCTCTATGTTTAAACAATTGGACATCAATGGCGTTATGGACGTAGTAGTTATATATTAAAATCACACACACTCACGGCTCTCGCTAAAGATGCGCTACAACTCAGTGCAATGGAGCGGTGCCCCATTCTGGAACTCAAGGAACTGTTCACAAATCGCATGAGAGTCGCCATGTCTGCCACCACTACCTGAACCCGAATGAAGGTAGATGTCCTTTTGTTTTACACATCTTCATCGCCACCTAGCGGAGTGGAGAAGAGCGCGACCATGAACAGTGAACTTGATCCTCATTTATCGAGTGTCCCTTGATATTTTTGAAGCAAGGTTGGAGATTTTCTATGAAAATGTTTGTAGCAAATTCACAGGATGACATGTAGCATATAAAAATATTTTATTGTATATAAAAGTATATTACTTGAAAGATAATAAATAAACAAAGATATCAGCAGTAACAATACATTTACAAATCAACAATTAGAAGTGGAAATTATATAGGCCTAAGTGCAGAAAACTTGGCAACTATGTATAGTGGACAGTTTAATGCACCGTAACAACATAGCCTAAGCCTGCCATCATTTTCATTTTTTTCTCTCACACAATTTTGGTCAAGGCCATAAGTTTTTGATATATCCCCTCAGACAAAGAGGAAACATATAGCATATTTAAAAGATAGTGTGGCTTAGAACAAGAAAGTATGCATGCAACAATATAGGCCTACTAATGGCAATATATTATATAAGATGTGCATTGCAAATATTGCTAAGCAAAAATGTGATTTCTTTGTAATACCAAGTTCAAAAGTGGTCTATCCAACTCAGAATGATTATAAAATAATTTAAACCAAAATAATGAGTTCACCAATAATAGAAATAGCATATATGCACTTCTCGATATTTACCAAGTGTCATGACATGCATTTTCAACCTGTCTCTCTTCTTTCAAGACCCGTCACATTCAAATATAATGTTCCTGAGACATGACATGACCACACTGCTGTCTTTCAGTCCTTGCCCATAGTCAGTTTCAGCATTCAGCACTGCAGTCAGTCCTGTTTTTCATTCAGCTCCTCATCACTGTCGTCAACCTCCTGAATGATCAGGTCTGCACCCGAGTCCTCAGCCAGGTCGTCTTCGTCTGTTATGACCCAGCTGGGGTCCTGATTCTCCCCCTCTGCCTCTGGCTCATCCACCCCCAGCAGCAGCTCTGGCTCCTCTGTGCCTGTGAGCTCTGACTGGTGCTCATGCATCTCTTCCTGCAGTCCTCCTACCTCGTCCTCCCCTTCCTCCTCCAGACTCATGCCAGCATAGCCGGTTTCCTGGATGCAGACGCCACAGAGTCGGTAGCGCCGCGTGCCCTCACACACCACCCGCCCGCTCAGCTCGGTCACATGGCGCTTGCACTTGCGGCATACCAGCTTCCGTGCCTGATGGATCTGCAAGTTCAGACAGGACAGAGGACCACAGTAGAAATGACTAACTAACCATGCAACACAACACAACACATGTGAACTGGTAGAGACACAGTGTCCCAACATCCCATGTTCTAGATTAAGCATAGCCCTAAGGAATTTTCTGTGAACTGAAACAAACTGTTTGGGAATAGGCTTGATCCATGTCAAAACAACCCTGTTATCTACATATTTTCTTTTAAGAGTAGCCTTAAACTCCATTTTGGGGTCTTTTTTTTTTTTTTACTTATGGCACTTTAGTGGGCTCAGTACTACATGAAAAGCTTTTTATACACTCCGTTGGCCAGCCAAAATCAACCACATATCTGCATTATCACATGACCCACCGTTTCGAAATGACTGCGCAGGTGTTCAAGCCGAGTGAAGCGCTTGTTGCATGCTTGGCAGGGATAGGGGCGTTCGCCTGTATGGCACCGGAGATGTCTCTTCAGGTCAGCCTTTCTTTTCACAGTGTGAGTGCAGAACGGACACTTAAAGCGCATGGTGGGGTTTGAGTCTGCTAGAATAGAGTTGGGTCAATAAAGTTGCAAGAAGATTATTTTGGTAGAAGAGAATAGACTTAAATAATCAGTCACATGCACAATATAACTATTTAAAAAACCTAAGACTTAATACATTAAAACCTAAGACTTATCACAATATTGTCCTTTTCGTCTTTGGAAGAAACAGCTCAATTGTCAATTAAGGTGAGCTGAAAAAAGCTTTTTAAAAAAGCTTTTTAAATAACCCTTTATTAACTTTTATTTAACACACCTTTATTGAAGACTCCCACCACTCCAACAATGGTAGGTAGGGTGGCGTACAGTTCATCTGCTTTCTGTGCACTGTGTGAGGCTGCCATCTGGAGGTCAACTGGGGAGCTGTCACTAGCAATCGAGCGTCCTCCGCTGGCTTTCCTCTTGCTTGCCCTCCTCCTGCGCTCTGGGACGAGGGTGGTAAATTGGTGCTGTATGTCCTGGTCCGGTTCCAGCTCTGTTTCCACCATGCTTGGATGCTGAGCTGGGCTTGGCGGCAGGAGAGTGACCTCTGGGCTGATGTCCACCTGGAAGTCCTTGGACTGCATGTCATCCTCTGCCCAAATTGTGGGCTGAGCGTTAAGGGAACAGGTTCCCGTCTGTTCCACATCACCGCCCCGCTCATTGCCCATGCTGTTATCTGACAGACAGAGATACCGATCATCATCTTCCTTGGCGCTGATGTCCAGTGAAGACTTGATGAAGTCCTTGCAGTAAGCGATGACGTCGTTCATCTGCAGGTAGCTGGCTGCTGACATCACTTCGATGACATTACTGCTCGTGAGCTCCAGGTGGCCCGAATAGACAAAGTCCAGGATAACGGTGAAGGTGTCAGGGCTGAAGACGTCGAAAGAGGCGCTGGCTGGTTCTACGCAGTCTTTAGCTCCCTGAGTGAGCAACATACGGAAATAGCCACTGCTCCCAAAGAGCACATTACGATGAGCTTTGAAAAGGTGGCCCTCCACTAGAATGTTGCAGTCGCAAAAGAGGTCTTGTCGACGTTGTTGGTCCAGCTGTTTCAGCAGGCAGCTCTGATGGCTTGTTGTTATGTCTACACCCGACCATCTCTGAGAATGCCTAAGAGTGCACACATGTATTATGTTTGAGGAACATGACACAGATAATAATAGCCTACTTAAAAAAAGAGAGCGAATATAGTGGCCTATAGGTAGGCCTAGATGTGGGCTTGTCCGTATTGGGTTAATCATGTGTGTTTTTGCTTGTAGTTAGCATGAGTTTACGCAAAGAATTTATTGCACAGGTAATGAAAAGAAATAAATCAGTATGCATAGGCCTACAGTCATACCCAACAACACAGCCATAACCAACTACAGAGCACCGTACAAGAGAAGTCAATTAATTTCTGCATGTCATGCGTAATGCATGTTACAGTCATGCATCCAAATCAATGGCTCCAAGCATGCCATGCCTTAACAGCCAGATTGTCTTTTTTATATTTATAAATGTAAGATCTGCTTTTGAATTAACTTCCTGATTGGGAGGCACGTATGTTCTTGTCGCCCTCGTCTTTTGTTTGGGATGAAAGCAGAAACAAGCAATTCCACTGAGACACACGCCCATCCTTGCGAATGGTCCAAGTGCCTGTCAATCCAGCATTTCTCCTGCAGGGTACACCCGACTTACAGCGTCGGGTAACGAACAGCTCTCCTTACTGTTTTGCAGTGGGCTACTTTACGAGACACGAAAGGAGACGTCTCCAAGGACAGCAACGAACGAATTTTTCATACTCATAATACTATCTCCCTCAAAGCTGAGCACCAAATACAAGACATTCGATGGTATAGTGATTGGAGCTGCACTGCCCAACTCTAGATGTCCGCTTCATTTCTATTTTCATCTCTACATATACTGACATAGTGTAGCTGACAAAATTCACATCCCGTATATGACCCATTTGGAAGAGGAAACGCTGAAGCACCTTGGTCTCTGGCTGCTGCGGTGCCCGTCCCTAACACCCGTAAAGATTTCTAGAGTAAACGCGAGCTGACAGCAATTACGCTAAAATCTTTTGGGGACTTGAATCTGCCTAGTCCACAACAAATAACAATTTGTTTCCAAACGTTGAGCGCCCCAAAGCTTTAAAGAAAAAGATCTCTTCATTGACTGAGGTGCAGCCCCCGATGGCTCAGCCTACTACAGAGACGCCCACCTACAACCGCTTCCCCTTCAACCCGATAAAACCACGGACAAAGGCATGCGTAAAAGGTAGCACATGCAATTTCCGTATTCTCAAATCTCAACAATGCGGTATATGGGCCATGGTCTTTCTTACGCCCGTTTTTGAGAACATAGTGAACACCCTCTTTTGTGCTCCGGTTCCAGGGCACAAACCAGCGGTGAAACGATTCATACACTGCGGAGCGAAACGCACATCTCGCAGGCGCGCAATATCTGCAGAACCCGTTGACGCCCTAACGACAACCCGCCACCCAGCGCTTCAGCCCCCGCTGTTTTTTTCTTCATAATAAAGCTGATACTTACTGGCGACCTGACTCTGCTGATGGTCGCATTGGTCGGTTTGTCCCAATTTCACAAACCATCTCCATTTCTGGACACTTTAACTATATTGTCGTGGCTTTCCCGATCTGGGTAAACATCCACTTCCTGCTCAGCCCTAAAGACCGAAACCCGTTTGTTGAGAGGGAAAAAAAAACCTTTGCTGACGTGGGTGTTCAGAGTGCCCAAGGGCCAAGAAGCCACTTAAAGCACAAGTGTCCTTTTTGAATCAAGTAAAAACGAATGTCTTGTCACTAAATAACCACATTTTCTGCCCAGGTATGCCTACTTAAGATCAGATACCTTATGCCCCCAAGGCCCTTTTTTTAGTTCTGATGTTGCAAGTCTTCTCTGAGGCACTGACACCAGTCTTTACCTTGAATAACACCCCTTGACCTTAACTGTCTAAGACTAATGTACTATCAATCTTTTGGGATATATTTTTCTGAAGTATTCAAAATATTTTCAAAGCATCACCTTGAACTATAATATACAATACCACAATGGATCAAATAATGATAAAAAAGTATAATTAATATGTTTTAATCATTCACAAGAAAAACAATTAATCAATGATAAAGACAGTAAAGTAAAAAGAGAAATATGACAAAACATTTCAGGACAGAAAGAAATAAAGTCTTTTTTTTTTACAGGTGTCACCATAGCAAATAAGATTTGACAGATTATAGCAGATGAGAATCATAAAAAATAAGAAAAAGTTATTAAATAAGTATTTGTTTTTCTTGAGGTGTCCATAAGAAGTAGGTCAGACGTTGTAAACATGAGGAAGTTATGGTCTGCTTTGGCCCGGTGATTCTTCATTAATCTTCATGATTGTGAGGTCTTTGTCATTCAGCTGTGCCATTGCTGAAACCAGTGGGATTCTGGGATTGCCAGCGCCACAGATCTTCACCTTTAGGAGGTGACATGAGGGAAAAAAAATCATACAAAATCACACACCAACACTAATGAAGTCAACCATTTCCAACACTATGCAGGAAGACAGCAAGGACAAACTGCTTGAAACGGACCTCTCAATATGTTTTCCAATTATGATATGACAAAATTTATCAGTGCAGAATTTTCTAAATATGACAGCCATGATATGATGACATGATGACATAACATGACAGATATGTAATGTAAGGCATGCCCGCTGCATATCCAATATACTATACATATACAATAAAGACCACTAAACATCCTATTTGAAATATATAACTGCACAACATCTGTTTAGGCCTTGTATCATATGACAGTGGTGAGTGTTGAGGCAACACTTAGCCACATGCCAGGGGGTGGAATGTGCTGTCCTAGCACAATCTCTTAGCAGTGGCTGAGGAAGTGTGAAGACAAGGAAGGGGAGGTGGATGTCTGCTAAGTATGCTGTGCAATTATAATACTTACACATCCTGTCCAGACCAAACTGAGCCTTCCAGCCCAGCTCTTTCTCAGCAAGCTGGGGATCAGCATAGCAGGATGCGATGTCTCCACCCCTCCGTGGGGCAATCTGGTAGGCAATCTATTGAGAGAGAGAGAGAGAGAGAGAGAGAGAGAGAGAGAGAGAGAGAGAGAGAGAGAGAGAGAGAGAGAGAGAGAGAGAGAGAGAGAGAGAGAGAGAGAGAGAGAGAGAGAAAGAGAGAAGGGTCATGATCAGGACAGTTGTAGCCCTCAAGTGTTACCTTTGATCTTCCTATTCGTGCTGGCCATGTGATTAAGAGGTGAAAGTCATAAAACACATGCATGGCAAACTTGCCTTTCTCCCTGAGGCCTTCTCCATAGCTTTCACCATCTGCAGCACTGAGTAACCTGTACCTGTGCCCAGGTTATACACCTAGGAGGGGAGGGAATGGGGTGTCATTAGTTGGGGAAACCAGGTGGAACTACACAACTGATGACAAGAAAGCAGACGGAGAGACTTGGTAGCTACCTTGCATCCACAGCTTTCTTCCAGTTTCCTGAGAGCTGCTATGTGTCCACTCGCCAAGTCCACCACGTGGATATAGTCCCTCACACCTACAGAAGACAACATAGTGGTATGTACAGTATATGAAATGGTATATACTGTATATCAAAGCCTTCTGATCCGTCTAATGTTTTATATACAGACTTAAGACTGCGCTACCATAAAGCTATACTAAAGAATTCACCACCATTATTTTGTTTCTGAATAATCTAAACTCCCAAAAATCCTCCTGATGAATGGAAACATTGTAATTACCTGTTCCATCAATTGTATCGTAATCATTTCCAAATACATTCAGATGTTTCCTTCTACCAATGGCAACCTACAAGAGCAGTTAATAAAAACTGTAATTATCACAGAACTGGTGAATAATATTGTGCAAAATTCAAAGAAATTCAAGATTAAATTGGCATGAATCTGTCAGGTAAATTACCTGAGCGACATATGGTAACAGGTTGTTGGGGATACCCTGTGGATCTTCACCAATTTGACCGGAGATGTGAGCACCAATGGGGTTGAAGTACCGTAGTAACACAGCATTCCAGTCCTGTGAACATGTTATATACAATAGGTGGTGACAAAAGATGGTGGAGTAGTAGTAATGCCATTGACAACTGGTTGAGCATGTTTTGTTTGTGTGTGTGTGTGTGTGTGTGTGTGGGGTGTGGGTGTGGGTGTGGGTGTGTGTTTGTGGGTGTGCCAAGTGTCAACTCAACTTCAACAGAGAGACACACAGTCACAAACAAGTTATTATATTCTTATAACAAAGAATAAAGAGGAGATTGAATGATAGCATGAATTACAAACACTAGATCATAGATAAAACTGTTTTGGGCGACCAAGTGTGCTGCAATGATAATGCTGTTTTGGGCTAGTGCCAAGTGTGCCAAGTGTGCTACAGTACAAGGGTCATAACCAGCACCTCGGCCTACCTTTCTCTTCATATGAGGGTGAGGGATTCTGGCCACTGACCTAGTTTGCATTGACCACATCGACCCTGAGCCAATCAGCTAACTTAAAAAATGCAGCGCGAGAATACCATAGGCTATCAGTGAAGGCCTGACCCAATCGTTTTGAATTTAAACATCTCTAGCAAGCAATCGTTTCTCAATGCCGAGATCCCAGACCGTTGTACAAAGAAATGTGAAGACAGAGGGGCTGGTTACGACCAGGCTAGAACCAAGTGTGCTACCAGGTGTTTTCAAATACTATGTACCAAATGTTTAATTTCTGAATGTACAAAGATAAATGTACTATCTACCTTCTCAGCCTTGCAATGGTCCTTGATCATTTCCTCAATGAAGTACTTGGTCTGGCCGTAAGGGTTGGTGCAACCCCCTGCTGGGTGGCTCTCATCGATGGGTAGCCTCTGGGGATCCCCGTACACGGTAGCTGAGCTGCTGAAGACCAGATTGTGCACCCCATGAGCCTGCATAACCTGCGAGACATGCAGATGCACACAAAACGCACATACACAAAAATCCCACACAGACAGACAGGCGCACAAACACACACACACACACACACACACACACACACACACACACACACACACACACACACACACAAACACACACAAACACACAAGGCAGCAGCCAGTGAGACCATCCAAAACAGCCAAGAGCACGTTGCATGTTCATGTTAAAAATGTTGAGATGGGAGGGAGTTAATGTAGGCAACAAACCCACACATTAAAGCAAAACTCTCTGTGGTAAGACAACATGCAAAACTAACACGGACACACTGCAAGTTATGCATTAAACCGACCAAAAAAACTGACATGCACAATCACAGAAAGACAGATTCACTGTTGCTCACCTCAAGTAGGTTAATGCTTCCTGTGAGATTGACACGGTAGTATCGCAGAGGCTGCTCAACAGACTCTCCCACTGCTTTTAGGCCAGCAAAGTGCATTACTGCATGGAATTTGTGCTGGTGATGGTGATTGGAAGACAGTAGGAGAAGAGAAAAAGCTCCCCATTAGGTCATGTCTTCGAGGCTAAATTATTTTTTTCTGAGTAACAATGCTGAAACTCCTAGGAAGGTCACATTAAGACCCTCTTCTTGTACTTAAGGGATCCATAGTAGTCTAATACTAAGTAAGTATGCTTGAAGAGTAACTCTTCGTTAACCTCACTCACGTCAGATGACTTGTAGCAAGGCTTGTTTCAGAAGTCTGGACGTCATCAAAAAATCTTGCATATAATTGGACAAACCACTTGTCTGTCATCTTACTTCAACCACTTACATCGAAACCTACCCATTGCATCCCGTGATTTCAACTGTGCCAAACAAACATAAATGGCAGTATCTGTGGCATAATTGCCACAATTATCGATTTAACTAGCATAATATAGATGCTTCTTTCATATATAACTGTTAGTAGTGTTTTGTAAGTTTGCAATAGATGAGCTACGTCAAAAATCCTGCCCGGTGGTTCATACGGTCACCTGGTTGGTCGGTCCGTTCAATATCAGTCCTGAAATCCCCTTCAATGGACGCGATCTCAGATGCTTGAGCCCAACGGGGCGCTGCATCTGACGTGAGTGAGGTTAAGCTTTCGTACCCATGATTAAAATAATTCAGTATAGAGTTAAAAAAACAATCAAACCTTTTTAAATATCCTTTCTAGTCCTGGTTTGTCAAGTAAATCCTGCTCGTGGAACTCGATACTTGTGTCCAAAAATGCCTCAATTCTTCGAATGCTTTCAGGGACATCCCCAACTCCTCATATTGAAAATGCAAAATTTATGTTAATCAAACTACTAATACACCAAACAAGACAGATATATAGGCCTAGTTTTGAATAACACTTCAACATTTTGTGTGTATGTTGTGTATAAACAAATAAACCATCACCAGTACTTTTACTCAATTGTAATCACGGTGACTGTATATTTTGACTCATACTAAGTGACAACAGGGTAAAAGAGTCACAAACACCAACAAGTCTATCTGAAAACCGCTCCTTGACTCTCTGTGATGACACTCACCTCGTACAGCATTGCTGAAGTTATCAATCACCACAGGTTGATAGCCAGCCTCTATGAGTTCTACAACACAATGGCTGCCAATGTAACCCCCTCCACCTGTGACAAGCACCTTCTTAGCCATTTCTTGGGCTGAAGTTGTAAGCCTCCTTGCAACCTGGGAACACAATACAACAGCCTGAATATTCAACCCACACCACTGACGTGAGTGAGGTTAGAAGGATAATGCCCTGGGCTCATTCAAAAGGGACTTCCTTATGGGAGGGCACATGACGCTACACAGTGTTGTATTTTTTTCTGGCAGTGTGACAGGGCAGAGATCTTTTTTTGTCAGGGCCACTAGGTCCTGTTCCAACAAACCCCACCCCATAGGCTACCCTGCCTACAGGATCTGTGACGTGGCCCATTGAAAATCCTGGTACCTGTCCACCTCTGGTACTTCACCTCTACCTCCTCCACCTTCACCTCACCCCACCAAACCTACTCAACAAACCTCAGAGACCTCACCTATTCTTTTATCCCCAAACATGCCGATCTCAAAGATCAAAATATTGCAATTCACTCCATGAATAGAAGCACTAAGCAGAGCACGATTCAAACAGAGAGTAGGCCTGCCTTACGTTAAATACATCACATTATTTAGGCTATCCATACTCCATTCATTCAACTATGACAGACTAGAGGACAGGAATTAGGTTGACGTTAAAAAGCAGTAAAACAGCACAACATATCAATATCATTTAATCGTCATGGAACTGATAAATTTGGCCGCATTATAGTTACTACATGCAGTGACTTATCCTACTACATGTAAACCCCGAATTATTGAGAACATTGACAGAACATTGAGGAACAACACAGAGGACAGAATGAATAAATTACACTTACTGTGCGGTCAAATAATCTTAAATGCCGACCGTAAAATGAGACCAATATTAATCGGCTCAGTGTCACATAAACTGTCGCCGTGACTTCTGTCCAGGTGTAAGAAATACTACAGAAAGTTGTTCCATCCTAGATTTAATACATTCCCCGTTTCTTCCTGTGTAACGTGGAGCGACGTGAAGATTGAACAACAATGCGTCATTTCCGGAAACACAGGCGACTGATGTTTCAAATTAAAGCTACAGAGCTTTTCAACAGTTGCAAGAGGAACTACTATGTTCCCCAATGTGGATAACTCTACCATACAAAACACATAAAAAGTATATAGATATTATGGAAATCATCATGAAAATGTGAAATGTTTTATTTGCAAATCTATTTGAAAATTAGTCAACCTTCCATGCAGGCTACACAGCCAGATCCAATTATGTATGTTGACAAGTTCAGTAGGCTTAAGGTTCTATTTAGTACAGTACATGTGTTTTAAATTGTGTACTCATTGTTTGACATTATATTTACAGCCTGAAGAAAAACTGTTGTCATTTAAGAAAAGTGTTGTGCATATTCCTGCTATAGCCGATATGTAACTTTTATTTTGAAGACACCCTTACAAAGGTTTCCAGTTGTTCCTCTACCTAATTGCATCACATTTCACACCAACATTTAAACCAGGAAGACAGTGACGTTTGCATCCCCTCCCATCACAAGACAGTACTGTCCCTGTTTGCATGATACAGGAGCACCATTGATACAACCTCACCGATTTAAAATAATTTCAAAGAAGCAGTTTAGCCTTGGCATAGGTGGTTAAATGAGTGTAGAGTGAACCAAGTGAAAAGTTTCTAATTAAACAATACATACCTTACCCCCCAAAACAGGCGTAGACTTTCAGAATATCAGAGATTGCGTTGGAGATTAATTTTTATTTTTTTTTATTTTTTTAAAGGGTTCTTACTTATATGCTAATCACAGCATGAAATAAAAAACACAAAACAAATAACATTTCAATATAGGCCTAACTTATACAGTGAATGGAAAGTAGGCCTACATGCTCTCATATTCTAGCCTCCACACACACACACACACACACACACAGAGAGAGAGAGAGAGAGAGAGAGAGAGAGAGAGAGAGAGAAACTCTTATTTATTCCCACAAGACACAAAACTTTGCCAGCAAAGGAATTTCACAGAACTGCACCACATTGAAGCCTCCTTGTGGAACCAGCATGCAAGAGAATATACTGTATGAACGATAATTGTTGACATTTCAGAAGTGCAGCATTGAAAGTGCCTCACCAAGCAACATATAGCCTAGGTCACTGGTGAAAAATCTTGGGTGCATGTACAAATACTTTGATTGACAGCGCAGGCATCCTGTGCGTTCCTCACAAGGATTTTGTGTTCTTTTATATGCTGTGCCAGTTTTGAAGCCCTGGTGCCAGTCCTGCTTCACCAACCACAACTGGCCCCTGACTGAGGATGGCCTTGAGGACACCAGAGGGGGGAAAGTTTTCTAAGGGAGGTACAGTAGTTGTAATACTTTATTGCTCCAGTAGCAGAAAGCTTTCCTGTCCCATTTGAGGTTGCGTAAAACATCTTAATCAGTTCTCTTTCCAGAGGAATACATCCCATTAAGACAGAGGAATACATCCCATTAAGACCATCTGTCTCAGTTTCTTCAATTAGGCTACTGCAAAGGAACGGAGGAGGACTCACTGAGATGAACGGTTGCAGTTTAGGTGAGAACATAAAGAAAACTGATCTGATTAATGTAAAACTTCTGCATTTTAAAACATCCTATCTCAGGTAACACACTATCTTATATCCCAGGTGCCATGTCCTGGTCTGTCATCTGCTTGTATCTGTACATGGCTGTGTGTGTACATCAGTCTGATACCTCAGCTCCACAGCACCGTGGCTGGTTGCGTCTGTGGGAGGAGGGTGAGGACTGTGGCGAGTGCCAGGACCACCTATGCCCTCCTGCGCCCTCTGACTGTCCGGCTGGTCTGGTGCGGGACAGCTGTGACTGCTGTGAGCTGTGTGCCAACGCCGAGGGCCAGCTGTGTGACCCAGACGGAACACAGGAATTCTACGGACACTGCGGGGAGGGGCTGCGCTGTCGGAGGCCTCCGAGACGTAAGAGGCGTCTCAAGGACAACGACAAGAGCGATTACAGTCCAGAGCCCAAGTGTGTGTGCCGATCCACAAGCCCTGTGTGTGGATCCAATGGGCGCACATACCCCAATCCCTGCCGGTTTAGGGAGGAGGCCAGCAGACTGGGCAAGGAGCTGAGAGTTGCTGGGGCTGGTCCCTGTCACTCGGGTAATGACCCACAGAGTTAGAGTGGAACTATCCCAAGGTTCCCTTGAGGCACTAAGCCTTGAACCCTCAAAGATGTAACTTCATGGATTGATTTCATACTTGACTGATTCATGTCAGTTAGGTCTTAAAGGCTTCAGGGCTTAGGGTTACAGAGGACATTGGGATTAGGTCAGTGACTAATTTTAAAGCTGTGTTAAATAGTTCATTTCATGTCAGATAAGGGTTTACCAGAGGGTTTGTCACTAACCGTCAAGTAATGGCTTGTATTTGCACTAAACAGTGTAATTGCCTAGCATGGCGACTTTCTGGTGTTGAAGAACCTAGGTAATTTAGCATGTTATTAGCGTGATTAAAAAGAAGGTAATAATCCTGATTAATTCTGCAGAGCCAAAATCTAGCATAAATAAGAAAATGAATGAATGAATGAATGAATGAATGTACATAGCTTTGCAGAGAGCTGCTTTGAACTTGAATATAAATGACTCCCTGCAAGAATTCTGTTGGTTTTGGTGCATGTGAGTCAATCTGCTGTTTAATGCTGGTTTGTGGTATTAGACAGAGCTGCCATACCACAGTTATGACTGGAATGACACTTTGTAAACATACTGGATGTATGAAAAAAAAAAACCTAAGGTCTTGAAGAGGGCATGTGTTTTCTCAGCCCCACAGATTTCCAGAGCTCCTCAAAACCTGACAAACTACACAGGAAATGACATTGTATTTGGATGTGAGGTGACTGCCTTCCCTTTACCCAGTGTGGGCTGGATGAAGAACGGTAGCGACAACATTCTGCCTGGTGATGACCCTCACATTTCAGTCCAGGTGTGGAGTTTTCCTCTCATTTTCCCACACTATGCTGATGCGTATCTCAGATATCCACTTCGGGTCACTGGGGCCAAGTTATAAGTGGGAGAGATTTATTATTGTGGTCTAGTGGTTTGTGGACCACTCATTAATTCTCAGTAGTAAGGGGTCATCAATGTAAACAACGCCTCTTCTCATACCCAGAATGCATTTCTTCTCTAGGTTCGGGGTGGGCCGCAGCGCTTCACCATATCAACATGGCTGCAGATCCAAGGTGAGGAGAAGTGTGGCTTACAGTATGTCAAAAGATTCTCAAACATCTCCGGAATTCACTTGGGTCTTGTCTTCTTGGATGGATTTCAATAGGCATTCTTAGATGTCACACTATTCAGTCTAATACACTGTATACTGTAAAGCTGGTGCCTTATGTAAAATGACCGAGACGGCCAACATGAAAGCCATTTCTTATGTTAGAGTGGAGAAGTCGGCCTACTATCTCTCTGCTTTGTGGTTGAACCAGAGTCGGTTGATGTTTTAAAGTATCTTTGGTTGAACTATGCCCACAAGAGCTCTTTATTAAACAAAGAACCTAAAGAGAGGGAGGGATAGACAAATAACCTTCAGTCATTCACTTAACTCACAGAGATGAAGGAACTTGACAGAAAAGGGGAAAAGGGATAATGAGCAAAAGTGTAACAAGCTAAATTCTGAATACACTATATTCTTTCAAGTAAAGTAAATCCTAGTAGGAAAAAAATAGGTGTTGATTTGTGCTAGATCAATCAAACTATTATGTAATACACAACACAGTGATCCAACAAGGTTATTCTCACGTCACTTCTTCAAAGGTCTCCATCTCTCTGATGCGGGCGCCTACTCCTGCATCTCCCAGAATGCATTGGGGAAGGCTATAGCCTCAGCTCAGCTTGAAGTGCTCAGGAAAGGTGAGTTAGTTAGTTATTGACCGCTAAAATGGTAGAAAACCACATTTCTCTCCCCAGCAAAGCCACATTCCAAACATGTTTGTTTAACAAACGGTTGTGTAATTTGATGTCCCTTAGGCCAATGCCTCCGTAAAATAGATTAGATTGCTTCACTATAATGTTCTCTGTCCAAGTATTTTGTTTTGACATTACATTATTTTATATTTCATCATAGCTGTTTATTCTGGTCATTTTCCCAGAGATAAGGACGAGTGATGGGGAGTTGGATGACTATGGTGACCCAGAGAAAGACTACTTCTATAACAACAATCAGGATGATGAAGATGACGACCTGACCGTATCTGGGGATTATGCGGAATAGAAAATTACAAGAATGCGAGGGAGAGGAAAACTGTTGATACAGTAAATTAGCATTAAGACAGAAATATGTTATAGATTGAGGATATATTCTGGGACATTTGTTTAAAGTTGGAAGAAGTGAAGCCTACATCTGAATGTTCTTCGTGGTAAGCTAATCAACTTGGTATGCATGAGAAAGCCTAGCTTCAGATGAATCATTGCTTTCAGTAATGCGTTTTAAAGGCTGCTGATTATTCTTGTCTTTTTTCCCTCGCTAATACAACACTCTGGAGAGCACGTTTGGAGAAATTCCCATACTCATCAAAGGGAAAAGGAAATCAAATCTGATCAAATGAAAGATGCAATGTCTGGTCAGCCTGTACATGAAATGAGCCTCCCGTCTGGAGATGTAGTGATTAAGGGTCTTGGTGTTGGCCAATGTGTCAACTCCAGTAGGCCTACCTGTCTTTGCTCTTACAGTAAATTTATGGATATGGATATGGATGTGGGTTTTGGCAGATATCTTTGTCATAAACAGCTTACAATATAAACATTACATTTTATTATGATCAATAAAAGAATGTTGTGTAATAATTTGGGGAAAAATAAAAACAATATTAAATTTTCTTTGCTTTCATAACACATCATAAAAAAACAAATGTGTAAGTCCCACAGTAAGAGTCTTTCTTTTTTTTTGGATTGAATCTCCACATAGCTGGACATAGCTTTAGGATGTGTTATTTTAAACAAAGTTTTTCAGACTAAATATTTAGATTCTTTGCTGTTGTGAAAAAGACAGAGATGATTATGTTGGGCCTCAAGAGGGCGGCAGAAACTTACTTTCACCATTAGTCACATGCAACACAATTTAAAGCCGATTTAAAACTTCTAACAAGAAGCACGCGGATATAGTCACAGCTCAAAATAGATCGTTTTTATTTATTTCTCTGAATCTTTGGCAAATTAACCTTCGTTAAACAGCTGAAATTACATTTAAATTCCCAACGCAGGACTCATCAGCAGACACAGTGAAGGAGAGAGCCGCTGCTGCTAGCAGGCTTTGGGGAAGGCAGAGTGAATGGAAAATAAAAAACGAGAACAAGTTTCTCAGTCCTGCATGTAAAACAGTGCAGTCATACCCCCTTTCAGGTACACAGGAGACTCTGTGTAATGTGTGTTGACCACTGAGGCCGACCACAAGTGAGTCTGATAAGTGTGAGCCATCGTGTCTGTCATAGGAGCTCGTTGTTAAACGCTGAACTCTTACAGGAACACTACAAAGTGCTTCTAAAAGTGCATATTTACAGAGTGTTTAAACCACAGCAAAACTGGTCATTATCTTTTTTTTAAAAAAACAAAACAAAGACAAAACATTCTTGATAATATTTACCACAGTACATCACATACTAGAACACGGGTGAGTTAAAGCAGGCCAAAAATCTTGAAAAATCTTCAATCACGCAGACCAAGTTGAAATACATCAATCAAGAAAACCTTTGGGGTGAAAACTCATATTGTTGCATTGTCCAAAACACTGTAACTTTTTCCTCTCCACACATACTGTAGCTCCAATACACAACCAACAGGGGGCGATCCAACACAAAGTCTGTCAGCAGTCCTGCCCAGTCCAGTCCAATCTCATCACGTCATCCATGCCTCAGTAGTCGCCCTGATCAGTGATATTAAAACGTTCACGGAGAGGAAGCCTCCGAAACAACTGCTGCATCTCGAGACATCTTGGCAAGAGTTATTGATGTCCATCAAGAAGGCATCATCATCACATCTCAAAGTGTCGGTAAATGCTCTCCACGTATCCCAGAACCCTTTGCCAGTCGGGTCCTTCGGCTCTCAGCATCTCATCCACAGTCTGCAGACACACATGACAGAAAGGCTTACCGTAAAGGAAGAAGTCAGAGACAAATTACCTCTTGAAAACAAAACCACAACATCTGAAAAATATCCAGAAGATCTCAGTTGAGAAGGACCAGACTGGCAAGGGTCTGATGGGGATATGGCCATATATGGAAGACTATTTCATGAGAATACAATCAATGCAGTTATCTGGATAACTGTAGCAATGCTCAGTGGAATGCCTATTTAATGCTATGTAATGTCTAGGTCATTGTCCTTGACAACATACCCCCCTGTCTGAAACCCCCAAGGGCCATTTCTAGGTCTGCTTTTCATTTAAAAGTGATTCAATCATCCTGTGATTCGGTTCCATGTGTGCTGAATTTTGAATGCACTTACAAGCGAGGCTGTGATTCCAACACCCTCCCCAGTCTGGAATGCAAGGGTGAGGTTCTCTCTCTGTGCACAGAAACATCAACAAAAAAAACAATTGTCGTCATTGTCATCGTAATTAATCAACCAAGAACAGTAAGCACTGAACCAACCTGTCAATTAGGTTCACTTAGGCCCTGAACCTGAACTTACACCAAAAATCAAACACATATCATACTGCATAGATTTATCTGTAAAATGTATGAGCTTGACAGTGCAGAGCAAGTGCATCTGTGTCTGTACAGCTGATGAATGTGACAGAGCGTGGGAATGTGCGAGTTCTCACCTTGTTGTCCGGACTGAGGCTACTGTATGGAATGTGCGATGGGAGGTAGGTGTGGTACACGGCACAGAACGCCAGGCCATCCGCCCAACTGCTGCTGAAGTTGGTGATCTCTATATTCTGATGAGGCAGAGTTGAAAGTGTGTGAAAGTGTACAAATACATACACGGATACATAGACACACACACAAACACACACACAACCTTTGACCTTGTGTGTGTGCATATGAGAAAGAAAGTTTAAAATACAAACTGTTCAGCATCAGTTTACGTTACAAACACAACAAGAGGGTTAGAATATGTTCTATGAATTCTTAACTAGAGATGTGATGAGGGTTTAACTCCTCTGAACTGTGTGTGGTGAGACTAACTGTCTGGTTTACATTGGCTCCACTGCCAAGGCCAAGTACCTTGTAGCCCTGGGTGCGACTCTGACACCAGCGCAGCAGCGAATTCCTTTTGGAGCCACCATGACGACGCAGCAGCCGGTTGAAGTCATCCTGGGGCCTGCTAAGACTGACACACACACACACACACACACACACACACTTAAAGTCAAGGCAGAAATTAAATGACAGACAAGTATTGAGTGTCAGGGCCGCTCTGAATGGAGCTATTGGGCAACTGTTTGAAAACAAACATCAAAGGTCCAACCATGTTGACTTAATATACTGTAACAGGGATGGGGTGTGGGAACCATGGGATCAGTATGTGCAGAGACCTCTTCCCTACCGAACAGGACGTGGGTGGTGGGCTTTTCATCCACCGTTTGTCCAGCAGTCCCATTCACACAGTGCTACCTTGTGTGCCTTCCTTAACTCAGCCGTGCCAGAACTGAGCATGTGGTAACAAGCCTTCAGCTCTTAATATGAAGCAAACCCTTTGAAATTTGGCCACGCCATGGGTCAAATCCAATATCAAAATCCCGAGTCCAATTCATTATGCTGGCGTGCTTACGAAAGTAAACACCCTCCGACGTTCAACCGTAGTCCATCAATCAAGTCATCTACAAGGAAACGCACTGTGTGGGTGCTGATGGCTTAAGTAATAGTTCCACATCCCTCAGATATTCCCCAAGCACTGCACTGCGCTGTGAGTGGTGAGTGAGTTAAGTTAGGGCTGTTGGGAACTCAATGTACTGCGGTTGTAAATGACTGGAACTCAGTGTACTGTGCTCTAAAGGCTGGAAAGGGGAGCAACATAGCAGCAGGCCACTGAACCTGTACTGTACTCTATGCAGATATGCTGCTGCTAATCCTACCCAGGGGTTCCTGTTGTGCCTGGAAGCACAAACCCTTTGAGCAATTTGTCAGTCTGGTTTTCCCTAAAACAATGAGGAACTGGAAAGCATTGTGCATTATTGATATAAAGGGTGTGTGTACGTGCAGGCGTGTATGTTTATCTGTCTGTGTGCGTGTGTGTGTGTGTGTGTGTGTGTGTGTGTGCGTGGGCGCGCGCGCGCGCGTGTGTGTGTGTGTGTGTGTGTGACCCTCACCTGCTTTTACTAGAAGTGAATGCATCTGTGAGATCAGGCTGGCGATTTGAATCCTCTTGTTTACCTTATAGGACAAACAAACACACTGTTTACATATGGAAACCAAATAAAGTAGTGACGATGTCAATGATCCTGACATGATAAAGGGGAAAGGGACAACCCCAGCTAGAGTCTATTGGAACAGACCTGAATGATTGTTGTTCAAGTTCTCCTGCTTGTCTGGAACCCTCTTTCCCCAGGCCTGAGTAGTGCCCTGAAACAAAAGGCAACATTAAATATTGAGACTGAAATCGTCTAGTGCTAGTAAATGTCAGTGTCGTGTCCAAAATAGCCCCCAAAAAAGTCAATTTGTTGTATGATGCTCACTTTACTGGTGGGTCCTGTTGAGGAGGTTGTTTGGGAAGTACCATTTTGCACAACGGGGGAGTCTGAGGATGCAGGAAGTCTTGAAAGGCTCCTACAGAAAAAAAAAACAAAAAAACAATTATGGACCAAACCATGAAATTAATATGAATGGTATGGCCAAGCGGGAGAGACGGGAGATCCTAATGCTCCCATTGGGGATCTCTCTCTCTTTCCAGGAAGGACAGGAGGAGCGTGAAAAAATCCTGAAATGTTACCCTCATCGCTTGAGCATGACAGCTGATTAAACTCCTGGGCTGTGGCCAGGCGAGCAGAGGCGCTGTATTAAACCTATTTGAGCTCGCTTGGCAACGCTGTTGAACAATTGTTCAAGTGGGCGCACATTGTATGAGTGGGGAGTGGGGGCAGCTTTGACCACTACAAGACATGAAATAAGGATCTAAAAGAAATGTCAAATGGGCTTTGCAGTATTCCCATATTGACTGAGATAAAATATAGCTGAATAAAATCTTCCTGAAGCCCATAAATTCCACGCCACCATCTTGCCTTAACACAGGATATAGTAGGTTGGTAGCAGAGACACTAGAGGTCAGATAGTAATAAAGATAGCAGAGGTGGTAGGTGACTAAAATCACAATCATGTGTCTAAAAAAGAGGGCAGTGAGACGTGTATTATTGGTCAGTTATAGTGCAGCGGATCTCACCTGGATCTCTCTGAAGGTAAACTTCTGCGGGGCTCTTCCCTCTTCTTCCCCTCAGCTGCAAGGCTCCTCAGGTACCCTTCTACCACCCCCTTCCCACTGGTGCTCCTCTCCCTGCCCCTAAGGGGCTGCGTCTGGCTCTGCTCCTGGGTCCCTCCGCTGTGGGTGCCCTGGGTCAGGCTCTGGGTCTGGGTGAGGGTCAGGGTCTGGGTCTGGGTGGGGGTCAGGGTCTGGTTTTGGGTCAGGATGGCCAGCCTCTGCCGACTCTCTTCCAGCTGGGCCCTGAGAGGCTCCAGGCGGTCCTCAGCCTCTTTCTGTGCCTTCAAGGCATTGCCCACCTGCCTCTGCCATGCTTGCTGGGTGTCTCGGAGTACGATCAGCTCCTCCTCGGCCTCCTCCCGCAGCCGGTCGGCCACGGCAACAGCCACCTGCAAGTCAGCCTGGAACTGCTGCCACTCCCCCCGCTCTTCCTGTAGAAAAAGAAGCCCCGACCGCTTGTCACCACGGAGACGGACTTTACGGTAGATCCCGCTCTAATAGCGAGGTTATGTAACTCCTGCCTCCTCATGTTTGTTCAAGAGAGAGCACTGTAAATATCTCATCAGGCTATTTTCTCTTGAAACTCCCCTGCCCTTCCTACATGCCTAGTCATTTAAAAAGAAACTACTAGACTTCTCAGGAATATGGTCATCTTTCTTGGAAGCATGGAGATAAGTGACACAATAATAGTTTTATAATAATAATTACTGCACATCAAACTGTTTCTCAACAGTGAGCTGTACGAGTAAGCTTGTGTACATATAATTATACTTCTAAGCTTGTTGTTTACATAATATTCAGTGCTGCCAAAAGATCAAGAGGACAGCCACTGATTTAATAATTTAGACAGTGGGTCAAAAACACAGGTCTGTCCAGCAAACAACCATTTATATTATGGAGGTGTGGCATAGAAACTGAAAAAAGAAATTCTCTCTCATATTGAAAGCAAAATAATCTCTGTCAGAAAGTTTAGTAACACAAGCTACTTAATATGGTTGTGATGATGTAAATGTAATAAGATAAATGACTCTGTCTTGTGATTACATAGAATGGCACAATAACCTACTGTAACTCGCCAACATTTCAAAATTGATTTGGAAAGTAGAAGAGAAAAACGGTCAAGCGTTCCTTGAACCATTTACCAGTCCATGATAATACAGCAACATGTTTACGCAATGCCTCCGAATTGGAATTCAATAACTGTTATTCAATAGCTAACAGATACATTGATTTGTCCATAGATCTATTAGTAAACCACCACAAATATTTGAGGAGGCCACTGCAAGGGCCTACTCCTCTACTATTCAACCTCCCCTGTTCACTGTGCCATATTTCTCCCTCCACTAACTGCCAATAGTGGTGCATGCTTCACGGCTAAATGGAAACTGTGAGAAAAACTTAAAGTGCTGCAGGTCTCTTTCCCCCTCTTTCAAAAAGACTGAGGTCATCCACTAGCACTGGCAGGGCGGCTCAAGTATTGGCAGTCGCAACAAGATACTGTGTGCGCCCTGTTGAGGCCAAGCGACTGGACTTGGTGCCAAAGGCTCGGGCGCCACCATTCAGGCTCAGCCGCCCAGAACACCCCTGCAAACTGCCAGCAACAGGAATGTGTGTCTACCTGGGGGTGTATGTGTGTGTGTGTGGGGGGAGCTGTGAGCGTGCCTGAGCAGCTCTCTGAGAATATTGCTCAACGTTTAAAAAACCTTAAGCGTTATCACACAGGTTTAGACAGATAACACTTTTCAGAGAACTGTGACGGAAACACTTTGTTGCAGAGCTTTCCGACTGGAGTGAGGGGGATCTTGGAGGAGATTTAGCCATCCTTACTTGCTTAGTGAAGCTGCAGTGAGGAAGCCCAGACATGCTCAAACACCTTGACTGAATCAAATTACCCAGCAGCAGCTGAGTGGAGTGGAGGGCTAACCGCTGCCATGACTGTCCCGGTGGAAAAAAACAGCCGGAGTGGGGTGTTGTGGGAGAAACCAAGACGGAGGCCTCCATCTGAACCATGACCTGAGCTGAGCACCCTTTGAAACATGACTTG
>JAODXP020000024.1:26868821-26916321 GCA_027497455.2 Sardinella longiceps | reverse complement strand
CTCTGGGAGGAGAGTTCTGGGATGGAATGTGTTCCAGCGATGCCTAATCTACTACAGATCAGGGGGAGAGAGAGAGAGAGACAGAGAGAGAGAGAGAGAGAGAGAGAGAGAGAGAGAGAGAGAGAGAGAGAGAGAGAGAGAGAGAGAGAGAGAGAGAGAGAGAGAGAGAGAGAGAGAGAGAGGCCCCTGAGCAGAATACTCTGAAGGGTGGGGCCCCCATTATGAACGGGAAATTACACACACACACAAGACAAAAAAAGAAAGAGGAGGGGAAAAAAGTGGAGGAAGAAGATGATGAAGAAAGAGAAGAAGAAGAAGAGGAGGATGGAGGGATGCAGAGGATAAATCTTTCCCTCTTTAAAAAAATGGCAGGAATTCCGCCAGGACCTCAGAGGAATGGAGCGCGGCCGGCTCTGAGCGACGGCGAAAGAATGCGGACTGTGCTGGGGTGCGTTCCCCTGCTTCCCCCTCGTGCTCTTCTGACAAACAGAGGAGCTTTTCATTGTGTTTCTGATGGCCAGCCAGGCGGCCCAGCGAAGGCCACATCAAGACCATCGCAACCCACTTCCTCTGCTGGGAGCTCATGCAGGAAGTGGGCCATTAAAAGAGCTCCCATCTCCCAGAGGCCTTGGCTGGCACAGATGACAAGCAGCAAAGTGGACACTATCTCCCAAGGATGCTAAGCCCTGACCTGTGGCTGGCGCGTGTGTATGTGTGTGTGTGTCTTGTCTGTGTGTGTGTGTGTGTGTGTGTGTGTGTGTGTGTCTATGTGTTTGTATATGTGTGCTCGTGTGGGAGCAGCGCCATTTCTTGTTTACTTCCCTTGAATATTTACAAGAGACAAGGCTCCCGGGATCCAATTCCTTTTCCTGCCCTCAAAAATGCTAAATATATACCACAAATTTGTTGAGTCAATGACATAGTTAGAACATAAAAAAAAAAAAAAATACAGGTTCACATCCGCAACAAAGGAAGCGGACGATTACATTTGTAGAGCACAGATGACTAACTCATCAACAATCTGGTTCTAATTCAAAACTTGATCAAATAAAAAAAGTTAAACTTCAAAACACACAAAAATGTTGTGTGAGACTAGCGCCCTAATGAGGTAGTGTGTGTGTGTGTGTGTGTGTGTGTGTGTGTGTGTGTGTGTGTGTTGTAGATGAGGCTCACCTGAACACTTTCCCTCAGGCTCCGTAGTTCCCTCACCAGCTGCTCGCGCTCAGTTAGAAACCCGCGTAGCAGATCTACAACAAGATGGAAAAACACAGATGAGAACACTACAGGAAAAAAAACCTGAAAAATGAAGAATGAGAAGTTGAGAGTTTCATCAATAAACTATTTAATCTAACATGACACTTCACAGCAAAACACATGCTTGTTTATGCTCCATCCACTAGTCCTACAACGGAATTGTTATGGCAATGTTGAATATGACTTGTTTGATAAAAGGAATGCTGATGATATCACACTGCAAGGCTTGACTTGATCATGACTTTTAAGGCAATGTGGACACAAACATGGCAGGGCTTTTACACAGTCGTTGACACCGAGCTTGTGCAATAGTGGTAATAATGATGCAGTTTCTGAGCAGACAATGAGTGGAGGGGCTGTGATTCATAGCACTTCCGCTAATCTAGCGACAGCGAGAGCTCCAAGCCCACATGTCAGAGTCAGAGTGGGAATTCTGATATGAGCCAAATAACACAATCATGACCAACTGTGCACTCATACTGCATAGCTCAGAGGTTATGCATGAGCGACTTGAGCGTGTAGAGAATGAAAGATTTGCGCAGCTGTCCGATCCGGATATGGATAATATAACTTGTGAGGACAGTGAGTTTAGGGCCCTTGGTAGCTTTCTCACTGATTTACTGCAAATATTTCTGGCCTTTCCCCTGTTTCTTTACCCAGTTATTTACAGAACCATTTTCTAGGGGCTGAGTCTGACGAGAGTCTTGTTTGTGTGTGCACACTGGGCTGGCGATCAGACACGTGACTGTGCCAGGGCTGTTGATGAGACTGCCTGTTTGCCTGATTTGATCCGGTATCAGCAGATTCATCACCGGTATAGGCAGGCACATCTCTGCTATCTCCTTGGCGGCTGATTCAACGAGCAGAACTGGTTTGTACTCACTCGTAATAAGATATACCAAAGCACTGAGGTTACTTAGTACTGCCAGTAGGAAAAAGAATGAGGAAATTTGGTGTGACATACCATATTTTCAGAATCAGGCCTATAATGTACCACATTTCCTCATTCCTTGTCCAACTGACAGCACTCAGTGGCCTACAATAACAAGCTCCCCTTGAGGATTCTTTGAGTAATCAGACTCAAAGTACAACATACAATATGCGAGTCAAGCAGCCATGATGATGTGTGCTCTCTTACCAGCCAAGTTTGTTGCAGGATCAGTCGATGAGTGGAGTCCTAGCGCTTTCTGGCATTGTTCTAGAAGGTTCTCCAAACACGGGCTTCCTGGCCCACTGGTTGTTTCAGAGAGACATGACCCAAGCCCACTGTCCTTCTCCTGGAAAGTCTGCTCAGCAGGCTTAACAGGTGAGGAGTTAGGAGTCCTTGCTGGCGACAGAGGAACAGTACTACTGCTTACAGAAGAGGATGTGGTGGAGAAGAGGGAGGCCTTAGGTCCGCCCCGTACCAAAGACTCCCTCTTGACTGACGAGGATATTCCTGCTTTAACAGGTGACGGACAGGAGCCTGAGCCAATCACAGCCCAGTCCTGGCTGGTGTTGGGAGAGCCTGTATTGCTAGTGTCCAGGTTGCGGGGGGAAGAGCCAGCAGATGGGATGTCCTTGGTGTCCTTATGTGGCCGTCCTTTGCCCTCTGGCGTTGACCCTTGCAGTGGGGAGGCCAGAAACTGGCCTGGCGTGGAGGTAGGCGGCGGAGAGAGCGGGGAAGTTGGGGGCGTGTGGAACAGGTCCAGTGGGGGGCCTACATCAGAGAGAGAAGCAAAGAAAACGAGACAAAAGCAATGTGAGCGAGGATAACGAGAACAAATCGTATCTGTGTCCACGAGCCAAAACACACCAGACGGTCATGGCTGCGCTTAATTGAGGTTCTGGACACACTCTTGGGGGAGACATTCCTCTCGGGGCTGAAAAACATCAGCGACCTTACACACTTGAGTGTCTGTCCCTGTGTGAAAACAGCAGTCTTTACTCACAAAACAAAAAAAGATTCAGCAAGGCTGGATAGCCAAGATAACCAAACGCAAGTGACCATATAAGAATGCCTCCAGCATCTCTTGTACGAATGTGCTCAAAAATAACTCTTAAGACGCGGCAAAAGTGTAGGTGCCAAGGTCTCTGGCTTTTTGCAATTAATCCAATAGTCTTGCTTGTGGCAAGTCGGAGAATTTCGCTGAGTCATCACCAAAAGGGCAACAGGGCTTGACCAATCAACAGTGGCGTGAGGAGAATGTGAATGGGGCACTGCCCGCAGGGAGAGAGCTGACTCATACTCTCAACCTTCTCTTGCTCTCCTCCCTCCAATGCCACCCCCCACCTCCACCCCTTCATCTGCCCGACAACATCAACATGTTGGAGGGGTAGGGAGGAGGGGAGTGGGGGAGTGTTGTCTTTGTGCTCTGATGAGAAACTTAAGAAAGGAATGAGACTAAATTAAGAGTTGGAGTAGGCAAAGGCTTGAAAAGAGGGAATGGAATGAAAGAGTGAGAAAGACAGAGAGAGAGAGAGAGAGAGAGAGAGAGAGAGAGAGAGAGAGAGAGAGAGGTTACAGAAGGTAGAACTTAACAGGAACAAAAAGAGAGTCAAAGAAAAACACTTGAAAAGCGAGAGAGCTAACATAATAGACTAGTGGTGGGTGAATCCTTGCTTGGCATGGGACTGGAACCAGCGTGCATGCCAACCAAATATCTAACCCTTTTTTCAGAATGCACTGGCAGACGGGGAAGCATTCCGATGTGAGTTAAGAGATAGACTAGGGTTATCCAAGGAGAGATTTGGTCACAGATCAGCCCAAACACATGCGTCCTACAATATAACAGACTGATAGAGAACTGAACTTAGTCAGACAGTAAAATCCACTGCCTTGTTATTTACCAAGAGATCCATTGCCATCTTTGGTGGAAGTGTTCCCCATGGTGACCAGCAGCGGTGAGCAACACAGGGGTCTGCTCTCACCTCTGACTCCAGGAAACAGTCCTGTAGAATAAAGATGCCTGTTACACCTGTTTGGGTTGCGACACATAACTCTAGTGATCACATTTTCGAATGGCAACTGGACGAAGCCTATGCTTCAGGATATTTTTATAACAAAACTTTATGGTAACATAACGTCTAGTAGGCTATTGATGATCTAGATTGATATTGGTGATGACCATGAAAGAGTGACAGACAAAAGCATTCATTAAACGAGCTCCCTATGAGTGGGTCATTTGACAATTAGTTTGTATCAAACTTCAAACTCTGGGAGGCTTCTTCAACAGCGCACATCATCATTTGTCAAACAAATCACAGTTCCCAGAGCGTCACTTAGGCTATTTTCAAAAGTTAGAGTCAGGGAAAGTTATGGAATTAACGTTATCCAACTCAATCTACCACAACGATGCCGTTTAGTAGTAACTTCAGGCTATTCCCTTTAACAATTCGTTATATGAAACACAGCTATCACAGCTGACAACAGTAACGTTAAAATATTAACATCTTGGTAACTTTCACTAACAATTCAGAGATGGGCTACACTGATGCGCCTTGACACATCAGGACAAACGCTTTAGCTGTAGACTAACGTTAGTGCTGCAAAATAAAAAGCTAGACTATTTGTTATTGAAATATTAAAAACCCGAACAGAACTTCTGGAATCAAAACTCATCAAAAATCGTGTCGGTCCAAAACCTGTTACATGGGTTGAAACATAAGTGATCACAAGTTAGTGTAAAGATTTGTCAAGATCAAGTAGGATACACACCTTTTCGCGAAAACACTTATTTCCCAAGCAAACTTAAATACACCGTAATGTTACACTTTTCCCTTCGAAACAACCACTGCCCTTCACTCCCCGGCGCGAATCAAGACACAGGCAGTAGTTCCCTAACTGACAGAGGTGCCGTGCTGAAGTTGAATTAAACGCTTTACGCGCTACCAGCCAGCGTTGTAGGCTATGAGAAGAACCGAGGGTGGTAACATGCGCACGTATTCTAAACGTTGCGGTAATGATCCTGAGAGAGAAAAAAACACACTATTTCATACTTTTGCCCTTATATGATCAGAAACATCGATCCGAGCGTTCACATATTAAAATATTTCATACTTGCCCATGGAGTAAGACAGTAATCTTCCAGGAGTCAACTGGAAATTCCTTGGTAAACTCCTTAACACTCATTATCAATCTTGTAGGCCAACTTGTCGAAAGTCTTCTAAATGTTGTAAAAAGTAGCCTATGATAGACAGATAAATAACTTATACGTCCACAGAAACACAATTATGTCTTACACATGCATAACTTCGTAATCCACTGTTGAATACCAAATCACAAATTTGCATTGGCTAATTGGGATGCGACCGGTTCATTTCAAAAACGAAAGGACGACATCTAGAGTTCGCCCTCAAGAATACCAGCAAACCGGTGTATGTCCATAAAACGTCATGCTTCTTGACAATATTATTGATTACAGATTGCTGTGTAAAAACTACGTTGTTCTAGGCCTAAGAACACACTGAGTGCCATTGTAGTACATACATCTCAACAGCAGAGGGTATGTTTGGACCGTTGATGAGAAAACCATAAACCTGAACTTAACCACAGCCTATGCAGCCCCAGCAGCCTATGAAGGGTGCATTTTTATTTTATTTTTTTTAAGTCAGGGACAGGAAGATATTTGCAGTTATTCCGTTATAAATGTATAGTCTATAATTGGTTAAATAATAATAATAATAATAATAATAATAATAATAATAATACACAACAATGCAAAAAACCCAAAACTTTTTGTTTGTAGGTCTTCTGGTCAGGATCCACCAATTAATATTACGCCAATGTGTTTTCTAAGAGCTGTATGTTGTACTATTAACCCAAAGGCCACTGATACTAAGCTGAGATCTGTCGAAACTCATTAAACCTATTTAAACCTAATTCTCCCCCTTTTTGTGTGTGCCAGTTTCTCTATATATTTCTTTATAGCCCTTCTCCAGGTGTTTCTGGATCTTCTTCTACAGTGTTTTCCCCTATAGGCTCTATTGCAGTTTGGCGAGTGATGGAGTTGTAGTTCCTCTGCTTTGGGTCAGAGCTCTTTGTCTTCTCTGACCATCTGAAGTTTGGGATCTGACTTTGAGGTCGTTCTTAGTCAAAAGTCAGAACTTGTTTGGCAGATACTTTGCTTTTCCCCCAAGTCACAACAATGTGAAAAAATATATGGTCTTTGTGTTGGAGTTGAACATAGCCTATGTAAGTTTGAGCTCTACAGGTCGAGGCAAATGCAGTACTTGCCCTGCCTGTTTTCTTTCCTGTTTTCTTTTTGATGTAGCCTATTTTATGAATCACATAAACCTCAACAACAGGCATTTGAAAGGTGTCATTGTGTTGGCCTTGAGTTGGCCTTTTATTAGGCGTGCTTGTGCTGATGCGACAGCTGAAAAGAAATCCCTGCAGAGAAGTGCAAAGATATCATCACATATGTTTGAATTTGCTCTATTCGGGCCAGACCCCATGTCCCCAAAAGAATGATCAAAATACATCACCAGATGCTAATTTTAGGACAGTGGCCTAAAATAATTTGTCCTTATGAAAGCCATTAAATACGACACTGCCATTGGTAAGGTAGTGTTAATCTTGAACTTGTGAAATGTTTTGTGTATATATACTGTACAGTAGTATGTGTGTATAGACTTGTGTGTGTGTGATGTGTAAGAGAGACACAGGTCACTGTTAATGATTTCCTGCCTAAAGTGCCAGCTGGATCCAGCTTGCTTGGTCGTCCACAGGAATCTGCTGAGGCTCCTGGGTGAGAGAGGGGCTCGTCATGCGTGAGCGCGGCCAATTATCACATCTGCTGAGAGGATTAGGGGCGCTGCGTTGGTGACCTACAGACGCTAATTCTGCTGTCGTTGAAGAACCCCAATACTTCCGGTCACACTTGGCAGACATGCAGCTGGCTCCGGAAAAGGAGAAATAGGATTATGACTACGAGAGAGCTCTAGACTATGTGTGAGCATAGTAGTATGTCTGAAGCTTTATGCGATTTCATGCTTCAGTTTTAGGTATTTTGATTAATTGGAAGCATTCCAATTCTCTGATGGAATTTTAGGTCATTTGTAAAAATGGTGTGCAAGAAATTGTAACTGAGATCATCATCTGTGCTCCTGTTTCTTGTGAGCTGTCATATTGTGCATCATTCTGCCACTTAAACTCCATGAAGCACAACCATCTGTTTTTTGAACTCGGAGGAAATTTTATGGGTAACATCTGAGTGAGCCATACTGCATATTGTCAGCCAGATCCAATCATATCTTTATTCCAAAAAATTGCCCACTGCTCAGAGAGAAATATGCTTGTCTCTTTCAAACGTATGGTTCATCGTTTGGTTCCCTCACTGTGAGTGACTTGCGTGCGCAGCATCTGATGATAATAATGTGTGTCAATTCACAGAGCATCCACCTGGCTTAATCCCCATTGAGAAAATTGGCTTAGTTAAGAGATCCATCATTGCGCACACTCTGCGTCTGCCAGGAACATCTAAGCAACTGCTAAAAAAAGACCACAGAGACACAATCTAAAAGGCTCTTTATTCATGCGACAGGGTTTACATTACAGTTGTTTGTACGGCGAACCTTGAATGTGTACTGTGTCATTGAACTGATTACTGTATTGTGGGGAAATGAGCTCACCAAATGCCTTGTTGCCTGAGAGAACCTCCTTGTTACTCAAAGTAATTATTCTGTAGAAAAATAAACAAAATCACAACGGTTCTCTCGCTGATCAGAGACAAATGAGCGTCTCTGAAGTGTTCAGATTCATTAGAGGACAGATTGAAATACTCCCAGGGACAGTTGCCAGTAGCTCTATATCCTCGTTCATTAAACTCTGTGGCAAGCTCTGGATGTGGACTAGCAGCTTCCCTAACATCCAGGAATGGCAGGCCGCCCCGACGGAGCAATTTGCTAGCAATCTGTGCACATGGCAGCTACGCCAACAGCCATCAGAACTCTTCAGGCTTGACAAAGGCACCCTGTCTCAAAATGTCATTAATCTCGAAACAACCCCTCTGCATGAAACAGAGTGAATCGCTCATCTGGCTCCCCCTGACATGCTGAGTTCATTCCAGGTGACAGTGTTGTATGCTTTTTGTTGTCGAGGGTGAATATCAAATTGAACCAAATAACAGAAAATATTTGAAGAAGATTGAACTGTTGTTTATAAACCAGCCTCTCCTGGTCAGGAAACCTGTGCTTAAGGCGACTTTGGCACAGGAAATAGCTGCCGCTCCGCACCAGGGGCAGAAGTGGTGTGGAATCCACCACTAGAGGCAGCAGGTCCATCCATCCACTGCAACACCCGGGCTGAGGGTCTGTGGTTGATGGCAAGCTGGCGAGAGCTGTACCCAGACATCCCAATGCCCAGGGCACCCAACAGCACTGCCACACGGGGCACGGCAAAGCCACTCGCCTTCATGTCCACACTATGCACTGCCTGAGTCTGGAGGGTGAGGAAGAAATAAGAGGTTGAGAAGTTGGTACTATAGTAATAGGAAGCAGAGGCAGAATGTTTTTTGTTGATATCTTTCCTATCTACAGTTCATCAACATATTCATGTCAGTTTACATGTTTAGAATGGATAATACCAATTTGTTCAACCAGAGTGAAGCCCTGTCACCTAAAGCATTTGTCAAGTTACTGTAGTCATTTTCATACAATGAGAATAAACTGTCAAGTTAGTTATTCTTATACAATGAATTGCCTGGGGCAATACCTAATTAATTGTCTGGTTTCCTCCTTGATAAAATCATGAAAAGCATGAATTTTTGGCACAAGGAAGTGTAACAGGAGTTTATTTAAAAAACAGTCATTTAATTTGGTACGCATTGTACAATTAACAAGCCACAGACATAAACACAGGCAAGGAAATTAAAGGCAACCTCCAATTGCCAAATAATAATGAGGGCTTGTGACCAACAATGTCTTCCTTATATTTGCAGGAGGCACAATTTGCTAAGAGTCCCTGAGACAGCAATTATGGAGGAGTGGAAACAACTAATGAAATTGTGAATCCAGCTGTTAAGCAGATTCTCCCTGATGCTCTCAGATTTGCCTGTGCTAAAAACTCAGGGAACCATTTCATGCACATGCAATAAATACTAATTTATATGCTAATTAAAAATCAACTGCATGCACAAGTCACAGACTGAAAAAAATGAATGAATATATTGGCACAAAGAGAGGGAATGTACATTTTTTGAGAGAGGGAGATTTAGGTGGCATGTGTTCTCCTCAAAAAAGTTCTCTCCACCGAATCAAAATGGATCACACTGAGCACTATTTCACCCTACCCTATAAAGCATCTTCTCCACACCACTCACAAGAAACAAGGTTGAGTCTGTGTGTGTGTGTGTGTGTGTGTGTGTGTGTGTGTGTGTGTGTGTGAGTGAGTGAGAGAGAGAGAGAGAGAGAGAGAGAGAGAGAGAGAGAGAGAGAGAGAGAGAGAGAGAGAGACACACACACACACACACACACACACACACACACACACACACACACACACACACACACACACACACACACACACTATTAGACTTCCGTAGTCATTAGAGGCCAGGCTGATAAATAACTGCATCTATCACTCGCCTATCCCATTCCCCAGAAGGGGAACATAGGGGGACAAAGACCTTTAATTAATGTAGTCACTCTTGATTAATTGATAATGGAACCAAAATCTCTGCACCTGGTAGGTGCTGAGCAGTTCATGTGAGGCAAATCACACAACACTAAACTTCCCCTCAAGGGTAGCCAAGGCAACTGACATGTTGAGATAAGAACAGCAAGTTGAACAGTATGTGGTGTTTGAAGAGAGAAAAAATACTGAGGAATCGATGAAAGGTATTAGAAGCAGTCCTCTCTCTCTCTAAGCTAGTGATAATTCTTGTCTGGCTGCTCACCTGCAGATATCGGATGTACCCAGGAGTTAACCTTGGGAGGCGGAAAAACATCTTTGACGGCTCCAGGGTGCAGACTCGGCTTGATGGACCGCAAGGTGACAAACTTTAGTTTGTTGTTTTTTTTAAAAGATCCTCTTCTGCGTAACCCCCTCTCTCTCTCCCTCACACTCCAGGGCCCCTGCGGATAAGAGAGAGGGCTAGCCTGAGGAAACGGGCCCGCGTGGCTGGGTCTCGTCTGCTGCTGGCTGCTGGTTGCTGACCTGGCTGCTGAGGTGCTTATAAAGCCTCTCCTTGGTTACATAAACCCCACCCCACCGGGCCTCTGCCTGGAGAGGATTAAGAGAGAGAGAGGCTGCTGGCAGGGCGACTGGAACCATGACGACTGACTGCGGCTTACATTAATACTGTGCAAAACAGCAGGGGTGCCGGACACAGCAATTGGGATGCTAACCTTAAGTGGCTATAGATAAATCAGCAATACAGGGCAAAGGAAGGGGGGGAGGGGGGTGGGGGTAATTTTGATCTGGAAACTCTGTCAAGATATTTGAGAAAGAAAGAAGGACACATACACACATTTACATTCACTATTCATATTGAAAATGTGGAGCTTTGAGACACATTATCAGTGATATAGAGCTGGCCAATAGACAGAGGAAAGAAAACTGGAGAGAGATATCGAGTTTGGGATGCTTCCTCCCATTCGTGCAGACGGCAGCATGCAGTGTCCCCTCATGCAAGCTCAGCGAGTTCCTTAAGGTTTAATATCCTCTCTTGTCTCAGGTTCTGCCTCGGGCTCCGGCGCTTAGTCTCAGTAATGAGGCAGCTTTTTGGATTCTTCGAACATCCTCCCTCAGTGGGCCCGGCTCTGACCGAACAGCACCACAGAGAGACCAGACACCCAGCCAGTTACTCTCCAGCAGCAGCAAGTAGGCCGCTGTGTGTTCTCAGAAGATCCCCTCAAGCGCTTGTGCTACACAGATGATGGGCCTGAGGATGTGTTCAATGTGTTTTCTCCACTCGCCAGATGAAAAGTCAATACTTGGAAGTGAAGCTGCAACACACCTCCTCCTCTCTCTCTCTCTCTCTCTCTCTCTCTCTCTCTCTGTTTCTGAGGGGATCTCTTTTTCACACAAGCCTGTGAGTCATGACAAACAGACATTTGAAAAGAGCCATTCTGGAAGTTGTGATGGGCTTATCTCCTGACGCCTGACAAACCCACTGAATTGTGAATGGAAGACCATAACAATTGGCATGCAATAAATAGCATGCTCACATCACTGAGACTCATTTACAGTAGAGAGATCATGGTGGAGATCAAGACAAGAGTTGTTTCTCTTTTAATTATTACCATCCAAGTTTTCCCCAGAGCTCCCTTGCAAAAGAGATTTACTGTAATATCTCAATGGGATATCACCTGATAAAATAAGGGACAAATAAAATGAAATATCTTGACTCTCAAGTCCCAAAGAAGAAGCATCAGCTAGTTTCACCATGCTTGTGCTATAGAGTGTATTATACAGTAACACCTGGGAAATTATATCTCATGAAGTCAAGAATTACTGTTGTTCATATGCAACTTTGCCTCCAGGTGACTGCTTTGCTCATTTTTGAATGTAAATAGCTCGTACACAGAGAACATCTGCTGTGTGTAGGTGGACTTCATGGGGAATGCTGCGATACTGTTTCAATAGTAACAGGTGGAACACTGTGCCAACCATTAAACGCCTCTCAGTATTCCGAGCATGCGTCTTCTTGGCTGCACAATTCCAATTCCAAACTGAAAAATCTCCCTCTCTGCGACAGCAGCCTCCTCATTCTTGTCTAGGTGGTAGTAGGTAATATAAAGCCAAGTTAATTGCACTGCCTTCTTCAGCTGATCCTGAGCCTCTGTCCTTTCAGGCTGCGGTGCCCTGCAATGAGCAGGGCAGCAATTCAGTTGCACACAGCAAGGCAGCTCCCACCATGCAGAGATGAATGCGGTCACCAGCTGCTGAACAGGCCGATAACAGGCCAGCCAGCACTCTTGGCCAGGGGCTTCAGCTTTCCTAATGAGAAGCTCTCATTAAATGAGGGAGCTGGACTTGTCACAGGCAAAGCCCTTATACAAAACTTAAAGCCAAATAGACGTTTTAGTGCTGTAGCACATTTCTGACTGCATACAACATCGGGTCCAGGATAAAATGGCTGTCTAATTGTGTGGAGACATGTTGGTACTGTCGGCATTCAACCCATTATACCAGTGACATTGTGCAGGGGTATTGCATCCTCTCACTTTCGAACGCGGAGCATAGTGATTTTGTGCCATTTCAGCTAATTCTCACTGTATAGGTTCTCATTAATGCATGACACTACTGTAGGCTACTTTCTGAGGGGCTGCACTTGTCAGCCATGGCTCTTTGAAGTACCGGTTATGCTGGACTGAGGTTGTCCAAGGGTGCCAGACAGTAGACACATGGTGTCTCTTCCTCAATGAGGCTACAGATGGCGAAGCATGTTTTAATGATTCACAACTGCTGCGTCACCCAGCCGGGGTTGATTCCTTTCAAACGGATACCCTTTCCTCAATCCCATCAGGTGTGTGTGTGTATGTGTGTGTTGGCACAGAAACAGCACTTTGTGTGAGCCTAAGCTGAGCTGCGCCAAGTCCCTGGGCCACAAAGGACCTACCTGCACCGTCACCCTCCCTGCCATGGTGATGCTTTCAGGGCGCACAATTAAAGGCTTAAACCTGGTGCTAAACAGAGCATCACTCAATAGCTAAGCTTTTTTTCACTCCTCTTTCCAAGGCTACCTACTTAACCAGGAACTCCCCCACAGAGCAGATCAGCCTCACTGTGTTGTCAACAAAAGATTTGTTTTTGTTTAAAAGCCCAAGTCCAAGTAGCTTGATACTACGTCCTAATAGTCCCCGACCATCACTTCATCATAGAGGCAGTAGCTGAAAACTCAAGTGACTGAGGAGTTTGGCAAAGAAGTTGTGAGGTATTAAGAGCCATGTTGATGTTAACAAAAACATTTTAATGGAAGGACTTTTAATTGTTTAGCTTGGCTGAAGATGACTGCAATGAAATGGGAGTGGGGTTATTCCAGGACTGCGGACTGTGGGACTAATTGGTGAATGGTCAAGTTTGTTTTGCGAAGTCTAAATGTCATGTCAGAGATAGCTCCAGGATTAGAGCAGACTGGTGACATTTATCCGGCCTGGACAATTAGGAGCCAAATGGCTGACTTTGGAGAGTGAAACAAGCAGTCTACACTGGAGAGGTGAATACTGATAATAATCAATCAATAATGCCATGCGGTCAATAACACCATGATGGTGCTGACCAAGACGTCAGAGACTTGACTTCTATGGGAATTTACTGCAGATTTTTCATGAACTGTATTCCCTTGAGAAGAGGTCAAATGACCAATCATCATAGTCCTCATTAACATTAATGATAATATGATAAACATCATACATATACTATACTTTTGATCTGGATAGGACATGGTAAAGAATACAGTGACAATATTGTTAAGAATCAAGTTTTATTACAAAATGGTACAAACTTGTCTTGCAAAACTCATATAGTTCTCTCCTCATAGAGGAGCCTTTGGTGGGAAGTAAGCCTCACGTCTTCAGGACTTCAGGGCCCAGAGGGAAAATGTCTGTGATCCAATAGCGAAAGAGAATGCAGACAGCTGAAGCCTCCTCTGTAAAACAAAAAAAGAATAAATGCATCAGATTACCACTATATGTACTTTCAACTCATATACAGTAGCCTTTAACTGAACCCCAGATCTACAATCTGAAGAAATGCAATGAACAACAATCCTCCCACTTCGCAACTAATCAATGAAGCTGGTAATGTTCAATTTTTCACCCCTTGTCCAGAACCTGAGACAAGCTTGTTTTGACTGTTTCTGAGCAGTAGTGTCTCCTTTCCCAGTACAGTTGAATAAGTGGGGAGAAATCAAACACTTAAAGGACCTTTAGGAAAAAAAATCCTTGACAGGCCCGTTTAAACAAACGTCAGAGCAAAAAGCTCCCCTTCCCCTGTGGGCTGCGAGTGTGAAAGTGACTGAGCAAATTCGCCACCCTTCGCTGGAGTTCCCTCCGAGGATGAGAGTCTCGGCTGGGGCACAAACACCAGCTTTTGGAAGTCTATTGATTCAGCCTCTGCAGGAGGAGGCTTCATTGAGCTGTGAAAAGGAAGCAAATTCAAGGGTCTCGGTGAAGGCGATGTACAGTGCCAGGGCCAGGGCAGTCCCAGCTTTACAGTGAAGAAGAGGGCGTCTGCTGGACAGCTTGTCACTGACTATGCACTATGCATGGGAATGATGGTATAATGACACATAAGAGCCAGCCTTGTCCACCAAATCACCACATATGACACTCCAACATACAGTATCTGCCTTTCACACACACACACACACACACACACACACACACACACGCACACACACACACACACACACACACACACACACACACACACACACACACACACACACACACACACACACACACACACACACACACACACACACACACACACAGTAAGCACACAGTGGCAGAAAAACTGCAGACTCTGCATTATGGGGAAAAATAGACCACCCAGTCCATATTCACACATAGGATCAACATACACTTGTTTATTTTTATGATTTTTAGCTTTTTTTTCAAAAAGGTTTTTAGATGACTAAGATGACTGTGCTTCTTTCAGATGACTTGGTAAAGACACCGAGACGAGACTCACACAGCACATTCACCGCAACCATACATTTGACTTATCTGCTGAAATATTTAGGTCATGCTGAAGAAATGGTAATAGATATATTTTTAATTGGGGATTCTGACATCTCACCTCACAGTGAACCTCTCAGTTGTGATATTGCAATCCTAACAAATTGATTGCATTTCCATTGACAAAAATTCTCTCTGCTTTGATGTGCAACTCCAAAGAGTCCTGGCATTTATCATAATTTCATAAGAGACACAAGCGGTACTTTTTTTACAACAATATTTTTGAAAGACTTTTTAAGTAATGACGCCTGACCTACTTCCAAAAAATTTGCTTCCTTCTCCAACACTAATGAATGGGCAACCGGAGTTATAATCTTGGAACTGCCATGTTCAATTGCAATTTGGAGGCAACAAATTCATCCCTTCTTTTTTTTAAGTACAGGAACTTTTCAGTTCTTAAGTGTTGTTTTGTCCCTCCTGGGGCTGACTAACACATTTGACCTTCAGTTTTGTCTTGACACATTTTTTACAGAACGTTACTGATACAGATGTCAGGAATGACCTAAGTAATGTTCTTTAGTACTATAATTCTGGCACATTTCCATTATTCCACAATATTTTCTATATATATATTTTTTTTCTGGTGAAAGGACAAAGTCTCACGGTCAACCAATCACAGATCATAGAACCTGTTACACGTCTACCCAGTAACACTGCTAAAAAATACACCCCATGTATCAACACTTTTAGGCATTTCTCTTCTACCTAAATCTACATCATGCTACCTGCACTTGTCTGTGGGCACAGGTGGATGATGTGCTAAGGAAGTGGGTAATAAATAGCCCTGGTCTATTGTGGGAAAGGATTGTCTGCGAGCGGTTCACTCAACGTTGTCTTGGCGACAGAGGCAGACAGGCGAACGTCACCATGGCCACCTGCCCGGGCATGCCCTGAATCTGCTACGGCAGCACACAGCCATCACTCAGCTTGATCCTCTTACAGATCGCCAAAATCTTACGCGACCCCGTCTCACACTCACTCACACTCACTCACACACACACACACACACACACACACACACACACTTAGCAAATACTATTCATGCAGTTGCACACGAGACGACATCACTGCCAGTCCCAAAAATAACAAACACACACACCAGGTGGCCTTTCCACCCCTCATTTCACATGCTTATCCCAGGCAGAGGTTAGACAGGTGAAGAGGTTAGACAGGTGGCCATGCACATGATGCATGTACTACGATAAGATAAGATAATACTTTATTTGTCACATAGGAAATTAATTCATCCCATCCTGTAGAATCCCTAAGAAGACATATAAATGATCCCCATACACATGATACAGACACATACACACAAGCTATTAAGTTGGAAGTGTGGAAGAGGTGATATGGAAATATGCTGAAGTGATGCTATGAGGACCATAGTGCAAGTACACTTCTAGAGAAAACAACTATCAAATAAAGGGTAGATATATGAAGGGTACTCCAATCCCAACTGCCATGTTTGAAGCAATGGTCCAGATTTATGTAAACTCAGCCCTAATGTTCAAGGTTCCCAGGTGCTGTCAGTAGAAATAAGAGCGAGGAAATTCCATATAATTTAGGCCAAACAAGGAAACAGCAGCAAGAGCAAGACGAGGGCAAGGATACTCAAGGAAACAAGTAAACTTCAATTTCATTTTTGTTGTGCCCTGTTCGGTTATGCTGGTTCACAAATACAAGTTTGTGTTGTATCAGATTTCCTCATTCTTTTTCCTAATGCAATGCACTCAACAACCTCAAACAACAGAGCCTGTTAGGGCCTGATTAAACTTCAGAAGATCCCTTTAAGCCTCAAGCTCCCTTTCAGGTGGGAAATGAAGAGAACGGAGAGGAAGGGAGTTGAGTATGGGTACTCACCTGGAGGCATGTTCGTGCTGCTCCGGAACTCTCCAAGCGCTCGCTCCAGCTCTTTCACGCGGCGCCGCAGTACCAGCTCCTTCAAGCCGCGCAGGCGAGCCAGCTCGCCAGGGGGCGCTGTTCTGGCAGACAGACTGTCGAGGAGAGTATCTGCACCACTAGGGGGCGTTCTCTCAGGAGAGGAGCCTGAGAATGACACACACACACACACACACACACACACACACACACACACACACACACACACACACACACACACAGACACAAACACACATTCAGAGACAGACGCCTGGGATTTTGGCAGAAGGGAAATCAGCACAGCGCCCCTTTGGAGCACTGCAGCCTCAAGGCTTTTGTGACACGGGCCATTCCGCTTTTTATGAACGCCGCGTATTTGAGCAAACCATTAAAGATCACATACTTCATGTGGCTCAACTGGGGAGATGACTCAAAATAGCATCTCATGATCTAGTATGTAACTTTTTTTTTTTTTCTTAACTTTGAGTCATGCATGATGAAAATGTCTGCCAGTCCCCTAGAGAGTGATGCTCCCTGACGCACGTGTGTCCCACGAGAGAAGACAGACTCTGGGGAGTGTGTGGAGGGGGTTGGGGGGGTAGTTGTGGTGGGTTGGGTTGGGTTGACGAGGGACCACTGGGGATCTCTGCTCATCAAAGGAGGAGCACTAAGCCCTGGAACCAATGTGCTTCCTCTCTTTCCAACTGGAGGCACATTTTTACAAAAAGTGTGTGTGTGTGTGTGTGTGTGTGTGTGTGTGTGTGTGTGTGTGTGTGTGTGTGTGTGTGTGTGTGTGGGGGGGGTTATGCAATGCAAGTGCTACAAGCCCCAATCCATAGGATGATCAAAGGGGTGATGAAAGGCTTTTCTGTGTGTCTGTCTGTCTGGGTATTCCCAAGACACTGCAACGGCATGTAAGACCACATGCATATGACAGCCTACTGTATACTTTAACTCCCATCATACATCACTAACAAACCAGAAGTTCTACTTGTGCCATCACTTTGCCCAAAACCCCTTTGCAATGTGTATGGTAAGAGCCGCTTACTAAATTGATTATATAAGCAAATCCTAGCATTATTAAATGTGGGTAGCAACAGCTTTAATTACATAAGTTGATAATAAATGTGTTCTCTTGGACCTACACAAGAAAATTACAGGGTAAGACTCAGAGTTTGTCACATAGTGACAGTCCCCACACAAAACACTAACTTAACACGTACATATTATGCATGAGCATGCAGTTATGTAAGGTCCACAGATTTTGCTAAACTTTCCAGGTAGAAACAAGTGACTTACGATCTGAGATGTAGGTCTGTAGTGTAGTCTTAAGGAACTCCATTACATCAGCCGTTTGCTCGTCATTCAACTCCTCCTCCTCCTCCTCCTCATCTGATTTGTCCTCCTCTTCCTCTTCGTCCTCCCTGGGCTGGTAGGTGAACTCGACGGCTGAGGCCTGTGGTACCAGACCGAGGTTCCTCATCCTCTCCTTGTGTCGCTTCTTCTTCAGTTTCCGCTTCTTGTTCCGGCTAAGCCGTTCACAGGCGCCCGCTGTCTGGGTGGCACCGACCTCTGAACCTGTGACGCTCTCCTTCCCCTCGGATCCATCGGCCGATACCTGTGACAGCTTCCTCTTCTTCCTTCGCCTCTTCCTCCTCGGGAGGTCCTCTTGGACATCATCAGCCTCCTCTTCACCTGAACAAACATGGACAAATGAAGCAGGGATCCATTTCCCAAATCCATAGAGGCTAATAATCTAGCATGTAACTACGGGCGATATTCTCTCAGGTGCTTAAGTCCAAAAAAAGTGCTTAGAGCAGGCTGAAGTGCATGGAGCCACCAGAACATTTTTTATTCAGATTTAAGCACCTGGGAGAATGCCTGCCTAAGTAAGCAACTAACAACTTTGTTGGTCGCAATGCATTTGCCCACTGCCAAACAACTTGGTTGCTAATTGGTTAGCATCAATTACGGTATGTTGGGAAACAAATTCCAGCTCCAGCTCCATTAACACAAACATAAATCATCAAAACAGCCAATCACACTCAGCATTCACAGTGGTTGGTATTGAGTTTGGCATTAGGGTGGTTATTGAAGGATGCATCACTACAGGTCTCAGTTCCCCCAGGCTGACCACAGACTGGGAAGGAAGTCAATGATTTGATTGGAGGGGAGTAATGTGTGTATGCCCACAGGAGATGGGTGTTTATGTTGTATTTACTACACGTAAGTTGTATTTACCACACTGATGAGAGAGGATCCAGTCAACCCAAACACCGTGTTAGCAACAATCTCTAAGGGAAGTACATGAGTGTTTGCAAAGGCTTTAACATGTACACATATTCACACACTGTTTTTGTTTTTATATCACACACACACACACACACACACACACACACACACACACACACACACACACACACACACACACACACACACAATGTGAGAAAGAAGCAGGGTACCATATGGGTAGTTTTGTGCAGAGAGTGGCATAATTGATGTGTCCTAGAGAAAGTTCCCACTGTTATTTATTAATTTTCTGCTGTCAAAAGATATGGAAATTGGCAAAGGAACAAAAAAAATGCAGGTAATGATTATTCAGGTTATTACCATAAAACTAATTATAATGAGCATATAGGAAACGATTTTGCTGGCGGAGGCAAGAGAGAGAGAGAGGATGGGAGAGCGACAACGGGGAGTGGTGGCTCGATAATGTACGCTTATTGAGAGTACTGAGGTGCAGCAAGGTCTAATGCTATCAATAGCCATTTACAGAACCAGCATGTCCTGTGTGCTGGCTATTCAGAAACCTCTCACTATGGCAATAGCTAGGCTAGTACCTGTAATGACAGCAGTAAAATACCAATAGTGAAAAATAAATGCCTTAGACCTCTTAAATACAGTTTACAAGTCAAATCTATAAAACATAGCAGCTGTTATGGTAATTACACATGTAACAACAGCATCAATGCATGGGGCGTGACCTAAGTTCAATCTCTACAGGCAGAGTCACAAAGCTCCCCTCTAGTGGCCAAAGCAAAGAGATCCAACAAAATAACTGAGGGACAATGGACAAGTAACATTGCCTAGAAAACTTGTAAGTTTCATAAGGTCAGCCTGTCAAACGTGCTACATAAAGTGAGTTGTACCAGAGGTGGTTGGGTTCTAAACTAAAGTATCTTTGGTTGTACTGCACAGTGTGAACCACAGCACCATCTATCCACAATATAGTCAGATGGCCGTGAGTGCACCCAACACAAATGTTGTTTTTACCTGCCATATTTATCTGTACCATATTGTGCCTCAACCATCATTTTTGTAATGCCAGAATAAAGAGCACTGCTACAGACAGCTTTGTTTGTCACACTCAAGAATGGGTACAGACCACTCTTTCTGCATAATGGCCCAGTGATGTATGGCAGACATGAAAATGGGCCTCATCATCTGCCCATAATGGCAGGGATGTATCAGACTCCCTGTCAAACCCGTGATGTTCTCTTTCTTAGAGCATCAACTCTGTAATCTAAATCACATAGGCTACCACTTCCATAAGCGTAGGTAGGTGGGTTTGAGAGAATAATTTTACTCTTCAATGTGTTCTAGTGTACTGTAAGTAATGTTGTAGTGGTGTAAAATATGATCTTGCCAAAAAACGACAACAGGAATCCAACAGCCAGTCACTCCTAAAATGAAGGGATGGGATGGATTAGATCAAATAAGTTTGGGGAGTGGGAAGTTTTGGAAGTGATAGATTCAATTGACATTGTAAAATATGTCAAATTCAGACCACTAAAATAAAACATTTAGGGATAATTTACTACAACTACAAATAGTACATTATTTTAAATTGGCATGCAATGGACTTTTGAGGTTTCCAAATATTAAAATGGAAAAATTAGAGGACACAGCATTTTTATTATAAATATGCATCTACTTATAAATGAGCATCTCCAAATAAATATGTGGGTATGTACGAACAGCCACTGAATACCTATTTATCCTTAGGGGAGGTTTATAAAGATATAATGGATTAACAGTCCAGAGTGACAGTCAAGAGTGATTTGTGAGTGGGATGGAGAGGTGGAGATGGAGAGGTGTGCAAGGTGAGTCAGTATTGGCTAACGTTATTTCAATGCATAGAGACCACTACAGCGCTTAACATCAATTGACCTCAAAAACCAAATATAAGAGAGAAAACAACATGCATTAGCCTTTGCACACAGCAGCACATGAATAAATCTGCAACATGATGAAAGTGCACTACTTACTCAGATCACTAGTGTTGTTGATCTTCAGTTCAGGACCCACCACTGGTAACTGAGTATCCCCTGTGTATCCCTCTGGAGGTGGCAGTACAGTGTAAAGCTTCTTACCAAGAATTGCAGGTCTTCCTCCATCACCTGGAAAGAGTGGTGCAGACAAGGCGTTCCTATTAACCAAAGCAACAACTAATACAAAATGTAGTGTGGTTGGTTCATGCAGATGCAGAGGTATTCTATTGTGTCGTGTCAAAGATTGGTCTTACCTGTGCCTTTAACAGGTTTAATGCTTTTTGCATTGATTCCAGCTTCTTTAGCAGCTGACTCGCTTTCATAAGTAGGAGGTGGGTGGAAAACTTTCTCAAGCTTTAGCTGATTGGATGCTGGGTAAAGTTTTTTGAGAACTTTTGCTTGGAAAACTACAAAACAGAGGTCCATTAATGACATCGTCATTTACTGCATTATCCAGTCCACATGCAACTCAAGTTCATTGAAAGTTATGATATCATCACCACATGTGATAAATGGACCCTTACCCTCTTTTCTATCCGACATTCTCTAATTCTGCTTCATGCACTTCAGTTCGTCTTTGGCAAACATTGCTAAGTTACAACTAACCCTTTAACGTTAACACTGGTAGACTGTATGACTGGATGATGTAGACAACTAATGCTAGCTGTAGCTAGCATGTTAACCGACATAAACGTTATCTAAGCATTTCCGGCGCGATTTAGGCATACATATCTGAGAGGAGTGTTACAGAAAACATTTGCACTTAAAACAATCCACGTACTTCTCGTGCAATGTTTAAAATTCTACCCCAATGAAACACAAAATGTGGACACCGGTCTATCCACACGGTTTGTTTTGACCTTATCAATATGGCGTCTGTTGGATTCAGAAGGCAAATTTCCTTTCGAGTACAGCTTCGGTGACATGCGCAGATATAGCCAGCTGTGTGGATGAGTTTGACAGCAGCGCATGGAAACCGCGACGGGAATATCAAATAGGTGGTAGCGGTTCAGCCTCAGCACCACCGCACATCAATTTTAATACTGCATACTCTCAAAACTTCCCTGGCAAACGCACAATGTAAAAAGAGCCTGAGATATTGGAATTACGTAGAATGTCAGCGCTGAAAAAGGTAACTGTCTTTTGATCTACATGCAGTTGTTGTGTGTGTTTCAGGCATGGGAAAAGTCTGTAGACGATTTACCAGTCTTGTGTCATGCAACTCACTGCTCATATAAGGTCGTTTTTTTCCGTTGGAATCGATTGAAATATGTACAATGCATGTGTAATTTTAAAAATTCATAAAAGTTGTCTCTGAAACATAACCTTGTAAATGATAATTAGCTGGCATAAAGTTTGGAAGCATTTATACAGTAGGTTCTAGGCTGTCAGTTCCACATTATGCTGTTTAGGCTAATATATATTTTTACCGCCCAAATGCAAAAGGCTACTTGCTTGCATTAGCCCACCGACATTACCAAATAAAACGCTTTTGACACTGGTCACCGTCCAAGATACATGCCATGCATTTACTGAACAGAACTCGGCCGGACAGGCAATGCCACCTTAGCATTCACGTGCACGGTCTGCCCTGTTAAATGGATGCCCAGCCCACCAGCACTGGCTTCTGTAGCGGCGTGGCTTAGCTGAACTTTATTACATTTGGGGAAAGAAAAAGAAAAACTTTTCAGACAAAGGAGTCGTCCTAATGGTCATGAGAATCAAAAGTTGACCAGGTGGTCGGTCCGGTGCAGTGGCTTGCGCCTTAGGCAGGGGACTGAGATGCTGTCAGTGTTAGTTTGCTTGCCAGACCCCTTTGCCTTGCAGCTTACTGCAGGATGTGCGGGTGAGGAAGGTGGCACAGTGCAAAGAGCCCTAGAATGGAGCCGTGAAAACCTATGTAAACATCTTACATAATGTCTGAAAACTGAGCACACCCTTAAAGGAAGTTACTGAAGAAGTCTCTTTCAGTGAAAGGCATATAGAAATTTCTACACTGTCACAGTCCTGATAAAATTGACACTGATATGTGTGAATTTGTACAGCCTATCAGATATATAAATGGACATTAGATTGTTTTTGATTCAGAACTTGCTTTGACAGTTGTGATTAGATGTCAAGGTTTGCTTTGACGACAGCATCATACAGTAATCAGGTCTGTGTAGCTTAAAAGTGCAGTGTCAAATTTCTCTAAAAATCTGTGATGTAGAAAACCACTGCGGTGCGCAGTTGCCGGTGTCAGTGATGATAAATGATATTCAGAGCATCTCAAAGGAGATTACCATGATGCCATCCTGTTAAACAAGAGCTTTTCCACTGCGGGAACGAAAGCAGGCATTTTATCCTATTGATGTTCATGTCAGGTGCCCATTGATGAACTGCAAAGAGGCAAGCTTAGAGATAGGATTGTCCCAGTTTCCACCCCAACATTTCAATGAAAATATGATGCGTCTTTTAATAATACAATGGAGGAGCCTATGTTATTTTTAGCCTGTCACTGGCAAACATGTGTGTTTGAGGTGTGTGTGTGAGTCTGTCTGTGAGTGTGTGTGTGTGAGTCTGTCTGTGAGTGTGTGTGTGTGTGTGTCTGTCTGTCTGTCTGTCTGTCTGTCTGTGCGTGTGTGTGTGTGTGTGTGTGTGTGTGTGTGTGTGTGTGTGTGTGTGTGTGTGTGTGTGTGTGTGTGTGTGTGTGCACGCGAGAGATGCTGACAAGGAGCAGCACGCGTGGGGGTCAAGCTAGGAGGACTCTCAGAGCCTCTGCCTGGATGGAGAGCTTGCCTGCTGTTGCCTCTCTGCCTGCCTGCCTGCCTGCTTGCAGCTGGGACATGGAAACTGCATTTCTGCCACGTGGAAGCACGCCCATGTCAGAAGGCGCTGAAGTGTCTTCTCATTCATTATGAAAACACGTAAAAGTGCCCTGGTGAATTGGTAGTAGAGGACAGCATGTGAAGACAGGTGAAGGAGTGAGGCAAGCGAAAAGATGCTGTCGTTGCGGAATTTTAGTTTTACTGTTTTAACATTGTGCCAATGCAACTTTATTTTAGCATACATGGAAGATGTAGCATATTAGACAAAAGAATACTGAGTACCGTATTCTGTGATTTTGATGGATGAAGTAGAGGTTTATTTTTAGAGGGTGCCCTTGCCTGATAGCTAAAATATTATTGAGATCTAGATTGTGTTTGCTTCAAGTTCTAAACATGATGTTGGTCGATAGTTTTGTTTGCACAAGAAGACTGTCAATAAAGTCCCAATTAGCTGAGCTACTTAGGGAATGTAGGCACTTTCTTTTTCTATTTTTCTGCTCAGCAGGCAATCGCCGTGTTTCCAGTGAAAAGAACCCAATTAAAGTTTGGCGCTTGACTGCGAAGAAAAAAAAATATAAAAGAAAATTTCCTTGTCTGCTCTGACCAAGAGCTCTTGGGAATTAGAGGCTTCTGTAGTTGTTTGAGAAATTACCATTTGAAAATGCGAGACATCAACTGATTGCAGACATCTCTCCGTATTGTCTCAGGTGACTTGGTCCTCCAGACACTTGTCTGATGGAATTGTTTTGAAAACATCAAGTGCTCTTGGGAAAGTAATGGAGTCACAGAGCAAGTCTACGTAGCATTGGACACTCACTCATTATTCAAGGTATCTTTTGTTTGCTGCCTCATTTCTCATTTGAGTTTTACACCCCCCCCCCCATGTTACACCTCATGCTATCTCTACTTCCTAAGCTCTAGAGGTCTACAGGTTGAAGCTTTAAGAGACTGATATTAAAAAACAACTCTGCACATGGGCATTTGGTATGTTGAGCAAGGCCTATTAACCCGTTGGTACACACTATATTAACACAGCTGCCCCTGCCCCTACTTTGTTAGTCATTACAAATCGTCTATTAATATTCTATTCTGCATGATCATATTCTACTGATAATAGACCATTAACAAAAAATCTCTCCAATATAAACTCATAATTACTGTTTATTCATAGTTAGTAAGTTGTTGTATATGAATTAAGATCTTAAAGGAATTATCTGGAGTGAAGCAACTTGTAGCCCTCTATTTTCATGTTGATACAGGTATGTTCTGTCAATAGGTATGAGAATGAATGAATTTTGTGCAACGCTGACCAAATAGTAACGTTAACTGATGAGGGCAGTTAGCTGGAAGTGGGCATAACTAGTATGCTTTGTTAGACTGAACTCAGTCCTGGGCAGAATCATTGGTTGTTCCTCTGCATGCAACATGATGTCAAAGCCAATTCAAAAGACAGCTGTTCTTGGAGTGTTGTGATGGAGTGTGGTGAACACCAACAATGTCAGACTAACCACAAGGGATATGGACTGATTGTCTCTGAATTTTTCCTTTAATAGGCTTTGATTTGTATGTTGCTTATAAGGCAGTAGTACAACAGGAAGTCTACTTCAATAACACCCAGAAAAAATTGTCTGTTATTAGGAACAAAATTCAAAGTGTTTATAGTATCCAAATAAGTCTTAAACATGGTCCCATGCAACAATTTTTAGCGTAATTTTAGCATAATTTAAAAGCACTTTACTCAGTAGCTGTTTTGATAACAAAAATGCAAGTCTTGTCCGGTGAGCCGCAGCAAGTGTCTCGGAGCTCTAGCGGCAGCTCTATAGATAATAATGCAGGAATGGCCGACCCTGCATAGAGTTCTGTGAAATGTCCAAATACATGTGTGTAGGCAGTACATTATATCTTGAACTATTAACATATCAGTTTTTTTTCAAGTGTAAATTCCTAGCTATATACTATGTCAGTGTTCTCTGACCTTTGAACTTTTTTTAAACTTTCAGATGTGTTCAAGATGTCAGGGCAATGTTACTTTGGTAATTATGTAAATACATTTTTTTTCACATTACATGGCCTCCCTGAGCCATAGCTTACTATTCCAGTCTGATTTATTGCTGTGTGAACGAAAGATGGGCGAGAGGTCAAATGTTACACAGTCTGATTAAGTTCCTTGCTTGCTTCTCTCCTCACTAGGAGAAGACATTGTATTTCACCCCCTCATTTACATTTGTGGAGAATAGCCGACTAATAACTGCGGCTGTGGTCCTAGACAGAGAGTTTGCCATGTGTCGGGTCTGAGTATAACGACTCTCTTAATTCACTTGCACGTTTCTAATTGATCTCGTCGGTCGGTGAACAGGAGGATTGCACGCACAACACGGAGCTCATTAATTGGACGAGCTACATTTGTTTAAGTTCGCTCAAGCTGTTCACTAGGGATCTGATTGCCATTTGTGTGGAGTTTTTTTTCTCTTTTCGTCAGGCATTAGGCTACTGTAGGCTCTCTCATCCTCCATCCAGTGTGAATTCATAGTGCAGGACTCAGCTGGGCAGCAGCACCGCGCCTCGGATGTGCAGCTCTTTCTCTGCGCGTCACAACTGATGAAGCAGAACCTAAATGTGACAGGCTGGTTTTTTGAGTGTCGAGGTGGAGGGAGGGAGAACAAGTACGAGAGACAGAGAGAGAGAGAGAGAGAGAGAGAGAGAGAGAGAGTACTTACACACAAAGTTGCCATTTCCTTTAGTCATACCCTGCTCCTTTTTTTGCAAATTGGAAAAGAACATAAAATTTGGCTTTGATGAAAGCTTTTCATCTGCTATTTACCCAGACCCCAGTTCAAAAGGGTGAGTGAGATGTATGAGGGTGCTGTATAATGGCCCTCTCTTATTAAATGGGTTGTGAGCTTCACACATCTGCCACTAATTTGAAAGGATTTGATATTTGAAGGCATTACGAATGCAGTCCAAACTAATGTGCAAATGGATGAAGCTATTAGGATCACATTGTAGTGGTACGGGTTGCATTGTTTAGTTTAGGAAAAGGTATGTCTGGAGTGCTGCAGGATAATAACTGACACCTGGTGCTCTTCAGTGCAGGGATTTCAGAAATTGTCCTGACGAAGGCCTTTAAGGCCGAAACGCGTTGGCAATTTTTGTAGCCGAATAAAACCTTTTTATACTGCATCCTGAGTGCCTCGGAACTGACTTCTTTTAAAACGGGTTGCATTGTTGTTGTAACCTCAAATCTGACCAAGAGCTATTGTGTGGATAACATGTTGATAATATATACTTTTTTTTATAACACAAAGATGTACATGTAGATAGCAAGTGGTATTGACGTAAGGAAGGATGCACACTTCTAATAGGGTCCTCTGACAGTAGGCACTGTTAAAAAAAAACCTTTTGGCTCACCTAAGGTGTCATGAAATCCTTCAGGCACATGTAGGCATTTCCAAAACAGGAAGAGCTGAACTTTCTGTGAAAGGGAATTTGAAATAACCTTTGAATTTTACATTACAAAGCATCTAAATTCAGGGGATATACTGCCCTGCCTCTCAAATCCTTTTAATTATTCAGTAGTATTCACAAATAACAACAATCACACTCACTGTCCAGGAACTGAAACCCTATATTATGGGAACCTATTATGTGAACCTTTTCTGTAGTTACATTGATGACAAGCTTCAGAGGTTTAGGGGGTTTTGCAGGTGTGTAATTTCTTCAGCAGGAGAAACGCTATCCTAATAATAAAGAGGGCATGCCACTTCAGTAATTTTTTGGCATCAATAATTCATTCAGTGCTACAGTTTTCTGTTGCAATAATCTTGGAGCCCGACTGTAAATGCTCAGAGGGATTCTGGAGTAGCAACAGGCCCAAAATATGTCACTTCTGTGGACAGTGGTGCTTTGATTTTAGTAGTAACTGCCAACCAGCATTTTATTCGGCAACATTTTGCAAAAGAATTGTGATCTTTGTTAACATTCTCCATGTTATTGTTTGCAAGTGACGTCATGCTTGATGTTTCAGAAAACCACTAAAACCACACATTTGTCTCTTTCATATTTCAGCTGCACAAGCACGGTCTTTTTAAATGGAATGCTTGCATCTTGAAGTGTTCCTAGTTAGTTAACAGCTTTTCCATGTTCCAGTGCTGACAGAGGCTTCAGCACCTCTCCTCGCTCTCTCTATTTACTCTCTCTCTCTCTCTCTCTCTCTCTCTCTCTCTCTCTCTCTCTCTCTCTCTCTCTCTCTCTCTCTCTCTCTCTCAGTCTACCCTTCTATTGACCCACTGGTTCTGGTGGGAACCATTTGGCTTGTTGCTGTTCAGCTTTCCGTATGCCAATCTCTTTTACCCCACTGAGAGATCCCTCTGAGAGATCCCTATCAATAACCGGTCCCCCAGACCGCCTGTGAGTTTTACATTGGCACAAGCTTCCCCCATGCAGCATGACAAAGGTCTGACCTTCCCTCGAACCCATCTCACTCCGCAGTGATTGGCCCAGATGGCACGCCACGTACATTCTCTTTCGGGTATCCCCATCTGAATCGCTGGGGCAACTTCCCCTTCACTTCTCCAAGCAGAGAAAACCTCCCATGAAGCGTGATAAATTCGAAAGGGGTTAGGTAACGTGATGAGTTGACAACGCCTGAAAGATTAGCGTAGAGAAACTCCCTGCTGGCGACGCAACGCTTGTGGTGTCTTATACACTCAAGCTATGAATAAAACAGGTCCCTCCACGTGGGAAGCTCCAGAGCTGTTCATCTGTTAACTCAGAAGTGAAATGAAGTTGTGCTTTCCAGCTGCTTGGTGCTCAGAACACGGGTGCCGTATTTGGATCTCTGTCAGAGTATTTCAGTGGTTAGGCTCACCTGACATCACCAGCATTGCTGGCCTACTTTGCCAACTGTCGCACAAGAGAACCAGTCCGCTCTGTGTTTTTGCACATCATCTGTTCAGTTGTTTGAATGTATTTATGTCAGGCTTGTTTCACTGTTTTAGTCAAGAAATTCTTTTTTTAATAAAAACAATGTTGTGGAGCAGTATAAAATGAACTGCTCTGACCGACCAAACTTTATGAAATCCTGGCAAGTCTCTTCAGAAGAGAAACCGTTTCTGTTGTCATCCTTTCACTTGGCAAGCTGCGTCATCCATGCCGTTGGAAGTAAGTGCTGTTAAATGAACTTGAAGTACTTTAATTCCTGTTACCACCCCCCATCCCCCTCCTTCCCCCAACCCCCCGCCCAAAAACCCTCTCTTCAGATGAGCTGAGTCAGTGAAGCATGAGTGCTCCGTCTTTCATGTCATCCTACGGAGAACAAGCAAGAAGCGCTGTAATACCAGAGGCCTGTTGGGCTTGCCTTTCTGTGCAGCAGCGCCTTCCTGGACCCGGGCCAGTGGAACTGATTTCCGCAGGATCCCATTCACTCAGAGAATGCTGATTTCTTTTGGGCAAGGCCAGAGCGGAGAACGAGGAGGAAGAGGCGGCAGGGGTGTATTCATAATGACAGGATATCAGTCCGTTGGCTCACAAAACAAGCTCAATCGATGGTTTTTCATTAGAGTTTGGGGCGTATCCTCTCCATTCTGCCTTTCTCCACTCTACTCTTTGGTGGTCAATTTGATATCTGCTGCTCATTTGTGGACAGGTTGTGTGACTAGTCAGTGGCAATAGCATTTCACACTCAGATGTCAAAGACATGGCAGCTTTCTCTCCGCTGGCATGCGGTGAATATTATTTCCCTCTGTCGAGGAGGAGTGTTTGTTTTGTGTCCTCCGACGCGCGCTGCAGGTGGAGTTTAGGGTTGCTCTTGCGTGAAATTACACTCTGGCCCCGCCGCTTGCCCGTCAGAAAGCTGAGCTTCTGGGCGCCCGAGATTCGGCGGCTTGGGAATTTGCATTCGTCGCTTGCATCTGACGTCTGACCTGTGGAGAGAGAGTGAGTGAGAGAGAGAGAGAGAGAGAGAGAGAGGACTGAACCAGAGAAATAATGAAAGAGAGACAGAGTGGCATGGATGCATGCAATTACTGCAGAGGTTTCTGAATGTAACAGTTAATTTCAAGGGCAGAGGTGAGCTGCGTGCAGTGCTGCACTTATTTCCCTGTACTGTGATGCGAAACAGAAGCTCGACCTATTAACATCACTGCAGGAACTGCGCTGGAACTTGGGACTGTGTGATCTGTTGTAGCCAGAGCCATAGAGGGAGAACCTACATGAACCACGTGACCAACCGAATTTCTGGACCCCAGTTGTCGCAACTCTCTCTCTCTATGGCTCTGGTTGTAGCTATAGCACAAGAGGCGAATATACCTTAGTTGACTAAACATACAGTTTTTGTGAGTTAATCATGTTCATAGACAATAGTTCAGCATTTTTTTTATTGGTAGAACTTGAACGACCTGATTGAAAACTTGGCAATGAAAGCGCAGAAAGTATTTGGGTACTTTACTAGCTACATGGAAAAATATGGTCATAATCATATTCATTCTTGTTATTAAAATTGATAAGCATTCTATTCAGAACAAAGACTTCGGGTTCTCTCCTTTACTCTGTGAAATCTCACCTGTTTGTGAACTCCTGATCTGATCATAAACGGCCCTTTCCATTTATTTCTGACAGGGCTCAAGGCTGTTTGATTGTGCAGATAATCAAGTCTGCAAGCGAGTGCCTGCAGCTTTCATCCAAGGCTGTTGGTCCTTCTGGGGCAGACTTTACGAGATTTAACTTCTCACTGCCTAGAATTGGCAGAAGTAAATGTGGCCAGAAGTTAAAGACAAGTGTAAAAAGGATAACAAGGTGATAAAAAGCAAACCAGACAGATTGCTCAGAAACTCTTTAATTTTAGAAGGTGGCCTGAAGATGAGTGATATGCTGGAGTATTTATATTTGTACAGTATATAGGTTAATTGCCTGCGCATTCCTAATCTTCCTTTACATGGGTGTGTGCAGTGGGCTGTCTTTTGGCATTTCATACAATAACTCTTGCCAGGAAGTTATTCATAATAGTTATTCATATTATGTTGGCTGAAAGGTGGTCTCTCTCCCTCAATGCTTTGATTTGGGATGAGCTGAAAACTAAACAGTAGGCTACATTTTTCTCAACATACAGTTGCCACCACAACAAAGATCGCACACTTGTGTGTGTGTGTGTGTGTGTGTGTGTGTGTGTGTGTGTGTGTGTGTGTGTAAAAAGGAGTGAATGCAGCTATTGTAAAGTGTTGTAGGTAACAAATACAATATAAGCCTAATTCTGAGCACTTCTGACTGATTGAATATGGATGCTGTAAATGAGCGAGATCAGAATCATAAGGTTAGAATCAGCATCACTCCCTCTCAGGTCTTCGTACCTGTCAGAAAGAGTGTGTTTTTCCTCCTGAACTGAGCTATTATTTTGGCTTAAGTGTGTTTTTAGCATTTTGTGTCTCTGTGTGGGGGAAACATAGACAGAAACAGGCTTGTACTGTATATGGAGCAGTTAATGAGATTTACTCTCTCTTTTCTTCTTATGTTATTTTTCTCCCCCAAGGATAATTTAACAAATAAAGACAGACTCAGATGAGTCATTACCACTGAAGAAGTCACAAATTCATCGCACTCTCTTAAGTGCAGTTGTTAACGCTCCCTTTGGGGTTGCAGCTATTGTTAATGATATCTGTGGTGTTTGTTGGTTAATGCTACAACAGTGTCTCCATTGCATTATAATTTTTTTTTTTCTTTTTTCTTTTGGGTAGATAATTATGATAGCCTAATTCTGTGCTATTAAATGTTGTACCAAGTCCACAGTTCTTTTTTAGCGCTAGGGGAATCAGAGCTAACATCTTATGATAATGGGCACTTTCTCTTTGATGGACCTGATCAGGTTTTTCAACGAGACACCATTAATGAATTTTCCAAGGCGGATAATTTATTTAAATCGATTGCAGTAATAGTTATGGCAGAACTCAGCTGTCTACACACCCATGGCACCCTCAGGCTAAATACAAAGCTCACTGGTGGTTGCATATTCCTCTTCTCTCTCCTCTGACTTGGCCCAGTCACAGTGTTGTGGTTTTGTTGCTTGTAAATCAGCAGATAGGATAGGCTACCCTAAAAAGAAGACTGTCATAAAGCTCTCCCTCAGGCAACCTGTTCAATTCTGAGACAGTCTCTGGATGCACCAACACCTTCAGAATGAGAAGGATCTATCCTCCATCTCTATCAGTCTTCAATGTGTGCTTCCATACCAGCTTGTTCATCCTGACGATGCCTTTAACTTTTCATACATTCTTCTAATGCTTGTCTGTGACATTAAAGGACCACTAGGCAATATTCATACTGTTTTTATATTAATTTATCAGCTCTTCAGACATGCATGCTGTCCCTTTACACATTTAGCAAATGTTTCTCTTTGAGGCAACAGACACATATTTCAATTTGTAATGGCGTGTTTGTGATTTCAAAAAACACAGTGTGCATGCACATTTCACAGCATTTGGCACAGGTGCTGGATAGAAACACACATGAGAAATGGGAAAGATATATCCAAATATCGTTGTAGCTCCCCAAAAGTTCATCACTCGCACAACGCGTTGACCCATAGTCACCTTTTGAAGACCACTTTGGGTTTAAACGTTAGGTTAGTGATTCCAACATGGGTCACTCATTTGTTACTGCAACTTCAACATGTCCACTTTGCATTCCTCTCAAAAAACACCTTGACTACCTCCAGTCATCTATTCACGTATGCTTTCCCCAACACAGGTGTATCAGTGCATCATCTGTCTTTAAAGGCCAAAGGGAGCGAGATATTTGAGGTGCTGGGATGGCCAGGAGTTTAACTGCAGAGTAATGTGAGCACTTGAAGCCAGTCCTCCCACTACATCAGTGAGGTTCATTCCCCTCCTCATCATCCCTCTATTACTGTGCTGGAATAACGAGCCTCTAATTGATGGATTGAATAGGCTCTCCATGGGGAAGTTGAGTGTGTGAGGTTAATTTGAGGCGGTCGTAATGCCTGACAAGTTAAAAAAAAATGTTAACTATCTTTTTAAGTATGGAGTGTAAATCCGAAACAAAACTTGTTTTAGTTTTTGCAAGTCGACTCTGAACTGGATATGGGCCACATTTGGGTCTGGTCTGGGCTTGGTGCTGCCAGAGAGGGTGATTCTTAAAGAAAGTTCTTTTGTTCTACAGGGCTTTATTGAGATGTCTAAATGCCCTCTGGTGAGCCACTACTGCAGTGGTTCTCAACATTTTCTGTCATTCCCCACTTTGGAAAGCAGAGAATTTCCACGGCCCAGCAAATAACACCACTGTAAAGCGCTATGATATGTATATCGGTCGAACGATCGGTTGTGAGGATTCTGACAGAGAAGAATGGATATGGCATGGTGCAGTCATCAGTTGATCGCAGGGCAGCACCTTGCGCCTCCCCTATCATGTGTCCACACCCCACAGTTTGAGAAATGCTGCACTAAAGTATTCTGAGTGACTGGTGGCTTGTAGTTTCCACTGTGACAGATTTATGTAATTTTTGAGACTATATGGCCTATTTTCCTTGTCGTATGAAAAGCTTGGCGCTGTTCAAAAAGCAAAATTTCCAAAGCTGAATGTCATGTTTGGAGTTTTGCTAGTTAGTTTCACTTGAACGCAGTGGACCAGTCGTTTAAGTAGTTGCTGAAAATGAAGGTTGTCAAGACAACCAATTAATACCTTATACAATCAAAACTGCAGTGTTATAACCTCACACAGATCACTGTCTGTGTGGTCATTCTGCAAGAGCCAAAGAAGTGTCTGCTGAAAATGTGCGAATTATGGAGTAATGTCCCTTAAAATTAAACTTGAATATAAGAATTATATCATATGGCAGTAGATCAGTATGATTAATTTTCATAATAAATGGCAATAATAGGATCATTTATCACTTAGCAACACATTTCCTTGGAGCTTAGTCATCAAACTATGACTGACATTCAGTACAACAGAAAGAAAAGGCCAGTTCTCTCTCTTTTTTTACAAGGCACATTCTTGGTTTATCTGAAGTGTTTTGTTTACAGTTTACAGTACTTGTTTTCTTCAATTTCTTAGGGACCTTGGACACATAATTTTACCATTTGATGCATTTGACATGCAATTTAGTTGCACTTGAGCCTAAGGCAAATCTGAATCTGAAATAATGCTACTCAAGCCTTGCTACTCATCCTATATTCCCTTCAGGTCTTTAACCAGGATGTGTCAGCTCAGCATTGCATGCATAGTGACCATTTGACATGCCTAAAGACCCTGTCAGCACAGCAGTCACATGTATAGACCACTCGGAGCTTGCCATGTCTGTCATGTCTGCTCAACATCCAAAGTAAGTGCTGGATCATGCTGCCGCGCCACGCACCAGAAGATGCATCTGTTAAACCTGCTGGTCAGAGAGTGTTTCACCTCTGAGATGCCTTTTATAATTATTCATGTATGGGGGAATAAAAATAGCCCTGTTGCTGGTACCCACCCACCTGTGTTATTCAGCAGGGGCTCTGGCTTTATCCTAGGGACCTTTAGCTGTAATGTGATTTAGGGGCAGTAATGTATTTGCTAATTTGCTTTTCTTTTGTGTTCCCGAGAGTTAGTGAGCTCTATTCCTTTTGCAAATTGCAGCCGTACCTTGAGTTGGCGAGGAGCTGACCTAGTCAAATGACAGGCATGCAAGGAGGAGTAATGAATCTTTTATTGTTCAAGGAACCAGTGACATTGAAGATATTTCACATGAAACGACTCTGCTGTTATATTCCCATTCACTGACAGTCAGTCAGTCAGCCAGCCAGCCAGTCTCTCTTCTGTTCTGCCTGTCCCCAGAGAGTCCCGTTGGTCTGTCTTGTTGTTTGTGACTGAGTAATGTAACTACTTTCTCAAAGCCAGACAGACACACACACACTCTGAATGAAGGCTCCCCTATGTCTCCCTGACGTAGGCTGTCCAAATCACTCAGTCCCAAGAGACACATCTTTCATTCACCAATGCCAACTAATAGAGTGTTCTGCCGCTAGTGCTAGTACTGCTGCTACTGCTGCTGCTTTCACACAACGCAATTACCAGTTGGTACCGGAGATGTACTGGACCTGAGTCAGTGTTAATCTCATCATGACTGTGGCTAAGGATTCATGTGTGGCTATAAATGTACTGTGAGTGGTTCATGTGTAGTTGTGTTTGGTGTAAAGGACCAGCTCTTTTACCTGGGCCCCTCTCAGAGTCTCTCTGCCATGGGTTTGTAATGGAAAAATCATTCGTTGTGGAGTTAGTATTAATCTCAGCATGACTATGGAGGATTCATGTATTGCTATTAATGTACTGTGTGTGGTTCATGTACATGGAAAAAATTAAAGGATAATTAAAGCACTTTTTAAGGTAAATGAGGATGGGTTGGTGTGGCAAAGTGAGGAACCTTAAAAAGAGCTTCGATGGGGGCGCCGTGGCTCAGTGGGCTAGAGCGTCAGACCACCACTCCGGGGACCCGGGTTCGAGTTTGACCCGAGGTCATTACCCGATCCCACCCCATCTCTCTCTCCCACTTGTTTCCTGTCTATTTCTATACTGTCCTATCTGATTAAAAGAAAAGCCCAAAAAATATCTTTAAAAAAAGAGCTTTGAGAAGGCTTTAATCTTTACTGTGTGTAGTTCTGCGTCCTGTATGGGACCATCTCTTTTACCTTGGTCCTCATCCTTCCTTGGCCCCTCTCTGCTCTGGTTATGAAATGGGGAAATTGCATAAGGGCCTTTCATTACCATGCCATCGGTATTCAGTGAGAATCCAGTGCCATTCTGGGAGTGTCGTATGAAAATTGAATACAGACACCCACCCATCTTGGAGGGTTAACGGGACTTAATTGAAAACACCAGTAGCTGTGATAGATGTAGAGAGGTTGTGCTGCGTGAACTCCTGCCTTGATGAAAAATTGACTAACCCCTGAAATCTTTAAAATGTACCTTGCTGCTGCGACTATTGAATAACCTGTCTGCTTTCACTGCACTGAAGTTGCTGCTGCTGTCATTGCTTGAGGTAGGCAAGTTGGTTTGCCTCTCAACTCAGCTGCATCTATCCTCACCGGAGTTTGCTAGACATTTTTCTTTTCTGTTTTTAAGTGGTCCACCCACACACACATAGACACACTCTTGCACACATATGGTCATGCACATTAAGATAGATGCACACGCACACACATATGCACAAACACTCACACTACACACACGCACACAAACACACATACACACACACACACACACACACACACGCACCCCCCCACACACACACACACACACACACACACACACACACACACACACACACACACACACACACAAACACACTGAAATCTGGACAACTGCTTTACGCATTGCTGCCCTTACTGAATGCAGAAGGCGTGTTGTGAAGCGGCACATGGGAGCGATGGAACCGTGAAGCCCACATTCATTCTTTAATTGCTGGTCATTACGTGAGACCCGCTTCCCCTTATGTTGCCTCCCTTGTCTTCCTTTGCATGTGAAATCCAACAACCAACACTCTGTCTTCTTCTGCATCTTAAACCAATTTCTCTCATCATTCTCACTTTCTCTTGCTCATTGATTTTGTCTCCTGTTTTTTTCTCCCTCTCTCTCATACGCAGGTGTTGCCGAGCATACTGCAGAAGCATTGCTGTATAATACCTGACAGAAACACAGGTAAGAGCACATTGCCACCCCGCTTCTTCCCGTACACTCTCTTTAGCGACTCAAATCAGTCCGCCTAGCTCGGCAGATCGAGACTCTGCATCTGTTTGCCTGGCGAGGCCAGCGTATCCCATGGGCCTCGGCAGCGTCCCCCGGTGACAGCTACTGACATGATGTTCTCACAAGAGAGCGACGCTGTTGCTCTGTGGTTGAATGCCTAACATCCTGTAGCTGAACGCTTGTAGCGCTGCTGCTGCTGCTGCTAGCTGTGAGGAGCAACTGGTGGGATTTGAGTGTTAAAGGCACCTGAAATGCACACCTGGATAGAAGAAAGGCAATTCTCTGAAGCCCTGTATACTGCAAGACAAGCTGTGGCTTCTTTGTAAACAAATCCAGTGGTGTTTCCAATCTCATTAACAAGCCCACTGAAGCTGTGCAACATTCACAGGTATTTTATTCGTATCGGTGAATCAGCACGGTTACTGTGACAACGGCGACAACAACGTGTTTACCTCTGTCAGGGTTGGACTAATAACTAGCCATCCACCTTGGAGAGTCACTCAGGGTCAGCGATTAGTGGTGGGTGGGCTCTCCTTAGAGTGGACTTACGAAGGACAGATGCAGTCGTGCAGACGTGGGGAGTCGGGGTGTGGGGCAGCGTCTCGATATAAATAAATCCCATCCACCAGAGCGCCGGCTGGGGCTGAGGCTGAGGCTGGGGCTGGGTTGTGTTGTGGATGACTCACTTGTTTTTCTGTTTTTCCCAGACAAGAACTTTCTAATCAGTTATTCCAAATGTTGTGCAACGTTCACCATCAGTGGGAAAATAAGAAGGGTGGGGGCCTGGGGGAATGGTGGCTCACTATCATGAGTGAGCTGGCAGTATTGTGGTAATTTGGTAATTCACATGGGATCAATTGAATAGTTTTAGGCACCTCACTGCGCCTTTGATTTGCTTGGTTGCATTTGGTGCAGGTGTGTGAAGAAGTGAATTATGAAATCACAAAGCACGAGATGCTCTGTAATAAGAAAAACGAGAGAGCTGGAAAAAGAGGTTGGAAGAGGATGGAAAGAAAGAAAGAGAGAGAGAGAGAGAGAGAGAGAGAGAGAGAGAGAGAGAGAAAGAGTTTTCCTTCCTTGTAGATCTTATGTAAAGCTGAATACACCAATCTCAAGCTATTGACCTCACAAATCAACTTAAAAGCAATATTCTTCCCCTCAAGTTCCGTAGATCTTTGACGACATTTAATGTGGGTTGGGAAGATGTCAGACGAGAGCAAATAATCAAATTTGAGGCAACAAGAAACAGGCAAAGAAACTCTGTGAAAACTGTCTGACCTTTTGAGAAGGCAGTTACAAGGTATTGCATTTTAATAGCTTGCTATACATTCATAAATATTTATTTCTCCTTCCTCTAAGTACACTCAAATAGATTAACTCAATATGTTATTTATGTTATCCATGATGTTGACAGCCTTTTGCGCCAGAGAGCAGCATTAGGTCACCTTGCCTGTCTCATGATCTTATAGAAAGCTAGTCGGCACTTGATCCGACTGTGACCCAGAAGTTGTCACTTTCCATATGGAAAGTTCTGTTAAAAATATGCAGTAATTGACCTTCAATTTTCCAGTTAGAATAATGCAAAGACCATAAGAAATGTATATGTACAGTAGGTGGCTAATTTAGGTTTTCTATACCATCAATATCTGTACTATTAGAATAATGCAAACCATAAAAATCCAATAATTCATCTCAGGCAACATTTCTATGTGTGTCAGTACTCTTAATTCACAATTTGGTGTATGACTGAGACACCAGACGGTGGTCTTCACCAGTGGTTGTCTGTGGTTACCTAGCCCTGTTGCTTTGAATGCCTGAGGCTAGCAGGAAACAACCAGGAGGCAATCAGCCCTGTCCTGGGCATGTTTAGCAACTCTTTGTTCTTAGTGCTGTGCCACAGCCTCCAGCATGCTGGGTGTAGCGAGCCCCGTGGGTGTCTGAGCGATGGCGACCAGACGTGCGTGCGTGTTCTGTCCTCGCCGGCCAAAAAGTTGGGGTCTGGCGGTCTGACCCTGACCCTCGTCTGCAACTGCCGCACCCCGGTGACAGGCGCCACACAGCCGCTGGTCAGAGACGGCCCCGTCGGGGACGCCATCTGGCTCTCCCTTTCCTCCTCCTCCTCCTCCTCCTCCTCCTCTTCCTCCTCTTCCTCCTCTTCCTTGTTCTTTTGCTGCTGTGTCAGATAGGGAGGGGTTGTGGTGTGATATGATAGTTATGTATGTGTGTGTGTGTGTGTGTGTGTGTGTGTGTGTGTGTGTGTGTGTGTGTGTGTGTGTGTGTGTGTTATGTATGTGTGTGTGGATGGTCTGGGCTGGGCTAGGCTGGGCTGTCTGGATCTGCTGTGTTTGTGTCAGAGTTCTGACTGCATGGGGTGGCCACTAGGGTCTCAGTTTACAAAGTTGTCACTGGAACAGCTTGCTGTGGCCCAGAGGGCTGTGGTAAGGGGAGAGAAAGAGGGTGAGACAGAGAGAGAGAGAGAGAGAGAGAGACAGAGAGAGAGAGAGAACAGAGCTGTCAGAGTCGGAGGGGTGATGAGGGCTGTGGTGTTTTGGCTGGGGAGAGATCAGCATCCGGTTCAGGGTCCTGGAGCCCCATCAGGGTGTGCTTCTGAGACAGAAGCTCCACGTCCCGCACGCCTCCCCTCGCCAGGCGCTCCAGCGGAAGGCGGAGTGCGCTGATTCGCCGGCGCTCGGCGGCTGAGTCGTGTAAGATGCGGTCGAGCAGCTCCTGCCTCTCTCTGCAATAATCCAGCACAGCGCAGAGCCTCAGTCTGAAGTGGCCCGCGGCAGACTCCACATCCTGAATGCTGTGCCATGGAGTCTGAGATGCATGCTCAAAAGCACAGCAAGGGCAAAGCAACCTAGAGAGAGAGAGAGAGAGAGAGAGAGAGAGAGAGAGAGAGAGAGAGAGAAGGTGGATAGGAAAAGATTTTCATGTTAAAGTAAAATGCTTCAATAGTCAATAGTCAGTCAATGTTCATATATGGAAGAAATAGATAGATAGAGAGAGAGAGAGAGAGAGAGAGAGAGAGAGAGAGAGAGAGAGAGATGAATAGGAAAAAAAATCATGCCAAAATAAAATGCTTTTAAGGTCAACAGACATTCTTTTCAGACAGCATGAGAGAGAGAGAGAGAGAGAGAGAGAGCGAGGGAGAGGTGGTTGAGGACACAGTTGCAGTCACTGCTCACACACTATTTACGAACTTTTGTGTTCGACATCCCTGTGCCAGTGGACGAACGCTCACGTCAAATATTTGCTCAGTGATTTAACAGTGTTTGACTCCCGACTTGTAAACGTGCACGGCTAAGTCCTTTGCCAAACTGCATCTTTTACCAAGGCTCTGTTTTGACAGCGAGGGCATTTATTAGAACAATGCTTAATAAATATTCATGTGCAAATTTTATTTCCCCTCAGGGATGAAAGTGTTTAAAGGCGGATCTCTGAGAAAATAGATGGAACGCTCCCCTTGGCTCCCTCACAAGGGTGTAGGCAGTGCGCGCGCTTGGCAACCGTTGAATGAGTGCCGAAAAGGGTTAGAGGCAGACTGCAGGAGCAGCGGTGTCATTGCAGTGAAATTTATACACCAACCCCCCCCCCCCACACACACACACACTCACACACCCATCCCCTCCACACACACACACACACACACACACACACACACACTCCCCCTCCTCTCCCTCCCTGTCTGGATGTATTGTAGTGTAACTAGGTGCACGGGCATGCGTTTATTCTGAAATTTCTATTCAGAGTGTGTTTGTTGTGGATGTTTGCTATCGCTCTGATCCCCTACTCAAACCCTCCTATCTGCTGGAGTGCTGATAACGCCTCTCTGTCTCGTTTAGGAGCGGTTCACTCTTAACACGGCAGTCGGGAGTCAAAAGCAAGGCCTTGGACGTCCGTCACTGTGATTTGTGGAATGGAATTTGTAAGAATTTAAAGATAATACAAAAAGATCAGTATGATGCAAACCTGTAACAGGACATGCAGAAATATTTCTCCTGCTCCTCTGGGTGTTTGGCGCAGCGATCGTCCGTTTTGACTGTGCTGTGGTCGCCTGTTATGAACTCCACGATGGCAAAGTTATCGACCAGGTGCGTTGCGGCATGATTCGGGTCAGGGAGCGGTGTCACAACCCGGCACTTCGGACATGACAGCACCCCCGATCTGAGCCCAGGTGTCATCGAAGACCGTTGTTCGGCGCTGTTAGAGGCTGACAGCCGAGCTATCTCTTTCAGACAGCTCAAGCAGAAGGTGTGTCCGCAGCGGAGCAGCTTCGGTCGGCGCCGGCCTGCGTCATAGCCCTCGGTGCACACCAGGCAGACGGAGACCGCCTGCACACAGCAGGGGGCCCAGCTCATGCCCGACCGTGTCCAGACAGTGCGGTGGTGGGGGCCAGTGCAGTGGCACGCTGTCAGACTCCACTTAGACTGCCACTGGGTGAATGAGGCCTTGGCGGAGGGGAAGCTGGGAGGATGATGGCGGTGGTGGTAGTGCTGGCTGTAGGGAGGGCTGTGGCGAAGCTGACATTCACCTGGAGAGAAGCCTCACAGCATGTAGAGAGTGTTTGATCCACAGGGGCTTATGTAGGCAGGCTGGGAGTGAGAGTGGGTGGGTGGGGGGTGGTGATCGGGAGTGGAGGCGGTGTGGGTGTGGGTACTGGAGAGGGAGTGAACCTGGCAACCCATCTGTTTGTTTGGGCTGTGCGATGGCACAGGCCGGAGGAACTTCTTATCTAAGCCATTAAACATTTACTGTCTTTTCTCAAGGCTGAGGGGATGGGGGGAGAGAAGGGGGGTTGGGGGCGAAGGGGTGCCAAAAAGTCAACCTGTTTGCCCGGAGTAATTGCTGCTGTTTGAATTGGTTCTGGAGATAAAGACGCCCAAAAAACAAAACACAAGCCTGGGCCTGTTCTGGGTGCAGAGATATCTGTTGGTGTAGTCACAGCACCAGAAATAGTTTGTGAAATACTACCAGTGCTCTGGAGCCATTCTCATTTCCTGTCGAATGTGCTGTGTATCTGAACTGACACATATCAGAGCATCATAACAGGCCGACAACAGACATAATTTCCACTGCATTTTTTAAACCCAGTAACTATATGCATGTAACAAACTTCATTGTATCAAACGACTGTGCCAGAGATCAGGCAGTTGTGTAAGGAAACATATTTTCACTTTACAGCATATTTTTACTCTTTACATGTTCATAAATGATAGACTATCTTTTGATAAGGTCATGATTTTGTTCTGGATTTAGCTTACTAAATGACTACATTGCTCTTCAGATCGTCTTATTGTGTACATGATTATAGTACTGTAAGTAAGGTAGATGGTAGAAGCCATTAAGGCATAGAGTTTTGAGTGCATTTTGGACCAGTATTATGGATCTGTCTTGTATGCTAGGGTGAAAATTATGGTTCTCTTGGATTCAATGAGAACAAATTGCTATTTTAGTTCTGTCAACTTAAAAAGCAGCAAGTTTCAATCTGCGAAACACATGATGTCCAGAGCTGAATCTGGTTTCTATGGAGACAATGCAGTCAGTGTCAGTGCAGGTTAGCATGGCATGTTGCAGTCGCCGCTTTTTTTTTTTTTTTTTTAATAATTTCACTTTTGTGTTGATTTGACAGCATAAATATTGCTACTCTTTGTCCCCCCCCCCCCCCACACACACACACACATAACTCTACCCTGTCTCTCTCTTTCTCACCAAAGAAGCCTGATACTGTGGTAAAATGAAGAGAAAATGGAATCGTGTCACTCACAGCAGGCGCTAATAAACAAGCCCAAGCAACAACATGAGTGTCCACGGACATGTCCTGAGGTAATTTGAGAAAAGAGGCTACAGTACAGTATGCCAGTGCCAGAGAGTGTCAGTGGAGTGTACACAAATGGAAATTAGTGTCTGTGAAGGGAGACTTTAAGTAAATAAAAAAATAATTTTAAAAAACAGAGCTGATTAATTCACATTAATATGCTAATGTGAGTGCGAGTGGAGCTCCGACTGAGGAGAAATTTCAAAGGCATGGAGAAGAAGGAGAAAAAAGAAAAAGTTGAGGAAATTAGGCACAGAAACAGGTAATGGTGCAGAAATCTCTCTTCTGGCAGAGCTGACGGATGAGATCTTTTTTTTTTTTTTCTTTGGCCAGAGCAGCCTTGGCCTGTTCACTCCTCTCCTCCTGCGGTGTTTTTCAAATGAATTGACCACTTGAGTGACTCTGGCTCAGTCCTACCCATTTAACCCTTTCTCAGGGTCAACAGAAGCCTGCTGGCTTCCAAATCAATCATAACACGTCGAGCAGCAGGCTTGGCGGTTCTCTGTGCTGCCTATTTTTTTCACTCATAATAAGAGGTCAGCAGCGTATTGACCACGATGTGTATAGTGTATGCTTTACCTGAGTGCTGGCTTTCCTGGCTTCTTGTGTTTGTGTGTGTGTACACTTCAGAACATTCTAGTCGCTCAGTATGATCAAGGTCCTCTCTGGAGACTTCAAAGAATGGACTCCCCCAGTAGTTTCTCCTTATTTATTTATTTATTTTTAGTGCAGATTAGACTTCAACATCAACTAGATTATCCACTTGAGTGCTATTGCAATTTATATTGATACAGTAGATGATAATTATTATTAGCCATTGGTTTATTAGCCATTGTTGGATTTTGTTGGATTAGATTAGGAAAATGTATCTCATCATTTTATCTGGAACTCAAAAGACATCTCAAGAACAGAATACCAGTAGACCTGACATGGGAAAATCTCCTCTGACCTTGATTACAGTGCTATTACAATGCAGAGAAATCTCCTCATTGTGGCAGATTAGCCAAGGACCAACATTGCATTTGTAGTTTAAAGCACTTTTTAAAGTGTTTTACATTGAGTCAGGTACCACACTAACCAACACTAGTGTGCTGTTGCTTGGGTGGTGCATAGCTGCCATTAAAAACACTCTACACACCCTTCCCCTTACTGAGTAGTTGAATGAATTTAGCTAACTTTAGCCAGGACACTAGGATAACAAACGTTGTTCCTCTTTTGTAATAAGTGCCCCTCAAATATCACTGCCACGAACAGGCCAACCAACAAAATAATTTTCTGCAGAGTAGCGGCTTTCTTAGAAAATCTCCTTTATTTGGTAGTTGAGCTCATCAGGGCATCCATTGGTCAGATTGCGGGCTAAGTATAGCAGTCATCTGTATCTTAAAATGGTTGTAATGAACATCCCTGTTTATACTTGATGGGATGGGACGTGGATAATGTGTCTTCACGGGCACTGCAGACTTCAAATGCTCCTGCTGCCTGATTCATCTCTGGTCATGGTGGACAGAGAGCCCTCTATTGGTCAGACCTGTGGACTGCAGCTTTTTAGACCATTACTCTCATAGGTTCATCTTTCCTTTCTTCTTATTCCCTCTCTTCGCTCTATCTATTTCATCTTCTCTATTTGCTTGTCCTTTGCTTGTTCTATCTTTCTGTCTTTTCTCTTTCATTTCTTTCCTTATTACTCTCTCTCTCTCTCTCTCTCTCTCTCTCAATTCACTACCCTATAGTACATCATATGTAAGACCTATGGGAACGGACACACATGCATACCTACACGGATACAAACTCACTTTGTGTATTTGTATCTCTGCAAGCCCTCCTCATCATGACCCATTGCCTATGACACAACCCCCTGCCAAGTACCTTCCCAGGCAAATAACCCTTCTCCCCCTCCACCCCATTAGACAGTAGAGCCACTCCAAAGCACATCAGTGTTTGATGGATGCAAAGCCTGTGTGTATGACGTGCGCTCAAAGCCCCACAGCCTATTTTCAGCCCGTAATTAGGGTGTTAATATTTCAGCATTGTGTCTCTATTTCTCACGTCAGCGCCTCATTTTGGCTGTCCCATTACCCTCCCTCCCCTACCCCCTACCCCCAACCCCCCCTCCTCTCTCCTCATCAGCCAGAAATGCAGCCTCTTATACCTAAATACTCTAAATGATGGGTACAATCAAGCTACTTTCTGTGGCAAAATATAACTACTTCTGTTGCGTAATTTCACTGTGTGCTGACTATGTGCTGTATGCGTGTGTGTGTGTGTGTGTGTGTGTGTGTGTGTGTCACTAATTACTGATGGGCAAACGGCGTAATTTCTTCTCTATGGATCAAGATACTACATGCTGCTGTATTTGATACATACTGGACACTTGTTATGACATCATTATGATAATATAATAATCTTTTGTTATTAATTGATTTGATTGATTTTGTATAGAGCCAAACTATGGAGACTCTATGGCTGTGTGACCTGAACAGTAAAAGTGCGCCTTCTGAACCTTCTGAACTTTTTTTTTTTTTTTTGGGTTCCCAGGCAAAACTGATTTACATTCAAGGTCTGAGGCCCTTATTGATTTTGTTTTCCCCTCCCAGAACTCCCATGAGCCTTGCTTTCTTCGTACTCTCTCTCTCTCTCTCTCTCTCTCTCTCTCTCTCTTCTTCTCCTTTCTCTTTTCTTCTCTTCTCACCCTCCCTTCCTCACTCCCTCTGCTCCAGTCTTTGGGCATCTTACCTGCCTGTCAGTGACTCTCTCTCTCCGGCTGCCTCTTCCCAGTGATGGAGTGAGAGAGAGAGAATGTGGGGAAAGGAGGGAGAGAGAGAGAGACAGAGAGAGACAGTCAGAGAGTGTATTTGAGAGAGGGAGAGAGAGAGAGAGAGAGAGAGAGAGAGAGAGAGAGAGAGAGAGAGAGAGAGAGAGAGAGAGAGAGAGAGAGAGAGAGAGAGAGAGAGAGAGAGAGAGAGAGAGAGAGAGTCAGAGAGAGAGAGAGAGAGAGAGAGAGAGAGAGAGAGAGAGAGAGAGAGAGAGTGCAGTGCAGTGCAGTACACACATATTGAAAAGCATTGATTTGTAAGCATACAGAGGCTTTGCAGTCACCTGGGGTGGCAGAGGAAGAGGTGCTGGGAAAGTGCTCTAGTGGGACAGACAGAGAGGTTAGGAGATAGACTGTGAACATTACAGAGGGAGAGTGTATATATATATATGTGTGTGTGTGTGTGTGTGTGTGTGTGAGAGAGAGAGAGTGAGTGAGTGTGTGTATGTGTGTGTAAGTGTGTGTGTGTGTGTGTGTGTGTCTGTAAGGGAGTGAGAGAAAGAGAATGAGTCGAGGGAGGTTTGACAGACAGCCTTAAAATTACACAGCAAAAGAGAATGGAAACAAGTGTGTGTCTCTGTGTGTGTCTCTCTCTCTCTCTCTCTGTGTGTGTGTGTGTGTGTGTGTGTGTGTGTGTGTGTGTGTGTGTGTGTGTGTGTGTGAGAGTGTGTGAGCACACACGCACGAGTGAGTGAGAGAGCGAATGAGAGTAGCGCTGAGGCTGAGAAGGGCAGTGTGTTTGAGCAGCCCATCAGTGTGCGCTGGAGCCTTTGCCAGGTGACAGCGGCCCCCTGTGTGTCTACTGACAGCCTCCATTCTCTGCCGTCTTCTCCTGTTTCTTCTCCTCTATACCCCCTTTTCTTCTCTCCTCTTCTCTTCTCTTCTCTTTGCCTCTCTTCTCATCTGTTCTCTTCTGTTTTCTCGTCTCATCTGTTCTCATCTCTTCTCTCCTCTCCTCTCCTCTCCTCCTCTCTTCTGATCTGTTCTCTTCTTTTTTCTCATCTCCTGTGTTGTGTTCTGTTCTTTCCTCTCCTCTTCTCTCTTCTCCTCTCCTCTCCTGTCCTCTCCCTTTCCCTCCCCTTCTCTTATCTCCTCTCCTCTCCTTTCCTCTCCTCTTCTCTCCTCTCTTCCATCCCCCTCTCTCTCCTGATCTGTTCTCTTCTTTTTCGCATCTCCTCTGTTGTGCTCTGTTCTTTCCTCTCCTCTCCTTTCCTCTCCTCTTCTCTCCTCTCCTCTCCTCTCCTCTTCCATCCCCTTCTCTCTCCTCCTCTCCTCTCCTCTTCCCTCCCCTTCTCTCTCCTCTCCTCAGAACCCCCTCTCTGATCCAGCTCTGTGATGTAGAACTGCACAGTCATTCCTCCCTCACTCCAGTCAGCGCTTGCTTGCAATGCACATGTACTGTAAACCCCCATCACTGTGTTTTCCACTCTATTCAGTGTCATAACCCGTTAGTGTCTTGTGTCGGGTAATACTAGAGAGAAGTAGCTCTTGGGGCGGCGGGACACGCGTATCTACCACTACTTAATGGGCCATTATTGCATTACGGCTGCTGTTATTGCTGCACCTGCTACTTTTACCAGCCGTTGGGGTGCTCACCTCGGCGCTAATGGACTTGCTCCAGCTCAGCCTAGAGAGGGGGATAGATAGATGCCGATCTCTCTGGTGTTAGTGGTGCGAGGATGACCCCTGCTCCCTACCTGCCACAGCTGTGACGCTCAACCCCCCACCACTGCACAACCACACACACACACACACACACACACACACACACACACACACACACACACATACACACACACACACACACACACACACACACATGCACACATACATACACACACACACACACACACACAGAGACTCACACACACACACACACACACACACACACACACACACACACACACACACACACACACACACACACACACACACACACACTCCTCTCTTACACCACTCACAAGAGTAGCTATCACCATCAGTAGCTGCCACCTCTTCATTGCGCAAAGAGCCTCTTGGGTGGTGTTCACACGTGTCGGTGGCAGAGGGTGGTTGTCACCTGTGTGACTGACATGTTATCAACATTAACGGCACTGTTCAAAATATAGCTCATCCTCATTGCTCTGCACCAGACAGATAATGTAGGCCAGGGGAACAACCCAGGGCGGGCTGTTGGAGGGACACTGGTAATATATCAGGGTAGGAGAGGCATAGGAAAGTATGTATGTGTGCATGTATGTGTATGTTTATGTGCATGTATTGTATGTGT
>JAODXP020000024.1:26851321-26863821 GCA_027497455.2 Sardinella longiceps | reverse complement strand
TTCTTTCTTACTATTGTTTCTCTCTCAGGGGTCCCGGCTGGATGGACGTCAAGTAGCATCCGTTTCGGCTAATCGTAGACCAGAGACTGTGTGTAGATGTCTGTGGGTTTAGTGAATCATTTTTAGATGAGTCACAGGCTGTTACACTTGCTTGCGTTTCAAATAGTATTTGGATATGATGGTTTTGTAATTATCCTGAAATGAAAGCCTCAATGGTAAGCGTTTACTACAAGAAAATTAAGGATATGCTGAAAAATCTCAAATTATGTCCTCTATATAGTTGCACCTCTCTCTCTCTCTCTCTCTCTCTCTCTCTCTCTCTCTCTCTCTCTCTCTCTCTCTCATTTTCTCTCTCTTCTTTTTTTATTGAAGAATTCCATTTGCTGTCATGCGTGGGCTGCACAGACAGTTTTTTGTTTATTATTAGGCTTTTTCATTGCCTCCCTCTGAAAGCAAAGCCATGTTTACCTGGAGCTGAATTTCCTAAATCTACACCTAATCTTGAGAGACTGGCCTGTCTTCACCAGCGGCACCACACACACACACACACACACACACACACACACACACACACACACACACACACACTCACACAGCCCACAACACACACACACACACACACACACACACACACACACACACACACACACACACACACAGTTACAGACAGGGTGATTGGTCTCTGTCATCTCCTGTAGGAAAGGGGCTACATGACTTCCTTATGGGTCTCATGTTCTAACAACATGGTTGTAACTGTGATCAATGGGATCAATTGTGTGGGATGAGAGATAGTAGATATAGCCCAAGTGTAGATTTGTAAGCAGTGTGCGCTTTTTGTTTGTTTCCACTGGGAAGTGGTTTGTTTATGATTATTACCTCGGTTCTCTATATATAATAGGGGAGAACATGAGATGCCACTTAGAGGGGATATTGCCTTTGGGTAGACGGATCTGCTGAACGCTCAATCAGTGCCTAAAGGGGCTTTCAGACGGCATTCCAGACCTGTTTATGTACATCCAGACCTGTTTATGTACAATTGCGCCCCCTACAGCTCTGGTGTTTATTGATGGATGTGACATCTGTCAATGCTAGCCCATAGCCCATATTCCTGAGTCCTTATCCTAATCCGGATCAACACCAAAATTTAATGGGTTCTTCCACTCAAACACTAGCCTGGGCGAAAGCGACTGTTGACTATGTCATGTCTGGCCCAACGCAATTGAAATAGGTTTCCGTTTGGATATGACGTATTCCCTCGCCTGGCTCTCACGCCTACAACTTTCAGTATTAACAGATCTCTGGCAAGTTCTGATCTATTTTGACATCGTAGTGGCAATAAATCCTCAAGATCATGGATGCTTATGTCATGTACCAATTTTGTGAATGTAATTCGAAAGTGGAGGAGAGAATAACAAAGGCGTCCCTATCCTGTAGGACTACAACATTTTGAGACATCGCTCTAAACTGTGTGCTGATTGGCTAAACCGTAGAGTAACCGAGGGAAAGGCAGCTAGGGGGGTTTGGTCCAGACTACGTGCGGAGATAAAATGTTTAGCGGAGGTACGTAGGATGGCATCGCCAGGCTACTCAAACACTCACCTCTGGTAAAAATTTCATAAGAATCCGTCCACAACTTTTGCCGTAAAGTTGCTATTAGACAGACAGACAGACAGACAGACAAACAAATTCCAACAAAAACATAGCCTCCTTGGCGGAGGTAACTATATGTGGAAGGGGTTCGAATGGCACACTGGACCGCACTCTCTGCACCAGCGCTGATTCCGTAGGGGGACTGGCATAGACTCCTCACACCTTTTATGAAACCGTAACCTGGAGTTACGCTGTTCCAGCTGACATTGCAAGCTCATATGGCTGCCAAATATACTTTTGAGTGTAAAGACTGTGAGCCCTGCTTGAAGTATTCAGTTGTGTTCAGTGAAGATGAAAGAGCCTCAATAGAGCATGTAAAAGGATCATGGCATTTTAGGGTATAAAGAGAATTAGTAGAAGAGGACTCTAGCACTTTGAATCCTCTTCACCACTGATGGGGCAGAGCACAAGTTAGCAGTTGTATAGCCGTGATGGAAATGGATAACATGCAGATGCCTGTGCACCTCTGTAACCAGGTCTGGAAAGACCTGGAGAGGCCTGAAATTGCAAGAGGGCTGTGCCTCCTAAAAGTAGCCATCAAGATTGGCTGCAGCAGTAGTCTGTGCCATGGCAGCTCATTGTTTAGCACTTTGCAGCACATGGCCGCTCAGAAGTGGAGTGTACTCTGCTTCATCTTAAGGACAGTGTGTGGGCAGTCCCAAACATATGATGCACCAGTTGTGACTATCCACCAGTGGAATAATTTATATTTCCCATTTATTGCCAGTATGTACATAAACTCTGTAAGAGAAACACAAGTCGGTGAATCCTCAAGACAAATCCATTGAATAAACTCAAGTTATATGCAATATATATTGTCGCTTAGACTAAAAGAGAAAGACAGATTTCAGAAATCATCTAATAATATAAGTAGTCAATAAACTAGTAATATTTCCAGTTCAGATAAAGGCAGAGAGATTTTGGTTGGTGTGTCTTGTGAGGGGCTAACTTTGAGAGACTTGATGCACTTCATCATTGAATAGCACCAGAACTCAGCGTATCTGTTGTACCTTTGTCTTATTGCTTTTGGGTACCTTGCTTTGCTGGTGACACCCACACCATGTTCTTCTGAGGAGAAATGAAACCAGCTTTTATAGACTCCTTTAATGCCTCTTGGCTTGTTGGAGTGTGGGGTTAGTGCCAGCTCTGAGATCACCTGGCTTTTGCTGTTTGCTTTATTGTTTAATTAAATCACCCAGATACAACTTTGCTGTTATGTGTCTGTGTTTTTCAGAAGAAGCAGCCAACTTAAGTTTGCCTTTAACATTCATTTTACATTACTGCTGTCCAGGAGGTTGTGTTTTGGGAGGCTTTTTGTTTGTTTTGATTTCCTTTATATGTTTGTTTTTGTGCAAGATTATGCAAATAAAACTACTGTACAAGCCCAATTTTCACGAAGCTTGTGAAAAAATGTAACATGGACCAAAGTGGACTTGTAGAATTTTGGAGTTTTGCCTCCAATAACACTTAAATGTCAAGTCATTTTTGCTTTCATTTCAGTGATCTTTTCAGCCGTCCTCATGATCCGCTGCTGGGCCTTTCATTCTGCAACAGTGCAGTTACTATACCATTCTCTGATGGCACTGCTGAGGATGCTTCTCCCTGTAGAAGGAAGTCAGGATGGGGGAGAGGAGGTTGGCCATCTGCAGCTTCCTTAGGAAGTTGCTTGACTTTCTTGAAGTCCATGTGAGGTTGTTTGTGATGTGGACGCCCAGAAACGTGCTTTGATTGATCAGTGGTGTTCAGTTCCAGCTGATCCAGTTTCTTTACTAGCTGTTGAGAAATTATAGTGTTGAATGCTGAGCTGAAGTCAATGAACAGCATTCTGACAAAAGTGTCCTTTTTATCCAGATGCATGAGAACCAAGGGAATGGCAGTGGTGATGGCATCATCAGTGGAGCGGTTAGGACGATACGCAAACTACATGTGGTCCAGCGTAGCAGGTAGCGAGAGACAGCCTTTGGCTTTAGCTCTCTTTGTTTATAGAGTATACTATACTCATACTACTATTTTTACAGTATACTAGTACTCATACAGTGTCTCTGTGCTACCTGCCTCCTCTTGCTCTCTGTTTGCTTCTGTTTCTTGTTCATTCGCTCCCTCGCTCCCTTTCTTGGAAGAATAGAATGCTCTGAAGCTAAATTCATTCATTTTTACTTCTATTGTTCTTCTCCTCTCTCTCTCTCTCTCTCTCTCTCTCTCTCTCTCTCTCCCCCACACACACACACACACACACACACACACACACACACACACACACACACACACACACACAGAATTAGATCAGCATTGCAAGATCTAAAAAACAAAGCATGCCTGACTTTGTCTGTCTTTGCCTACAATGTATTTCTCACTTTGAAGCACACACACACACACACTCACACACACACACACACACACACAATATGTTTGCACCCTACCGCGCAGAGCATCTTCAGTGCATTCTGCCAACATAGCAATTACAGTAAAGTGTCACTGCGCATTTCTCTCCTCATTACCTGAGTGGCGCTGGTGCCGGACGGATGGCACTCATTTGGCACTATCCTCCCTCCGCACGGCACCGTGCCTCGCCGTATCCCGCTGCCTAATTGATTTCCACCTGTTTGCCAGCTCAGAGCCATTGTAGCAGAGTGGTGATCAGGGCCCAGCTTGGACAACGTTGCAACATTATCATATCTGGGAAAAGTAGTATTTTTCTGACAGCGGAGTTGCAAAGGGACTCTTTTGGTGTTTTAGTTATTTTGTTCTGCTAGGGGACTCCCTTTTCTCGCCAGACACCAGAGGACATTGCCGAATTTGTTTTGAAAAGATTGCAATTTTTGTCAAGGCCGCTTCATTTACAAATGGAATGGATTACACCTGATTGCGTGCTGGAAACGAGCCACCTCTGTCCCTGTTGCTGTTATCTCCTCCTTTTAACATTTGATTGCAACATTGGTCTAGTCATTACAGTGGTATATAAAGTAGCTTGACAGCCACCAGCAGGCGGGCGAGTGTTCTCCTGATCCTGCACCCCCATTCATTCATTCAGCCTGGGCCTGGCTCCCCCCCCTCCCCTCCCCTCCCCTCGGCTCCCCTCTGAGAGCTCTGAGCCGAGCTGCAGTGCATCTGGGACACTGATGCCCTCAATTACCTTTATTTCGCCGGCCTGATGGGCTCAGCCGGCTCCACTCCCAGCAAACAGCCTGATCAGGTTTTGCCAGGGCAGGCAGGCAGGGCAGGACAGGACAGGACAAGGCTGGGCAAGGTTAGGCGCGCTGATGGGCAGGTGGGGTGGGTGGTGGTGGTGGGTGTTAGGGGGGTGAGGCGTCCAGAGAACTGCCTTACCTGACTGTAGAGCTGCTCTCTTTCTTTCTCTTCCTCCAGCTGATCCCACATCAGTGGGAAATCAAAGCTCTTGCAAGTGGGGCATAGAACAGGTGGAGTCAAGTGCTCTTACGTTCCCCCTGTTGGGATAAAGCTTCCCGGTTAAGGATTTGCCTGTTGTGTTGTTGCACTGTATTTGGCACGGTTTTGGTTGTGTTTATTTAAAGCCCAGAGCACAGAGGCCAGATTATTCTGCCTTTGTCACTCCAGCCAAATAAGTTCTGGGGGACATATCTGTGCTAAAAATGAAATGACCCGTGAAGTTACACCTGCCAATGCAGGTAGGGGCCTTCCAAAAAGCTGAATCGTTTCCAGCATTGTTCCAGCGCGGCCCATATGTCCAGTCTCTCTCTCCCAATCTTACAGCGCTCGATGTGCTTCTCATATTAAAACCAGCTCTGCTCTCTCTCCTTGGTGGAGTGAAAGCGGCCTCAGACAGGAAGTCCTTTGCTGGGGGGCAGCACAGCACATCAATTCTCCACCGCCCTCCCACCCTCCCACCACCAGCACCAGCACCACTGCCCAATCCCCCACAGACTCAAGGTTATCACAGACCAAACTGCCTGCCTGGCATTTGTTTTTGTTTTGCTTTTTTGTTTTTGTTTTGTTTTTTCACAATTGAATCATCTGTTTATGCCTGTGGTAAGACACTGTGGAGCATATTATGGCTCATCTCATGTAAAAAAAAAAAAAAAAAAAAGAGAGAGAGAGAGAAAGAGAGACCACTGACTAGACAACGGATATGGAAATTTTCCTCCTCCGACCGCCTTCAATTTCACATTTATGAGAAAACGACGTGTGAGACGACAGCTGGGCAGCTTGGGTAACCGATGCATATAGCCGTGTGAATACCCCCCCCCCCGACACCCTTCCTGCAGACGGCATATCAGCGTTGCTTCAGTTCTCATTAGGAAGAACTGATAGCGATGATGAGCTTGGAAATAGAGCTGATGCCAGCAGTGTTGCCAACCTTTATCAGAGGATATCCAGTCATCAGCTGACCTCCTTTTCCACAGCACTGCTGCAATCAAGCCGTATAGAGTAGAAGACGTCTGTTTATTTCTTTATTATTGGTGGAGGCTGGACTGGGGTCCATTGGCATGGCAGTAGTGGAGGCAGAGACAGTGTTGATAATTAGCATGCATGCTGCACGAGAGAGAGAGAGAGAGAGAGAGAGAGAGAGAGAGAGAGAGAGAGAGAGAGAGAGAGAGAGCAAGTTTGTGATGATTTCGGCTGATGAGATGAATTCGACCAACACTTTGCTGTAGAAAAAAAAAAAAAAAAAACTCTCTCCGATGTTTGTGATGTGATGTGAGTTTTAATGTGACTGTGTTTTTAAACACTGCAGCAAAAAAAAAAGAAAAAAGAAATCCTCGATGTTTCCTTTTCTGCAATGCACTTACTTACACTGTACACAAGCATTAATGTCATCCCCACCGCTGTGCAATCAGCCAGGCCATGTTTTCACTGTTTTCTACCCTTCCTGTATTAGCCCTCTCTTTTTTTGTGGGCGCTGAAAAATCAATTATTCATTGGTTTCTTCAAAGAAAGGCAGAAAGTTAGATAGATAGAAGAGGAGAGAGGGGGGGGAGAGAACTGATGCTTTTACACATAATAGAATAAAAAATATAGACGGGGAGGATCTCATCTCGTCAGTGTGAAGCGCCTAGAAAGCTAATGGGGCAGCGAGAGAGAGAGAGAGGGGAGAATGCGGTAGCGAGGCGAACGAACCAACCCTTTGGTGGCCGAGTGGTACACCCGCTGAGCGGGCCCTTGTGCCTCTAAGCTCCCTGGCGCGGCGGGGAAGAGAGTGGGGGTCACAGCCTCCCCAGAGAAACTCATCAGCATGTCTGGGTCGCCGCGGCGCTGTGTGTTGAGCCGCACCGTACCGCACGGCCTGTGGGAGAGACGCAACTCAGGGGGTCAGAGATGAGTGGGGGGGTCTGATTCATTCCCGCAGGGGCTTAACCAGAGAAGTTATGGGGTGTGTTGCTGCTGCTGCTGCTGCTGTGTGTGTGTGTGTGTGTGTGTGTGTGTGTGTGTGTGTGTGTGTAAGTATGGGTGTGAAAGAGGGGGGCAGAGTATGAGTTTGTGTGAACGAGGGAGAATGTTTGTTTGTGTGTGTGTGTGTGTGTGTGTGTGTGTGTGTGTGTGTGTGTGTATGTGTGTGTTTGAGTGTGAGTTTGTGTGTGTGTGTGTGTGTGTGTGTGCAAGCATGCATGCAGTCATGAGAAGATGTGGTGGCAGTGTCGTTAGCCTTTCGTGTATTGGCCTTCATATTAGCCTCCTGTGGTGAGTCACGGCAGATTGGAAGAGCACACACACACACACCAACATGATGCAGATTCAGACATGATGCAGATTCAGAGTGGCACTAGGTGTCTAGGAATGTCCTGTTCTCATCTCAGTACAGAGAGTTAGTCATATGACCTTGCATTGTCTTGTAGTAAACAAATAAAATTGGTTGATGTGGTGGATGGAATCATGAATACTTTCTCCCATTGTGATTGCCCACATTTGGTTTTTGAAAGTGTGTTTTATATGTCTATATTAATCTATAATCTATATAGCAATATCTGGAATCTTTCACTTTACAATGCACTTACAATTGTGAATGGAGGATTTCCCATGTTTACAAGCAGAATACTGTACATCCACCAAAATGCTCCTCTGGGGACCCTGTCCGAATTCACATTACCAATATCTTCCCAGGGAATGACACAGAAACCTGTCGAAATCATGTGTATCTCTCCGTGTGGTCAGTCAGTTCCTGTGGTCAGTGTCATGTTCACTTCACAAGTGCATCTGACCACCGCAATCTGCCCCCCTCTTCCCCTTTTTTCTGTCTCTTTTTCTTTTCTCTCCTTTTTTTCCAACCTTTTTCAGCGGCCAGCAGCAGCAGCAGCAGCACAAAAACAACAAGTTTTTAGCCGGCCACGGTGTAACAATCAGGCTGGCTGGCTAAAGCAAATATTGGCTTTTTCCTGCTGTGGAGGGCCGTGGACGCGCACTCTCCTAAAGCAATAAAGAGACAGTCATGAAGACAGATGGATTTGATCTGTGGCCACCGTGTGTGTGTGTGTGTGTGTGTGTGTGTGTGAGAGTTCTGCAGAGGTGCATGGTGCTAACGCCACCACGGGGCACCGGCCGGGATCTCATTAGGGAGTGTAATGGTGTCTGTACAGCCACACCTGCCTCTAAAGCCGCTGTGTTTCAGTTCAGCTGACACAGGCTTACACACACACACACACACACACACACACACACACACACACACACACACACACACACACACACACACACACACACACACACACACACACACACACACACACACACACACACACACACACACACACACACACACACACACACACACACACACATTCATATGAATATGTACACCCTGATATACACACATTCACATTAACACACACTTTCTTTCTTGCTCTGTCTGTCTGTCTGTCCTTCTCTCTCTCTCTCTCTCTCCCACACACACACACACACACACACACACACACACACACACACACACACACACACACACACACACACACACACACACACACACCCAGGCTGGTTGGAAAACGGTGAGCATCTGGTAACGATCCTGACATTAATGGGCTGCTCCCTAATAATGTGGCACCTGTGGCCAAATGCAAAGGTGTCAGTGCTTGGCATTGGGCAGATGAGGACGGGACAGGACAGGCCGGCCCTGTCTCACACACTGACAAATTGTTGAGAACAAAGTCAAGGTCACATTGTGAGATTTATTACTCCCCTGACTTCCTGCCCAGTCAAGGTGGAATTTGGGATGTTTGGTGTCCCTGTGGTAGACTGTGATAGACAAAGGGAAAATTGTAAATATCTCAATTTTCATCACTATTTTGAAGTTATTTGAAGTTCTGTGTTCCATTTTTTAAGTCGAGATGCATGAAGGAAACTCATACAAAATTGAAAAGGGAGTCCTTCATAATACACAGTTTGTCATTGAGTAACTCATTAAGCAAATCATAAATAAAAATACAAGATTAAAAATTCACTTTGTGAAAGACAATTATATAAAAGAGCTGGTTCATTTGCTGGAACACTACCTTTAATAAATATGAAAAACTGATTAATGGGTATTATGCTCGCTGCACTATGGCTAACAAGTGGCATTAATCTCAATTACACAAAACTTTAAGCTGGGAATATTAAAGAGGGACATATAAGGACACAAATACTACTCCCGGAAATGCTCAAAGACTCTCATGATCAATTCAAACTAGTTTAGCAACCAGTTTTGCATAGTGGTACCTCAGGTGGTACCCTCATATCCTCAGGTGCATCAATGGGAACAGTGAATGACGCATTAACATTGTGATTGTCAGGATGAATCGAGGTCGCTCAAAGAGTTAAAGCCTCGCAGGCGTAAAACGTGCATCTGGTGGCAATTTGGTCACGCAAATAATAGCCTGAATTGTGTCTGGGCCAGCTTGTTGTTGGTGCTGCACTAATAAACATTCACAGTAAGTGACAGCACCTAAACAGCTCATGAATCATGCTCACAGGGGCTCCTGTGCAGACCCCAACACACACACACACACACACACACACACACACACACACACACACACACACACACACACGCACAAACACGAACAAACACAAACAAACACACAAACACGAACAAACACAAACACACACACACACACATGCATACAATCATACACACCCACACACACCCTCCCTCCTTCAAAAAGCTCACGGGTGACAAGCGGGTGTCTTAGGCGCTTGTGATTGATGTGAGGGAGCTTTCCAAGGCTGTGGCGTCTCGCACTGCCCATATGCCTCATATCACAATAACCGATTGGCAGACCGTGTCTGGATCACACACAGATGCATTAAAGGTGTAAGAACTGGATTGATTGGCAGACATGGAGAGGTGGCGCTTTTTTCTCCCGCTGCAGTGGCAGAAAAGATGAAAAAAAGAAAGCTAATAATAAAGGAAGAAGTGTGGATAGTGCCAGTATTGATTTTCATATTTGAAATCTTCATGCACATGCGTTTTGCTTTTTTCTCATACTTCTTCTTTCTTATTTTGTGTCTTGCAAAACTTAGTAAGTGCATTATTTATGGCCTGTGTTTCTGCACTAGCGTCCTCGTATAAATGCTTAGCAGATCAGTAGGCATTCTCAGGAATTCAGGATTTTTCAAGTTTTCAGGGATATTTTTGTATGTGAACTGTAACGCGCATCTTACATAATTTAACATCCTAAAGTTCTATTGGAGTTCACCTTTTTCTAACACCTCACATTCCTCCCGGTTATTCGCTCCTAGAAAACATCAGGCCTACATAACCTTTTTGTCTGTGCAGTATTGCTCAGTTCAGCTCTCATTTCAAACCACATTCAAAATGATGCTGAATATTGAGGAATTTCATACAGGTATTTACTGTATATGGTCACGTAGAATCACACTGGTTGTGTGCACATCCCAACTTGTTGAGGTGCAGGGCAAAAACGCTAGATATTAATTAACGTTACATTAATTAAATGCCTGCACACTGCTTAGTATTCTCCCATAAATTTAATATGCAATGTTTCGACCCCCTGGATCTTCCTTGGGCAAATGGCATCAGCTGAGTGTGATCAGCTGACTGTCTGTGATTTTTGTATTTATATGGTCCCACACAGTGTTGGGGAGTAACGCGCATTAACAACGTAGGCCTAACCCATTTCCGGACATAAAAATGAGCTGTAGTGAGCAGGTGCACATATGAGCAATCCCAGACAAACAGACACCTGCTTATTCAGTGATGTTCACCAAGTATTTAAACTATTTGCTTGTGGTGAAGTCTGACACTGCTGTGGCTATGTAGAGGGAGTTTAGGCCTAAAAGGATTTTGGCAGCAGCTAGTGTTGAATAATATGTAAAGGTTAATCCTGCCAAGTTTCAAAAACTCAAAATCGTTGACAATTGAGAAAATTCTTTTAAAATGTACTTGTAGAAATGTAATCGAAAAGTAATCAAATAAAATTTGCTACATTACTTTGTTAAAGTAATTAAAATAGTGACACTACAATTACATTTTTGATGGGGTAACTTGTAATTGTAACACGTTACATTTCCAAAGTAACTTACCCAACACTGGTTAGAAAATACATTTTTCTTTGTATATGCATTGTGTGATGGCACAAGATATTTGATATTCCAAATTGATATGGAATCAATGATGAATAGATCAATATTTTCAAGATGGATTATGAGAGAATGGACAGAAAGGACAAGACTTACTCCAGCCTGTCCAACTTGTCATGGGAATGTCATTAAATCACTGACAGTCATTTCATGACTAAAGCATGGCTAAAATGGCACAGCTTGTCAAAATCTTTATCATGTGATGGCTTGTCGCATTCTGCATGACTGTATTGTCAAGGGATGATATGATGATATCTGATCTGACTGATACTTCAGTCATGCCAGAAATTTGTCATGATTTGACAAGCTTGTCAAGTGCATTTATCATCGGCTGATGCTGATATGCAGCTCAGCAGGCCTGGCCTCCGTTCTTGAAAAAAAAAAAAAATTGTGGCATTTAAAATACAATGTAGTACCAAATTTTTCCTAGTTGCAGGTATTAAATGCTGTCTGTAGTACACCAGGAAATTAGTGAAAATAAATGAAGTAGATAGGGACAAGCAAATGTAAATGTGTACAAATTGTGATGTATTCATCCCTTTTAGTATGGAGAAAATATGCAACATGATGATAGTTTGCTGTCAAAATTTACTTAGTGTACCACTAAAAATTCTGATCATTCAAAAGAAAAAAAAAGAGATCAGAACTCCGAAGCTGAGAGTCAGTTGGTGTTTTATCTCAACTCTTAGGAAGCCCCTCAGGCATTTCCCACAGAGGAATATAGTGATCAGAATATCTTATGCTTCATACCGACGGTGGGAGAGGCCATTTTGAAGGCATCAGACAGTCAAGGTCGAGTATTTACAGCGTTGGTTCACTACATCACACACTGGAGGGGTTTGAAAATGAATCTCAAGCTGAATGCTTCACCTGAATATTACAGCACCCAAATTGATCATGGCATTGGACCGAACCCACCATGTATAGGCTAAGTGTATAGGCCTTATCAGAACACAAATCCACCACAGGCCTCATAGGCCTTACCCTAAATGCAAGCAATATACTAACACCTCAGTTAGAAGAAACTAAATATGAGTCATGAAACAAGTGAACCATTCAATTCACCCTAATAATCTGTAGAGGGCATCCTTCTCATACTACAGTACTGTATGTGAAGGATGCGTTACACATCTGAACTGTAACTCGCAAAAATCACGAATGCATGAATTAATTACCCAAATGTTGCTCGGCTTTTGTAATCCGCATGGGCCCCAGTGCCACAGCCCTGCCAGGAAAAGCAATCAAGAACTAAACGCTTTTCTCCTCAGATCTATTTTTAATACGCAGAGGCTGTGATTCAT
>JAODXP020000024.1:26831321-26846321 GCA_027497455.2 Sardinella longiceps | reverse complement strand
GAATTTCGTGCAACATAGACAGATATAGAAAAACAGCAGCTAATGGTAACAGAATGGGGCATGTCAAAACGAAACCAAATTGTTAGGTTTCGTTTTTACAGGCCCCATTCTGTTAGCGTTATCTGCCATTTCGCAATCTCGGTCTACATTACACAATATTTGGTCAGTGTGGTGGCTATCAATAGCACTGTAAAAATGAAGGGCTATGTGTTGATTCACTTCAGCTAATTCCTTTAAGAGTCATTGCCATGGTCCTACAACTCTGTTTGGGTCGATTGGTGACAGTTTCACCAATATGCAAGATACGTGGCAGGTCGAGGCACAGTCTTGTGGGGCAATGGGGGGAGCTGTATTTGTAAATATGCAAGCACAAACCACACACACACACACACACACACACACATGATATATATATGATATACATATATACAGGTGGCAGGTCGAGGCACAGTCTTGTTGGGCAATGAGGGGGGAGCTGTATTGGTAAATATGCAAGCACAAACCACACACACACACACACACACACACACACACACACACACACACACACACACACACATGATATATATATGATATACATATATACAGGAGGCAGGTCGAGGCACAGTCTTGTTGGGCAATGAGGGGAGCTGTATTGGTTAATATGCAAGCACAAACCGTGAAAACAAACAGCTGGGCCTTGGGTCTGTTTTCCTAAAACATGTATGCTAGTTTGGCTGGTAGCAATGCTTTTGAGAAGCTTTTGGGAAATGGTCGATTGCATTGGGAACTCAATCCTAGCGCAAACCTGAAAGTAAAGGCCAGTCTTACGTAGTTCCTCTGTAAATGGCACGATTCCGATTTTAGATTTTGACTAACGAGCCGGGTGTTAACAGTTAACTGGTTGATGCCGGTAAATTGGTTAGTCTCAAACCAGTAGTCCCCCTTTTTTCAGAGAACAGTTAACATGCAGTGTTAAAACGGATTGATTTTATATTTCATGAATACAACAAATTTAATAAATCAGGCCTATAATCTAAGTCACCTTGGCTAAATTAGAAATTATTCTATTTTGGGAAGGCTCCAGGGGCCAGATTAAATGCCCCCGGGCCTTAGTTTGCAACGGTGTGGTTTAGGGCGTAGGGAGGAAATTGAAATTCAACCTGGCTTTGCTCTCTAAATTTTTTGTGAGTCACAAAACATAAGTGAGACATAAAAAACATGAACCAACAAGTTATTGTGATGCAATTAAACTCAACCACTCTCCAACACTATCAATGCAAAGTGTTGTTTTGTAGCTTTCTTTGACCCTGAAAATGGTGATTGAAAAATAATGAAATAAATAAATCTCACTTCAGAAAATGGCAGCCGAGGTGCGATTTGGCAATCTCCATTTACATTTTTTTCTTTTCCTCGTCAGAAGAGAGTGGCATTTCCAGAATGGTTATCAGCGGGCATGTGGGAGGCTGGTTTGAAATTCTGAGCTGATGTACAGTGAATGCCTGCTGCTTTGCTCCTATTTAAGTTTGGGCCTTGTGAAGTGTATGCCTCCAGGGAGGGATTAGGAGGAAGGGTATGTGTCACGCAGTTTCTAATTCATGAGCTCAACATGGCTCGCTTCTTCAGATTCACTGCGGTACAGTTGGTGCTTCCCAGGGTAAAATCTGCAATTTCGAGACTCTGAGTGTGTTTGTCACTCTGTCCATGTGAGTGTGTGTGTGTTTGTGTCTGTGTGCTTTTCCATCCATGCATATTTATTTCCTTGCGTGCCTCCTCTTTCCAAGTCCGAAGTTAAGAAATGACAGACCGCCTTATTATGCAAAATACGAGCAATGTTGTCATTGTCTTAAGTCACAAGCGGTGCTTTGGCTGTTGGAACTGGTCCAGCTACAGTGGCGACACAAATGCTTGACGATGCCGTTGTTGTGGCCCCCCGGGGTCCTCTGCGTTGGGCTGCTTTGCACGCTCCCTGCTCTGGGTGTCAGATTTGCGGCAGACACACAGCGACAGCACCGTGCAGCTGAGAGTCACCCTAGAGCACAGCACAGCACAGCGCAGTGCAGCGCAGGGCCTACGCGCAGACACAAGCATCTTCATGCATGGGGAAAGAAACAGGAAACTGCTGCCCACAACTCTTGCCCCACACACACACACACACACACACACACACACACACACAAAGAGCCTGCCTGAGTCCATTTACATATTTGTTCGTCGAGAAAAAAAATGACTTCTGAGGAGGTCTGCTGAGTTTCAAGGCTTCATATTACATGTATGATGCTGTCAATCTTCATATGAGTCTCAACGCATTGACAGTACATTAGTACATCTGCCACTTTATCTTCCCCACAGTCTTCAAGTTTTTTCTCCAAAGTCCTGTTGTTTTTATATCGTTTTGGACAAAATATGAGAATTGGCTTGAATTGATTGCAGTGGTTGTCCCTCATACACTTGTGTCCAAGCAGCCAAACAGCCTGTTTCCATAGTTTCCTGAGGAGAAAATGTTGTTTTTGGTGCATTAAAGTGATTTGCTGTGGTACTTGTGTCGTAATCTGCTATCCTTTTTTTTACTTATTTGTTTTGATTACTCTGAGAGAGAGAGAGAAAGAGAGAGACAGAGAGAGAGAGAGGTGAGAAACAGAGGGACGGAGAGAAGGCAGAACAGAAGTAGTGATTATGTCACGTCCAGCCTCTTTTAATATTTTTTTTTTTTTTAGAGAGAAAATAATTGGTCCAGTGCTCTTGGTCACTTGTAAGGATAATAGCGATTCCAGAGCTGTGAACTTGTATGACTTCAAAGCCATGGGGCAATTCAGGGCACCTCATCAAAGCACAGATGATGCTGCTGCTGCTGCTGGCGGCATTCCGGGACATCGCATGCATGCCAACCACCCCACCTATCCTCAGTATTCCCTCATTATCAGGAAATATCTATCATTGATGAGTCCTGTGAGTCGTGTCGACTCCCATCTCATCCGGCCCAGTCTAAGCACAAGAGAGCGAGCGAGCGAGAACAACATGGCAGACACACACAAAAAAAACAAACAACTTTCCCATTGTTCCAATGGCTTCCTATGGGTTTTCGCACACCAAAGGCGCCTGGTGAAATTAAAACCCGCTAATTATCACCTTTGTTGAAGTGGTGCCGAGTGAAGCAGTGAGGGTTTCTTCGCTCTTCCTTTTGGCTGTCTGTCTGTCTGTCTGTTTGTCTGTCTGCCTGCCTGTCTACTTGTCTGTCTTTCTCTCTCGCTGTGTCTTCACAGCAGTGAATTTGAAAGAGACTTCTAAGGGGGAAAGACATCTAAATCCCCTCACATCTCGGTGCCTGCTGAAAAGAGCTCTTCTGATTCTCTGAAGCTGCACTGCTGCAAAAGAGACTTGGCACTGTATACACAAACCTTGAAGAGTTGTCTATGCAGGAGAGGGTTTTTCTCCTCTTTTCTCTCTCTCTCTCTCTCTCTCTCTCTCTCTCTCTCTCTCTCTCTCTCTCTCTCTCTCTCTCTCTGTACATTTGTAATAGGTGTGCTCATCTCCCTACAGCTAATTCTGCACAATCATCCTTTACTCTCTCTCTCTCTCTGTCTCTCTCTCTCTCTCTCCCTCTCTCTCTCTCACTCTCACTTGCTCGCTGGCTCTCACTCTCCAATTTCAAAGCAGCTTTATTAGCATGACCATGACAGAGTACAGTATTGCCAAAAGTGTATAACATAAAAAGACAGGTATGTCTTTTTAAAGGCAAAAGAAGACTGCCAGTGAAACAGCTTCTAACAAGCGGGCAAATATCATCAACGTGCAACACAATACTTCACAGAGAAGAAGAGAGGACATGTTTGCTTTTTGATAATTATACTGTAGAAGCTGGCAGAGATCTTACACAGTGTCCCATATGCTACGAAAAGAGGTATGAATTGTTTAGCAGCTTAGCACACTATGAGCCAACATAGATTCAGATACTGTGCCTTCAGATTAGTGTTAGTGCGTACCCTTATTGGTATTCAAGGTCCACACTTTGGGAAGGATAGGACTTTTGTTTCCAGGAATCACTGCATGGCCTTCTAGAAAAGAATCACAATTTCTCTCTCCCTCTCTCTCTCTCTCTCTCTCTCTCTCTCTCTCTCTCTCTCTCTCTCTCTCTGTCATTTTCTCACTGACAACAACATGTGATACTGTAGAAATAGACCCCTTCTCTGAACTGACCAATGTTTCATACTTGAAGTCCATTTATGTTTAGTTATTGCTGTGGTGTTCTATCAAGTATTTTGTATATGCAGCAGCCTGTCTGATATGGGCATATATACAGGAATCAATATGACAGATGCATACCATAATCATATGCTACAAACAAACAAACATTTTTTGGGGGTCAATGATCTGCCATTTGAAATAGTGTCAGAACCATTTATAGTAGATCATTGGGTAAACTAGCCACCATGATGATGAATGCCTCTCCTACACACACTGTATGGAAATCAGTAGTGACTGCTGACACAACCCCAAAGCCATAGGGTCACTGATCATTAATCTGCTCACTGTAGCATGATTTGTATGACATTAATGAAATTACTGTTGTATGCATAACTCAAAGGGAAAAGTAAACCCAACCAAGCAGCCTCAGTATAGGGGCAAACTGAGCAAGACAAAGCTACATCATCCATTAAAAGCAATAATTATTATAGTAGTGGCCTATGAAGATTCACCTGTGCCATTTCTGCTAGCTTTAAGGGGCTACTACAGTAAGAAGGTCATAACATTTGTTCACATGTAGGGTATTCATATAGCCTAGAAATCTAGACGTACTCTAGACGTAGATTTGCTCAGCCAGTACGTCTAGTAGCAAGCCATAGGGAATTTAATTGGATGACGCTGTTGGCGACAGCTAATCACAACGCTCGAAAACAACGGCCTTTTGAATTGGTGTTTACATCTCGCTTGTTCCTCCGATTGGTCATTGGAAATTCTTTTGCGTGCAGAAGTGGTTTGAAAGATAGCAGCCTTGTTCCGCCCTCGATTGAGTTCGGTCTATCTCTCGATGCCAGACTTTACTTTTTAATGTTATAGGATGGCTTGCCAGGCTAGTATTCATATGCAATTCATAATACACATATATTGTCTTGGTATGGTTTAACAGATTTGTCCAATCATTTACATACTCAAACTCAAAGCTTTTCAGACAGTGTGCTTTACTGAGTGTGTTTGATAGTGTGCTTGATACACATCTGAACAGACCAGTATTATTGTTCATGGCGATATTCCTTACATTGCATTTTAGAGAATGCTGTTTTCAGTGTTTTTACTATTTTGTGATTTATAGTATTCTACACGTCTAGCGTATTTTAGTGTATCATGTTACTTTGTCTCCTCATCCTTTGTAACACAGATTGTGTTCCACTGCAAAAGGATCCAATGGAATGATTGCCATTTATGGAATTTAATTTATTTTATATATATACCCATGAATTTTGAGTGATTTGAACGATTGAATGCATTTGTGTGAAAACAATGGAAAAGAGAACACTGTTGGGCACCCATAGGCGATGGTTTGTATGAATGTGTTTTGAAAAGGTTTTTGAAAAACGTCAACATTGCAATGAGACAATTGTGAAAATGTTGGGCAAAAACTGACGATAACACTTCCCATTTAGCGGAATGTGATGTCTGTGATGTAGAGGTACTACATTTACAGCCCCAGAGCTTCATGGCCCACACTTTATTGTTAATGGAGGACCTAAATATGCATTGAACCTCTGCTCTGTTGTGGTGGTGAAATAAGGAATGCATTCATACATTTGTCTGTTAAAGTAGTAATCTGTCTCCAGGCAGGCAGGCAGAGAGAGAGAGAGAGAGAGAGAGAGAGAGAGAGAGAGAGAGAGAGAGAGAGAGAGAGAGAGAGAGGACTGTAAACTGTGCCAGATTGACATAACTCAAGAACAAAGTTGTGTTCACCCGTGTGTTTTATAAGCCAAGCCTTTTTCTTATTCTCCTGCTGGCAAGATGGTTGCTGCTCCAGTGCGTTTGCTCTGACACAACACCTGTGCAGTCTGTGCTACTGTAAGACACATACTCTGCTCCATTCATCTATTTCATAACTACACTTCTTTCCTTAAACATCTCCACAAAGAGGCATGAATTTCCTGTCTGTGCAGTTATCAGGGTCTTGTGTTGTGCGTTGTGTTATGTTGTTGTTTTGTGTTGTTTTATGCCATGGTGTGCTGTGTTGTGTTGTGTTTCGATAATGGTTTGGCTATTAATTCATAGTCACAAGTGTAACATCCTTAAAAGGGTTTAATGATATTGATGACTATGAAGCGTATTGATTAGCAATGTTGTAACACACATTCCGAGCCTAGATTATTTGTCTCTGCAGGAAGCTACATAATGGCTGTCGTTTGATTACGACAGGACTGCATTCTCACAGGACCTGCGCTTACAGTCCATATGAGATTCTGATATGAGGCTAATAATTCCATCACAGCCACATTGTCACATACGGTATTGCCGATGTTATGTAGCGTGAGACAGTTTGTCCCAAAAGAGCGTTTTAAAATCCCACCAATAAAACATAATGGTGTGGGGAAACGGTAATCTCTGTAGCGTCAGACCACCTGCTACCCCCCCCACTTCTCTACCCACTTCTCTCCCCACCTCACCCCACCCCTCTAAACTACACAGGAGAACTAGACCATGAACTGGGCACGTCTGCGTGCCATCTTTCATGTTAAGTACAAAATAAATTAACTCCCCAGCTTTTATTTCCTTTGTCAACGCAAACATATGACCCACTATCTATCATGTTGTCATGGCGCCAGATGTTGGGCAAACACAAAGGCCTGGCGTCTGCATGTGGGAGAGCTCTTCAAATGTGACAAAACTGTGACAAAGCTTAGAAAGTCCCTTTTAATGAACTCTGCACAGCCAACCCCCCTAGTCACTCACTCGTCATTCATGGGAGATTTGCTTCATGGAGCAGCTCTTTTTTTCCCCCCTTTCCCAGTCAGAGTCAAACAATCCCCATAGCCTGCCAGAAAGCTTGATGACTTTCTGTAGCAGTAACGATTGGGACCGTTATTCATTTTTGAATGTCTTGCACTATCTTGTGATGTGAAAAATACCCACGTCAAATTACTCCCAATGATAGCACAAGAAAAACTGAACAAGAGTCTGTATCGACTGTACAAGATACTATCCAATCAATGTTGGGTTTATCATACAGTGTCTCATATGGGAATTGCTACTGTATGTGTGTGTGTGTGTGTGTGTGTGTGTGTGTGTGTGTGTGTGTGTATATATATATCCATTGTATCAGCCTTCATTATAATTCACTTCTACTATAATATTGTCAGTTTGTTCCCTCACCAGCCCCCCCAGTCCCCCCCCCTCTCTGCAATATTTCTGCCTCGATTATTCTGTCCTTCCCCAAGGTTTGTATCATATTAGGAGGGAGAATAATTGAGTCTGCAGTCATGGAGTGCGCACGTTCAAGGGTGGCGCTGCCGCCGATGCCAAAGCGCTCCAGAAAAACTTTGAAGGCTTGGCAGCACTGCTTCCCACATGGATCAGTGGAGGTGGGAAGACTTCAGTCAGAATGTGGGACTGTGTGTGTGTGTGTGTATGTGTGTTTGTGTGTGTGTGTGTGTGTGTGTTTGTGTGTGTCTCTCTGTGTGGGTGGATGGGTGGATCCGAGCATGTGCGTATGTAGATACAGCATGTGGACAGAATACTACATTCCTATACCTGTACATATCTATAATTGGTCAGTAGAAGATTGGTGTATCTGTGTGCATGTATGTCGGTGATACGCAATGCTGAATACTTCTTCATATTATTGTAATTATAGAATGATAATAGATGATATTTACAGGTATATAGTATGTCTCTGTGTGCGTATACTGTATGTGTATAGGGCTGGTTGCAAAAGCAGAAATCCTTTGGAAAAATTACATCATCTCAGTCAAACAAAACAAATCCTTCTAAAAGAGACTTGGCAACAGATGTGTGAACATTTCCTCGATCACACTTATCAGTGACAGCTTTGGGAAACACAGCCCAACTGATTTGACATTCAAAATAGCTTTATTAGTTTTCATTCTCTCGGCAGGGGGGATGCGTGGAGATCCATGATTCACAAACAGTGGTCATACTTCATTTAGATCTCAGGAGAGCTTCTGTGATGTATTTTTTTTAAAAAAATTTTTATCATTCTCCATGCTGTTATTGGGCTTTTTTTTCTCCTCCATGGAGGGTTTTAGTCACTTTACTGATTATTTAAAGCCCTAAGGGGTCATAAGGTGGGCTGGGCTTGTACTCCTCACAGCAGTGTGACTGAGAGATGCCTGCTGAGGCAGAAATGTGCTTCTGTTCATGGGAGGACACAACGACTCCTCCAGCCTACTCTGATAAGGGAGTAATTCAAACAAGGACAGTTTTCCTAAGGTGGGATGGGACTGTGTTACAGCATCTCTGGGGGGGAAAAATGGTGGGCAGAGTACACAGTGAACTCCAGGACTTCTATTCGTGCTCACAGTCCTCAGTGAAGTCATTTGGTGAAGTTCAGGTGCATGAAAGGAGGTACATGCTTCACTGAGGGTGCTGGTCGCGGCTGTGCCACCCAAATGAGGGCCCATTCACACCAAAAAAAGAAAGAAAGAAAGCAGGGAGGTTGCGTACTTTCTTCGGTTTTTCATTGTAGTCTTGGTGCTAGGAACAGACCTCTCGATCTTTAACCCTGATGTTGATTCAATGGAGTGTCATGGCCACCCATAGGTAATCTGAGCTATTCGACAGTAGTTACAGCTATCAGCTATCAGTCGTTATGTGTGTTTTGGTGACTGAGTCAGACTAAATTAGCGTGTTTGATTCCATCTTACTATCTATACCAGTCTGTCCGTTGGTCATATCAATTCAATGACCATCATCATGGTCAATCAAAAAGTCAACAACTCAAAAATTTGGTTTGTACTCAGAACTGAGCTCCATTCGTACCAGTCTTGCTCTGTTTGTTTGGCCTGTTCAACCTCGTTCTAATCTAATCATAGCGTTTGCACACTGCCTGTGTGACGTGTCTAGCTCAAACTGTGCTGCATCCGCAAGGCAGCTGGAGAATAGATGGGAGGCCAATTTTTATGTGAACAGCATCTTGGAACATCTTCATGTGAGCATCTTAGAGCAGTTCATTTAAAAGGGTGCTGCAGCATCGTTGCGGTGGAAACGCTTAACTGCATTGCAACTGTGACAGAACTCAACACTTGCGCTTCATGTGTTTCTCTGCAATCTGAAGTACAATAGACCAATCTGTCAGATAAGAGGTTAAGTGTCTAATTTTGGGTGGATGGTTAAGACTTTTTGAAAGATGAAGACATGCAATTAGTTATGGCTGCCTTGAATTGTGACGTACGTAAAATTAGAGGACCTAGTTAAACCTACCCGTCTTAACTGTCTACACCCAATTAAAATGCAAATGTTTCCACCATGTTCAATCTCTAGTGGTGCAGAGTGCATGAAAGTGTGGAATAGAAATTGAAAGTTAGAGTTATGGGGTTTTGGGCTCAATAACAAGCCTTTTGAGACAGCTGGGGAAAGGTTTGAGTTTGTGTTTCTAGTAATGCGTCCACTGCTCACTTATTTCTCTCTCAGAGGAACCAATTTGTTCCTGTATCTGGCAGCGATTTTTTTTTTTTTTTGTTTTTGTTTTTTGAAAGGGGGAAGGCCTGCTTTATGTAAAGGAAATTGCCTTTGTTTATTGTAGTTACTTTGAGGTCAGTGGTCTGTAGAAATCAGCAGTTTCCCATCATCTGCCATCAGACTTCAGAGTTCTTCCCTCTGGATCTTTCCGTCCTGTTTATAGGCCTAATAGCTGAGGCCCTTTGTGCATGCATGCATGGGCACAATGCAAATGCCACCAAGCAGTGGCTGTGGCAAGGACTGCTTGGAGACCCCCTACAGAGTTACGGAAGTGGTCATAGTTGTTTCTAGGTCACGGTATAGTAAACAACACAACCTGGAATTATAGAATTCTGTGGTAGTTGTGTGTTTTCTTTTGTTTTTCCTGCATAAGCAGGTGGGGTTGTTCCCTATGGAGCTTCAAAGGAAGCAATCAGAGACACGATCAGTGTGGGATGTCTCTTAATGGTGCCGGACTGACAGAGGGAGATTGTTTTCATGAAGAAGCGACCCAGCGAACAGGCCTGGAAAATAACTTTTAATGATGTAGCAACAATGAGACAACAATGAAATGCCCCATGGCATCACATGTTTTATCTTATCATCATACGTTGCCATGGTGAACCTCATTTCAGGTCTGATTATGGCTTCAGTGAAATACAAAACAGTAGAGGTTTCCTTTATACTTTTACAGAAGCGGTTGTTCTTCAGAATGACTATGCCTAGCTCTTTGGTGATGAGGCTGCATGTGATGTATGGGGGTTTGATGTGTGTACTGTGTCACTGGTATCAGAGCTCTGATATTTTCTTTGAAGACAATTGAGCAATCAGTGACATTTTGATTTCCTAATGCTTCACTGTACTGTCTGTACATGACATTAACAGCCAGGAATGATGAAAAACAGATCAGAGTGTTGGTGATTACTGTAAATACTAATGAAGTTGGTGGAAATGTACTGCGCTGAATATACATAGTATATATGGTATATATTGCAGATTGTATACACCATTTTGGAACACCGCACATGTTGATCATTTATGTATATACATTGTAATATATTTTTTCCTTGATAAAGCCATAATTAGTACATTAGCCTGCATATTAGCATTCAGGAAGGATGTTTACATCTCAAGGTCAAAACAAAAACATCGAACATGGTGTTGGCACTTTTGAGCCTTGCTACTGTGCTTGCTATTTAAATAGAGGGGGATAATGCATAATGCCTGTAACCCCTGGCGTGGAGATTGCCTGGTGTGGGAGTGGGACCCGTGAAATGAATATTTGTGTGAGATTAGATTTGTTATGTAGCAGGGACGGGTGATGCCATTCGCCCTGATTGAATGCCCTCTTAGTGCCTGCTCAAGCAGCGACAAGATGGCTGGGGCTGCGGAAGCCTAGGGTGCTGAATTTTAAGGAAGACAAGGCCCTCCGTCAAAGGAATATCAATCAGGTACCAGTCCCGTTTGGGCCATTACTGCTGAAATTTGACTTGATTTTTTCGTGACAGATGTCCGTCGCTTGCATCAGATTTTGGTTAAAGGCTCTGTCCTCACCAAAAGGATGTCTTATCATTGATCTGACTTTCACTGCTCTTTCGTAATTGATGAAAAGCTCGGGGTTGTAGGGTTTTCTCATTTATGACACACATAGATAGTGCCTACTAAAGTGTTTGGACCTCATTTGCACTGTCCTATGTAGGAACTTGCTGTTGGAATTTGTACCAGAGCTTGATTTAATTTCTTGATCTCTGGGAGTTATCCTGCATTTCAGTTAATATCACAGACTGAACAGAATTGATTCAGAGCTAATTTTTGAACTCTCTGGAACTACTGCTATTACAGTCACAACGGTTTTGGAACTATTTTTAATATTTGATCAAAAAAATTAATTGAATGATTAACAAGATAAGCAACAAATGGCGCATAGCAATTCTGCATAGAACCTGTACTAGATTTTGTGTCTACTTTGGTTTGGTCCCTATAGTAATTGAGAAATTCAACTGCTAACATTGAAAAGATGCCATTTTGGTCAAAATTGAGTCACGTATATCAAATGAAAGCTCTTGATAAGCTCTTTCCATTGACACAATTATTAAATATCAATAAATTTAGATATTCAGAAAGGTGTAACTGCATTTGATTTAGTTATATTATTATTCTATTTCAATAAATGTACTTTAAATAGATGAACTCAGTAAAGAAAGTAGCTCCTCTGTAAAGTTGGCGAAATGTGCACACTTTAGATTCTCACCCCTCAATATGTAAGTTTAAAATACTATCTTTTTATTGCCACATCAGTTCTACTAATGGCGATTAGACACCCAACTTCAGCCCACCTCAACAACCCCTCCACACACCACCCCACACCTCATCCCTCCTTCTGTGTTTATAAATGCAGGACACAGCTGAGAATATCCATTTTCTAAATGTGTCCACCCACAGTGTGTAGAAACAAAATGAATATTTCTAATAGGGACATAAATTTACCCACTTTGGGGACATTAGTATGCAGTGGGGCGAGGCCGCTGCTCTTGGCCCGGGAGACCGGATCCCGATTGACGGGCCCTTCACTCTGTCTGCCATTGTTAATCATGGAGGACCTCGGCATGAGGTGTGCTCAAGCCGACCTTGAGCGTCAGCGGCGGGCAGGACACCACTAAAGCAAAGCTTTAAAAAGCCGCCCATCCGCCCGCCCGCCTGCCGCACCACGTCAGACAACCCCCCTCCCCTTCTCCCAACACCACCCCACTCCGCCAACCTCCACACCCACCACCACAGGCACAGGAAAAATGGGGGAGGGATGGGGGTGGAGGGGAGGGACGGGACAGACACTCATAAATTATGCACAGCACCATTAAACACCCTCACAAGTGTGTACACATGTTTTGCCTGTGCAGGCAATATCACTAGCCTTTATTAATATTCTGGCACCTTAACCAGTCAGTGTCTGAACTGGTGATTGAGTGGGTGCGTATGTGTGTGTAATATGTGTGTCTGCGTGTGCGTACTGTGCATGTGTATGTGTGTGTGTTCGAGCATACTGTGTGTGTGTGCATGTGTGTGTGTAAGAGAGAGAGAAAGAGAGAGGGAGATAGATCTATAAAACAGAAGTGTGGAAATGATTTGTGCTCCTTTCAGTCCAGCATGTGACATTTCATAACATGTCTCCTTCTGATCCAGACCTACAAGGCTGCAGTACATGCTGTGACATTAATCTCAAGTTGCCATAGGTTGGCTTGGCCACATCATGATAAGCTACCTGTTTGTGGACAAAGTCGTGCAACAAAGGTCATGGTAAACCTGCAAAAGAGAAAAGGATGTATTTGGCTGATGTCAGCAGGGAGTTAGTTGTACATGACAGGACATGATGACTAAATAATGGCGTGTGATTGTGTCTGCGTGGCGGCTTCAATGGCTGAATGAATGGATGGTCAGTCACCTTTGAGAAATGGAGGCTCAGAATGTTGTGGCCATGCCCTGGAAAACTAATGCATTGGGGAGAGAAGAGTGAGATTGAGATAAGTGAGCTCTACCTTAGTTTCCCTCAGTAGTTGGCAGAATAGCACTGTCTCTCACAGAGTGTGTGTGTGTGTGTGTGTGTGTGTGTGTGTGTGTGTGTGTGTGTGTGTGTGTGTGTGTGTGTGTGTGTGTGTGAGGGAGAGAGAATAAGAGTGGGAGGGACGGGGGTTAGGATAAGGAGAGAGAGACAGGAGAGAGTGCAAGTGAAAGAGAAAAAAGAGATAGAGAAAGAGAGACAGAGAAAGAGAGAGAGACTAGGAGAGAGATAGAGCACAACCGAGAGAGAAAAAAAAGAGAGAGTAAGTGAGTGGGAGAGAGAAGAGGAGTGGGAGGGAGGGAGTGTGTGAGTGAGCAAGAGGAGGAGAAGGAAGGGAGCGAGTGAGTGAGCAAGAGAGAGAGAGAGAGAGAGAGAGAGAGAGAGAGAGAGACACTAGTGCCTGCGTAGCGTCGGTGTGTGGAGTCCGGCTCCGTGTTTTGTATGCGGCCGTGGCTTGTGGAGTGAGCAAGCAGAGAGAGCGTGAGCGCCCGTTCTCCTGCGCCGTGCTGCAGTGGAGGGACCAACGGCAGCCAAAGGAAGAAGTCTGTGGCGGAGGGCAGAGCATCCTGGTGTCGTTTTCTTTTTTTCTTTTTCTTCTTTTCCTCTCCCTCTTTTTCTGCCAATCTCTGGAGGCTCTGGATAACGGCAGACCAAACGAAGGGGAGAGAGAGAGAGAGACATACACACACACTGACACTCATACACACACACAAACACGGAGGAAGAGGCAGACAGACAGAGACTCTGAGAGAGAGGGAGAGAGAGAGAGAGATCTGGAAGAGAGAAGGAGCAGTGCTTCTGTCAGTAATCAGATTCCTCAGCAAAGCATCCCCACCCATTATTCTGAGCACATCTGTCATCGTGTGTCAAACTGAAGCCGTGGCTCTTTCAGATGTCACCTGCTGTTAGCGATCCTGCCAGGTAAGTAAGCAGAAGCTTCTGTTCTCTCTCTCCATCTCTCTCTCTCTTTCTCCCTCCCTCTCTCTTTCTCTTCATCTCCCTGTCTCAAACAAACAAACACACAAACAAACAAACAAGCCTTTCTAAGTTGCAGCCTTTTTGCCCACCCTGGGTTGGTATTCCATGCCCCTGCACCCGGCAATTCCAGTCGCTGCGATTCACACTTGCCCTGCAGGGTTGTGCTTCTCTTTTTTTTAATGGCATGGGGTAAACAGGTATAGCACTTGTTTGACGGTGGGTGAGTGAGCTGCTTTGCATTTGCCTTTGCCTTTGCCTTTGCCTTTGCCGTGGTTTGTCTGAATGTTCGTCCGTCTGTCCGCGGCAGAGATATTGACAGATCCTTGAGATATTCATGATCCGAGAAGAGGAGGAGAGGAGGGTCTGCACTGCATTCGGTCTGTTTACTCAGGGAACTCCCGTTACCGATAGCAGTTATCTTAGCGCTGATCACTGCAATCCTTCAGCTTAAGTGCAACATTTGCTATGAAGTGACTCCCCACTTTATTGCCTCGGCACCTGTTTGTTCCCAGTGGCCGACAGTTTGCCGCTGTGCTGTTTATGATACGGCAAAAGGGCATTGCAGTCGTTTTAATTTGGGAAATGGCTCGTTGGGAAAGCTGCACAACTGCGTTGCCTTGGAGAGAGAGAACGTGAGTGTGTGTGTGTGTGTGTGTGTGTGTGTGTGTGTGTGTGTGTGTGTGTGTGTGTGTGTTTCTGCCTGAGGGGTATCCTCCAGAGGATGTTGGTCGACGTAAGACAGGAAAGCTGATTACACCAGCGGTGGGTGCCACAATCCCAGTGCATGTTTAAGTGGGTGATCGTGTTAACTGATCTGTCATAAAAAAAGA
>JAODXP020000024.1:26823821-26828821 GCA_027497455.2 Sardinella longiceps | reverse complement strand
CAGGCATGGACACGACAGGATGTGATACGATGCAGTAGGCAGCCTAATGAAATCTTTAGATGAGCACATCTTCGGTTTTCTGGGCTCCGCTCGATTGATCACCCTCGTGGAACAAAGGCGGTCATGCCCTGACTTTTGAGTCAAATATGAATGACGCAGTGATCTGTGAGTGTGCCCTTTTCATGTGAGACTGGACAGTGTCATCAAAGTAATTGGGCGGCTCTTAGAAAACTCCCGAATCGCCAGTGTTGCATCACTGGGCATGTCATTATGGGTGTGAAATTACTGCCTCTCATTTGCCGGCGGCCAAGAATTCTCTTTCAAAAGGCCTTCTGCACACTGGTGCCGACAAAGCGCGGAGCACTGCACTTCCAAAATTCTATTCCATTGTTTTCAATACTACCAGGCACACAACAGCGCCAAACTCCTCCGCCGCCTGCCTGCCGATGAAACAAACGATCTTGTGGAATTCAACCGCAATGCTGTAGCCACTGGTGTATGGAGGCCCTAATTGTCACAGAAGTAGAGGAACCTCTAATTTGTCAGAAAACAGTCACTATGGCATTCCTTGCATTGTCTCAGTCTAGTTTCATGTACATGTGTCTGTCCATCATCGTGATAACTTCCGTCAGTTGATGAAAAACGATTGTTAAGGCATTGCTGCCTCTCTGCAGGGCGAGATGAGATGAGAGGAGTGTGAGGGAGTGAAGGAAGGACTTTTTTCCCGCAAATCAGAGTTTTTCTGCAGAGGAGAAGATCAAGGCGGTTTGGTAATGAACTCTGTTCCTGTTCGTCATATGTTTGTATGTATGTGTATGTTAGGGAGGGGGAGGGGGGGAATCATCCCTCGCCCAGTTTTCTTTTTATCTGTTTTTTTTCCCTCCATATTATGCTGAGGTTTAAATTCCTCCGTTCTTTGACAATGCATCACAGGCCTGTGCTCCCCTTGTTGCCATGGAGACATAGTCAGGCAGTGTAGTCTGCGATTCTTGCATGGCTCTGCATACCATGCCAAGCGATGGGGCTTCTTGGGACTCACCAGATACTGGTGTCTGTGTGTGGGTGGATGAGTGTGAGCGTGTGTGTGTGTGTGAGTGTGTGTGTTTGTGCCTTTTATATAGAGAGGCAGAGGAGAGGGGAGAGAGAAACCGAGGGAGGGAGGGAGGGAGATAAGGCAAGTCACAGAAGTGAGAGAGATGGGAAGAACAAGAGAGAAAGAATGAGCGACTAAGAGAAGGAGTGTATAAAAGAAAGGGAGAGAGAGAGAGAGAGAGAGAGAGAGAGAGAGAGAGAGAGAGAGAGAGGAAGAAGAAGAAGAAGAGAAGTGTGTGGGTGGTGGAGTGGATCCAGGCTGCCATGCTTCTGCTTATTTGCTGTGGTTTGATCTCTTAACCTGCTGTTAAATTTTCCGGGATGTGTAGCAGAAGCTGAACTCAAACCTTAATGAGGGATCAGTCATTAGTGTCATACATACGGGCTAATGATGGAAGAAATTGATGGCAAACCAACTGCTCACAAGTCAACAGTCTCACAGTCAACAGATCTGGAGGAGATGCTTAATGCATGACTTCGGAGCAGAGTAATTGCTCTCTTGGGTCTTTGCACATCGCCTCCAAAGATATGTGTCTTCCTGATAGAGGGGGAATGGAATGAAGCCCTTTTCTAGTGACAGCCGAGGTAAGTTGAATGTGATGAGTGGCCAGTGACCAGTGCTTCTGCTCTGCAGACCTGGCCTGCTTCAATTATAGATTAGATCCCTCTGCAGGTTGGAGGACAACCAACCGTATCCAAAAAAAAGGGAGGGGGGGGGGGGACAAAACATTGTTCACAGTGGGGACAATAAAAGGTGTCTGTGCTGTGAGGAATGCTAAAGTGGTGAAGGGAGTCAGTTGAGCGGAGCTGTGTATGTGTATCTGGTGCATGACCGTGGTGGCAAAGGAGGGGTGGTGGTGGAGATGGTGGTGATGGCCCCTGAAGGTCTTGGCTATGGTAACCGCTGACCCTCACCTCCGCTGCCCCGGCCCTGGGGAGTGTGACTCTCGGAGTCAGCCTCCATGGCGGAGCTACTGCCGCGGAGAAAGATGGAGAGAGAGAAAGAGAGAGGGAGATGGAGAGAGAGAAAGAGAGATGGAGGCGGCAGAGACACCATGACAGATGGCCCTGACCTCCGCTGTGTTCTTGTACAAGCGCCCAGGGAACCGAGCGAGGGGGTGGGTGGGGAGATTGGTGGGTTGGTGGGGGTTTTGGAAAGGAGAGAGTCTCACTTTTTTTTTTCCTTAACCGGAGGCGCTTTTGTAGTCCTTGCTTCCTGCCCCAAAGGGGATATTCTCTTTTTTTTGCCACCTGACTCCCCCCAACCTCCACATAAGGGAAGTCTCTGACCTCTAGTCCTGTGAGGTGGGGAACAAAAAGGGGGGAGAGGAGTGTGGGCAAGATGGAAGAGGCCCCAGGTCAGTTTTGGTCTCCAAGAGAGGGGGGGCAAAATCATCTCCATGCAGGACTTGGAGCAAAAAGCTTTTGCAGAGTAGTGGAATTCCCCCCTCAGCAAGAACATCCAGGACACTCATTTAAAACCCTGTGCTGGCTCTAGTACAGCCCTTGCTGGTTAGCAATTCAACGACTCGCATGGGAAATATGGTAATTTAAAGCACCAAACAAGAGAAAATGGAGGCATAATATACCATACAAACATGGCTGCAATTTATTTATTGCAATTAATACATTTTGATTTTAAAAGCAATAATTGGACATATTTGAAGTAATCAGAAAAATATATTGGAAAAAATACAGTAGTGTGTACCAACTAAATAGAACAGTAGAAAACAGATACCACAGTATATAAAATGTGTATATTTATTAGATCAGATACATATTTGGGTCATCTTAATAGAGTTGCTTAGTGTACTGTATAAGTAATTAGTTTTACAGTGCTTACTGAGCAGTGTAAAGAAGAATAAGAGCAGAGTAGAGAAGAGTAAAGAAATCTCCTCAGTTGTTCCCTGGGTAATTTCCTTAGACTGTCGGCCCTTGAAGGTAGAAAAGAAAGAGAGTGACTTCTTCTGAAGGCTTGTCCCTGAGACCTGGCCCCCGTCCAAGGCATGATTACCCTGACTGTCTTCAAAGGGCCTGCAAGACTTTGGTATTTAAAGACCTTGAGCAGCCTTGCTGAAATATACAGTTGGCAAGAGTGTGACACTCTGCTTCAGCAGGAACCATTCACCGACAAATGCAAGGAAATAATTTTAAACCCTTCACATGTTCACCTTAACAAACACTTTGATCTCCAACTCATTTTTTACTTTGTGGCAGAACGGTTCCGCCTCATCCCTAATCTCTATTTCGATGTCCGACGGAGTTGGCCTTTAAAAAAGGGAAAAAAAGGGAAAATAATTGAAAAAGCCCCGTTGGCGTCCTGTTCAGATCTCCAGATCTTCCCACCACCCCCACTTGAAGCCCTCTCTCTCTCTCTCTCTCTCGCCTCGCTGAGATGGTTTGTTCGTGCCGGCTGCCAGATGCACGCTGGGAAATAAGAGGCCGACTGGTTAGCGGTGTGGGGCAGCAGGAGCACACTGCGTAGCACATGTCCACGTTTGTGAGGCGGCCTGATAACTCGCTAAAGAGGCCAGAGAGGCCTGCTCTGTGGTGCAGGTTTTTTTATGTTGTTGTTGTTGTCGGACGATAAGCTTTCAGTTGCTGAGGAGAAAAGCCTGTATTTTCCCCCTTTTTGCTTAGCAGGAAGTTTTTGCATTTCCCAAAAGCTTCTGTTATGCTGTTAGCATTGATACATGACAGAAAGACTGGTCCCTCTTTGAGTCTCAATGACCAGAACACAACACAGCTTGAGCTTGAGTTACTGTAACATGGCTGCAAGTTACTCCACAGTTCTGACTTTATGTTCACACCAAGATACACTAAAACTCTAAAATCACCAGAAGTAATTCACTTTGTATGAGCAAGAGTGAAAAGAGCAACAAAAGCAATAAAAGATGACTAGCGACTAAAATAGTTAAAAAAACAGTCAACTTTATGCAAATTAGCGATGATGCTCCTCGGCTGTGAATATGAGCCACTCCGCTGTAGATGTAATGTTAATGGGCACATCATGAGTGATAAGAGCGACTTGAGTGATCATAGGAATTTAGAAGCTACATTTTTGAGTGACTTAAGTGATCTTACAGCTTTAGTAGCTCTTGGTTTGAACATACAGAAACACTCTTACATTGTATGGCGCTCAAAGTTGTGACACACTCTGCAGGCCTTGATGTGACGGTATGCTTATGTACCAAAAGGGCAAGCAGGCCTTTAACACATTCTGACACCCTCACTGTTAGCGAGTCCACAATATGTGAGTAAACTGTGGGGAAATAGAGAAATAGACATCTGGGCTGAGGGTCGCTGCTTTCAAGCCAGCTGTTATTACTCACCTACCTCCGATTTCTAGAGTCAGGCCTTTTTTTTCCCCCTCCTCAGTTTTGGCCCCCTTGGTGTTCCTGTGTAGAAATGCTGATGAGATTGGTTGCGTTTGTTTTATTGATCCTTAAGCAAGAAGCACTTTCTGAGATACGAAAAAGGGTGATGAAGTGTGTGCTTCTAAGATAAAAGAAATAGAGAATGTTTGTCGAGGATAGCAGTGTGATAAGAACAGTCTAACACGTGTGACAGCCGTGCAAAGTCATGCGGCTGATTACCAAAGCGTTTGTCTCGCACTTTCTTTTTCGGTATGCCAGAAAGCTTCTGTCAGTCGCAAAAGCTAAGTGATAATGAGAATTTGCAGGAGTGTTGTCTGTTGTGGTGTGTTGTAAGTGAGAGCAATGTGACCGCTGCTGCGAGTGTTTTGCTTTATTAATTCCTGTATCTGCCCCCCCTCCCCTCCCTTTGGGCAGTACATCGCTGAGACAGCTGCCTCTCAATGAGGAAGGCAAACTGGGACAGATCATTCGATCGTGGCCCAATCCATCACAAGCTCGGTCTCCATTTAGCCTTGTGTCAGGATGGAGTTC
>JAODXP020000024.1:26796321-26818821 GCA_027497455.2 Sardinella longiceps | reverse complement strand
TTCATAAACTGTAAAGAATTAATGTAATGGTGGTCCAATGTAGACCACAGTCCGGAGACTCAATTATGGATTTCAACAGAGGGGCCCATCAGAAATAATAAAGCTTGTCTGGACAACAGCAGTTCTCTCTCCCACATCTGGTGCTTCGTCCTCTACACCCTGGCATGGCTGCCTGCTGCGGCAGGTGTGCGGACGGCAAGCCGGAGGTGCCCATTACTCATCAGTAAGTGGATGTGAGGGATCAGAAGAGACGCGGTGGACTGGGCCCGAGACAATGGAGAGACAGATGGAGATCTATTTCGTCTAATGATTCGATCCAAATGGCCTCTTTCGTGCATTTTAGATCAAACATGTCTTCTCTTGCTTTGAGAGACCACGATATGCAAAACAGCTGAAGTCTCAATCATCTCTTTCAGTCTTTCTCTTGCCTCTTTTTTTCAAATTTGAGTGCTGAAAATGTGCACACATACATGTACACACACACACACACACACACACACACACACATCCTCTATACTGATGGAGATCCACATCTCATGCTCACGTTCTCTCTTCCATACTCATATTTTACACACACACACACACACACACACACACACACACACACACACACACACACACACACACACACACACAAAGCAGACTGAGGCTCTGTCATCTCCACTGGCTGGAGTCTGAATCACCACTAGCTCCAGCATGTCTGCCCCTGGTGACTTATGAGAACTCTCCCCTCCCTGCAGATGGGACCAGTAATGAGCTGCCTCCACTTCACACACAACTCTCTGACCGGGACGCTGACATAATCAGGAGGAACATCTGAAATAAACGGCCTCGCTGAATTAGGAGACACTCACTTGCTATACTGTGCTGGACATTCGGTGTAGTGGCACCGGCCAGCCAAATGGCTTTTGCGAAATCACTGCACTGCAGTGCACTAAGGACAAACTCAGTGTGGATTAGGTCATGTTTCTATGTCTGTTTCCTTCAACATTTATTGTTTGCCTGCTCATCCTGCATTTTCCACTTTGAATATTGGAAATGCATGCAAATTATAGCATTGCCAGATTGCCCAGCCTATCTGCTTTGCATCGTTAACCTACATTTGGTTATACAGTACAAGGATTTGTGAATGTTGAAGGGTTCCTGGCAGGTAATGCATTTTGCATGCTGTGATTCCCTGTGTGCCTAAATGACAAATTTTTGCCCCTCTGCCACGACATGGCATGCGTTCTTACTCTTTGAATGTATCGGAATACATTTAGCAGGCGGTGTAGTGAGAGTGGCAGTCAGGGCCCGTTCCGATGGATCGGCGTGTCTCAGCCATAATCTAGGAGGTTTAGGTTTTAATGCGGTCACAGACAGTTGGGCTCAGCGCTTCCATGGGTCTCCCTGCTCTCGGCTTGTTGCTCACCATCTGGATGGCTGCCGAAGGGGTACTCTGACTCAGACGCCTCTCTCTCTCTCTCTCTCTCTCTCTCTCTCTCTCTCTCTCTCTCTCTCTCTCTCTCTCTCTCCCAGGCGTGTGCTACCGTACCACCGCTACCACCAATGACACCGATACCAAAACAACACTGCTATGGTCACTAGTGCACATAGGAAAACAAAGGAGGGAACCCAGGGTGCTTTTTTACGGCCCTCATTCTTGTGTGTTCCTCCCTTGAGTGAAACAGACTAGAGGACATTGCTGGGGTGTGTAGAGTCCTGATCACAAATTCGTGCAATGCTTCAGGAAACCTTTTTATGACATTGCAAGTCAGGGAGAGAGAGAGAGAGAGAGAGAGAGAGAGAGAGAGAGAGAGAGAGAGAGAGAGAAGGGCATGTGGGACAAAGAGGGAAAGGGTGAGAAATGAAAAGAAAAGACGAGAAAATTGAGAGAGAGAGAGAGAGAGAGAGAGAGAGAGAGAGGGAAGGAAGGAGGGATCAGTCCCTTCGGTTGGAGCCTGGTGCCAGAGACTGTCAATATGGCCGTCCACGGGGCAAACGCTCCTTGATAGATGTCCCAATAAGACATAAGGGTGTTCGTCCGTGAAGGAGGCCATCAATAATGAAGCTCGCTCTTTCCACCTCTGCCTTGCTGTGAGGCGGACCAGCCATACGGACTGAGCCTCCCAATGCCATCAGCACCTTTCCCCCCTTCTCTAACTCACACTCTCTCTTTTTCCCTTAATCTCTTTCTTTCCCTTTATCTCACTTTCTTTGTTTCTTTCTTTATCCATTCATTCTTTCTTTCTTTCTGTCTTTCTTTCTCTCTCACTCACCCTTTTTTCCTTTCTCTCATTCTCTTGTCCCTACCTCTTCTATGTCCCATTCTCTCACTAACTCATCCAATCTCTCACACTTTTCCTGTCTCGCTCTCTCTCATAAACACACACACATGGTCACACACACACACACACACACACACGGTCACACACACACACACAGACATCACACTTTGCCATGAGGTGATGGACCTATGCGGCGAGGGGAGGCATAAATCTGCTCGGCAGCCCCAGGGGCTGATGGGAAAAGATGTGAGAGTTTATAGTGCCCCCAAGCCCCCTCTGCAGCAGGTGAGCTTTGTAATAATAACACCCCCCTGTATTTATATTGCTCCTCTTTTATTCAGTGCCCCGTTTAGCCTCAAGTGCTTTTGCTTCCTATCTTTTAGAGGACAAAAAAAAAAGAAATCTTTTCAGCTTTCCACAAAAGCTTCAGGAAGAAAAACATGGAAGAAATAATGGAGGAAAGATGCACAGGGTGCTCTGGATGCAGAAGAGGGCAGCACTTTTGAAAAGATCTGAGTTGATTTGAGTCATTTTCTGAAGATTGGAAGTGAAGACTGTTTGTTATGACCACACGCTATTTCTCTTCATATTGAGTTTGCATTTAGTGTTTTGAAGTGAGATCAGAGTGCCGTCATTCACAGTCTCTCAAGGACTCCCTGGTCTGTTTGTTGTCTCACCCGTGACGTCATCCATCCCCCGTCACCACCCACATCAGTCCTTTACTGAGGAGCTTCAGGGTGATGTACAGACCTTTCTCATTGTGGAGGAGTGAGTGTGGACCACTGTCTGAAGGTCCCCCCTACACACACACACACACACATACACAAACACACACACACACACTATTCCAGTGACGTCAGAAATGTTACCACCACCTTCAAGGCTGAAGCAGCCACAGAAGTCCCCCTTTCACTCTGGCTTTCAATGTGAACTGCTGTCGAAAATGTCAGACTGCAGTGATTTATTTTTAGAGACCTCAGCATCTGTCAGTCAACCTGTTATCAGTAGTATTGTGAACATGACCAATTGACCTATAAATGGCATGCATATTTCATTTATGATGCCTGCACCTGTCTTAAATGAATGCGCAAGTGAAAAAATAACAGACAGTTCAATCAATGCAGATAAAACATCTAAGTTCCAGTGGCTCTTTTCTTGATTTGTTGTTTTTATTTTTACATTTTTTTTTTTTTTTTTTATTTGTTGTGCCTTTCAGTAGGATGGGGCTCTGCACCTGTTCCATCACTCAAAGGAATGAATATAATCTCCTGACAGCGATGAAGCAGATCTTCAAATAATTGAGCTTAGTGTAGTCGAACCCCTGAAGAAAATTGCAAGCTTGATCTTTGCCCATGATTCTTGTTAGCTGAAACATATTGTGTAAGGATTTGCATTATCAAACCCCCAGCCCATCGCCCCTTACATACACAGATGTAGTCTGCTGTGACACGTTGCTTATTGTAAAATCAATCATTCCAGTCCAGTGTTATGCATTGCTTCAGTTCCTTGCCGCTGAGGTGGACATTGGGGCTCCTCGGGGACGCTCCCAGTGAGGTAGTTTCCTGTTGACGCAGTGCAATTAGCCTCAGCACACGGCGACCGCATAAGGCACAGTGATCTCTAACCTCCGGCTCAGAGAATCGCCACCTCAGCTTTGGGAGCGGTCAGGGCAGCTCAGAGACGATGACTGTTAGATGAAGGTAGAACCCGAATCAATGTCTGTCCGCAGGAGCAATTCAGGCCATTAGACATGCACACCACATGTCTATCTCTCTCATCCATTCTTGAACTCACTCTCACCCCTCCTTCTCTCTCTCTCTCTCTCTATCCATCTTTTCTCTCTTACTGTGATGGTGATGATATGTGAGTGTGTGTTCCTGTGTGTGTGTGAGAGAGAATGTATGTGTGTGAACATTTGTGTAAGTAAATCACTGCTATTGATTGTTGCAAATTGTCCTGAATGAACAGAAGTAGGGCTACCATTATTTGCCCAAGAGCATGAAAATGAGCTCACTGTTCTTAACATAAGACAGCAGAATTTATTCATGCGGGATTTAATACAACCCCCTAACCTCTCTGGATTCTCTTATCTACTGGTGCCTGTTCCCTAGGTACTATTGTTCAGTCATGACAAAGACTGCCAACCGTGGAATATTCTAGATGCATTTGATACATTTAAGCAAACAACAATAGAACTATGTATTGCACAGTTGGCGCAGTTTTTTGTCTGTCCAGGCAATCTTTTAGGTTGTGAACAATGACTGCCTTTCTTGGCAGTAGCGAGGAAACACAAAATGGAGCAAAAAGTTTTTCTTTTTTTTTTTCCTTTTTGTGCCACAGTTTTCCTTGGCTGTGATGATTTAATCAGGTTTCACATCAACTTTGCTCTGCCTCTTCGCCCAAGCTAAAGAAAGACATAGCATTTGCGGAAAAAAGACAAGAACAGAAACTTAATTAGCACCTCTTATTCTCACTTTTTTTGCAGCCATGCTGCAAAGATCACATGCACACACACACTTGTGTGCACGTGCACACACACACACACACACACACACACACACACACACACACACACACATACTATATGTAGTGTGTGTGTGTGTCGTGCATGTATATATGCAAAAGCAGATGCAGAGCTGCGTTGAGCATTGCTGGAGCATGTTATCAAATTAGCAAAAAAAAAAAAATGTGGTGGTGGTGACGGCTGTTGCTTAATTGGTTGCACTGCCAGTTTCAACATCGTTGCATCATCACACATCTGTACTGTATGACCAAGTAGAGCATAATTCATCTTTTTCTCTGCAAGGATACTTTTTAAAGCTACACCAGAATGACTTTGGCCCAATCCCAATATTTAGAGCGTATGCATTTTGATGTTCAGGTACAGGTCCAAGTGATTGTGGTGATTTTGTGTGTTTTGTTATCTGTAATGTCCGCATTGTCACTACAGGAAGCACATAAGGACTGTTGTAGTGGTGGTGCAATCCTGTACGGCAGGTTACCTAGCAACCAAAGACACCAGGCAACACACACACACACACACACACACACACACACACACACACACACACACACACACACACATTCATACGTCTGTCATCAAAGCATTGAGAAGAACTGGACTCACTGGACTGCCATAGTGTGTGTTGTGGGTGCAATGTGCAAGCCCCAATGGCTAAAAGTGGTCAATTGGTCAGACATAATCAGAGTCCATTCAAGTAAATGCCTCTAAATACTGCAGGGCATTGCCTCTTTAGCCGACTGTGTGATTGGCTGTCTTGCCTTGCCGCCTCGGCTGTTTTGAAAAAGGCAGCAGCACTCTGCCTAGGAGCTGAGCTGAAGAGGGATTACAAGGTTGTGGTGTGTGTGTGTGTGTGTGTGTGTGTGTGTGTGTGTGTGTGTGTGTGTACACGTGCATGAGTGTGTGCATGCATGTGTGTGTGTGACCATGCGTGTTCGCATACTCTGTCTGTGAAAACGTGCATGCTTGTTTGAGTGCGTGAACACATGTGCATGTATTGCGATAGAGGAACAGTCAGGTACTCTGGCATTGATTTAGTGCTTAACAAAAGTGAGTTTAAGGAGCACACCCCTGCCTTAAATACAAGCCCATGAGCAGAACTAATGAAACCAATTGCTTGCAATTACTCTCCAGATATATACAATATAGCAGGGGAGAGGAGAGCTGAGCAAAGTAATTAACCCAGTAAATTTTCACTGCATTTTGCCGAGTCCTGGCCATTTAGCTTTGTACGTGGGGTTAGGACCGTGGACACAGACTGACTCGAGGGGCTGCCCAAAAAAAAATCATTAAGCCGGTAACAGATTTATAATAGCAGGCATTTGTAAATTAGCATTTTTTTTAGCGTCATTAAAAGCAGGGCCACAAATACGGAGACGAGGACAGACAAAAAGCAGCATTATCATGACAAAACGCTGAGACAATTCATTGTTGTGGCACTGGAGGATGTTTAAATTTTTCCCCTACATTAATCTTGCTGTCAACGAGAGGCCTGTTTCACTAGCAACAAGTCCTGTGGATGTGTGTGGGTGTTTACAACTGTAAGAGGATATACAAAAAAGGAGTCAAGCTCGATGTGTGGTTCCAGTTATGGCTTTGGCTACAACCATCAAATTACAGAACAATGGTTCCTTTGAGGATCTTTCACTGCTACCTATCAAAAAATTTGAAAAGTCCGTTCCCAAATCTACACACGCTGCAATGCTAACAATGTTGTTTTTTTCTTTTGTCTTGGTAACTTGTCAGCACCACTGGTTGTTGCATGTTTTTTTGTAGTTTTTTTTATCCACTATGTCTGCTCTATAGCCTCTGCACAAGGCTTGTGAGGTTGTTGTTAGCCCAATCAGGGAGCTAATTGAGTTAGTTAGCTATTAAGAGCAGCCAGTGTTACAGTAAAATGGTAGAGATCTCTGTTGAGCCTCCAGAGGGACGGGTCTGCAAACAGGACAAGACACGAGAGCTCATGAGTGCTCATCACTGTGTATAATTATGTATGCCTGTGAACCAATTATAAAGGCTGCTGACAGAACTAGACGGAAAACAGAGCGAATTAATCATATCTGTTTGTGTGTGGGAATCCATGCCATGTTGAAGCCTAACGAAGCAATGCCATTGGCTTGCTGGAAGGACCATTTCTCTGTTTGTTGCAAATAGCCTGTCTGTATGTTTGGAGTTCTCTGACTCATTGAAAATTGATACAACTGCATGTATAATAGATATTGCTCCATTCAGTCAGCATACTGAAATGTGTTTCTGTGTGATTCAATTCTTGCATCACAAGATATTTTACTAGTACTTTTTTGAAAAATTACTTTTGAGACCTCAAATAACAGATTGCGAATTGGGGGATTCCAGAGAGCTCTAGCTGGCTTTTTGTCACTCCATAATGGCAATGAAATGTCATGGTAATTGTATGATGTGAATGATTTTGTGAAATTTTTTGAACTTTTTTTTTTCCATGTATGCTCTACAGTACAGCTGAAATTGGCAAATGCTCAAAGTCTTATAGACTGCTGTGGAATTTTCGATGCAGTTGCCCAAGTGGTTTTTGTTTTTGATTGTTTGCTTGTTTATTTATTTATTTATCCTCTTTTTATGATCATCCTTTGACCTATTGCTCATAACACACAACTGAAACTCACCCAGAACCACGACTGAAGAAATCCCCATGGTAATCCCTTGTCTCTGTTTGTTTGTTTTTGGTTCTTGTTTGTAGAATCACAGTGTACACTGTGTGGTGAGCCCGAAGGTGAGTCTGCCGGTCCTTCCACCTTAACCTCATCATCAATGCTTCCGCTCTGTCCGCTGTTTCTCACACGGCTTTGAGGGACGGGAGGAGGGCTAGGGGAGGTGGGGAGGAGAGGAGGGGAGGGATGATTCAGGGGTATTGGATAGTAAGTCTTTGTGGTCAAATGAGCATCGCTGACTGCAGAGCTGCTTTCTCCCATCAAGCCTTCCGCTTCTCCCAGTTCATTATTTAACATCTGGCCGCCTCTCATGACCCCGTGGTGGGAAACCATTGCCGCCGGCAACTAATATGGCTGTCATCTGCTGTGGAAGAGCTGCATGTGTTTTGATTTGTGGTGGCTGCAACCGTACATTCAGTGCTCATTCAGTCTCTATTCTTTTCTATTTTTTTTAGCCTGTTTTCTCTCTTCTTTTACCTGTCTGTCCATAACCTTTTTTCTCTTAACTATTCTCTCAATTCCCCACTTCCCCTCAATCCTTCACCCTTTGTGCCTTTTCTATATACTTATTTCTTTCATTTCCTAATTCTCAAATGCTTTTCTTCTATACCATTTCTCCTTTTTCTTATTAATTCTCTCTATCTCTCTCTCTCTCTCTCTCTCTCTCTCTCTCTCTCTCTCTCTCTCTCTCTCTGTCTTCCTCCTTGTGGAAATTCTCTGTGCTCTATGCTGAGCTCTTCATTGCTGTCGATGTTTGTGCTGCTCAGCTTTCTCTCTCTCTCTCTCTCTCTCTCTCTCTCTCTCTCTCTCTCTCTCTCTCTCTCTCTCTCTCTCTCTCTCTCTCTGACTCCCTCACGCTCTCCCTCTGTCTTGGTGACATGTTCTTGCTGTGACACACATCACATGCAACACCCAGTGCTGCAATAACAAATCTGAAAACCCAGACCCAGAATATCCTCCTCAGTAGCTTCCGAAAAAGACAGATTTTGCAGCACACAGCACAAGGGATGGGAAGAGAGAGAGAGAAGAAGGGGAGAGGAGTGGGGAGGGAGGGATGGTACAGTAAAATCATTAGAATGAAGAATGAAAATGGCAAATATAAATACAAAAATAGCAACAGCAAGACCCCTCCCGCTCATAACCTTGCCAGGATGTTGCTATATGCATCCCCCAAGTCATCTGAGCGATTCCTCATGTTCAAAATCAATAGAGCTCTTGGTTGGCTTTTGATTGGATTAAGACGTAATGGAATTGACTGGACGAGCTGTGTGTCTGTGACCCTGCAGCTGAGTGGAGAGCAGAGGAGAGGAGAGAAAGAAAGAAAGAAAGAAACGGTGGCGGGAGTAATGGAAAGGATAGAAGAACAGAAGAGTGGAAATCAAAACACAGAGAAGAGGAGGGTGAAGAAATTAGGAAGCAATGAAAACAGAGGATGAGTGGAGAGGTGAGTGGAGAATAGATGGAAAGAGAAAAAGATAAGAGGAAGGGAAAAGATGGGAGATGCTTGAAGGCTTTTTGAGAGGACAGGAAAAGATGATGAGAAAGATGGAAGAAGAGAGAGAGGAGAAGTGAGGAGGAGTGAGAAGGGGAAGTTGAAATGAAGGAGACGATGGGAGAGGCTTCGAGGCATTTTGAGAGGATAGGAATAGAGGAGGACAAGCTTTGGAGTGGAGAGAGGAGAAGTGAGGAGAGGGCCCAGGGGAGAGCCGGCCCTCACAGATGGGTCCAGGGCTCCAGTGTCCTTCTGCGCCGCCAGACATTCCTCTCCATGATACACTTCTCATCGCTCACTCGCTCGCCACTCTTGGGCATGCCCCATGTCCCCGGTGACACATAGCAGATCAACACACACACACACACACAAACACCCTCACTCTCTCTTACTCCCTTTCATTCTCTCTGTATGCATCAGACACAAATGCAGATGCACAAATAAGTTCACACACACACACACACACACACACACACACACACACACACACACACACACACACACACACACACACACACACACAGTAGGACTAGAAGATAAAATTATAGAGATAGGTATCACAATGGACAGTTCATCAGTGGAAATAAGATAATTCAATGTTTGACAGTGAAAATGAAATACTTTGCATTCAAACCAGAAGTCAAGCTTACAGCAGAACACCCCAAACTTTAGATGCATCAATAAACCTCAAATTTTATCCCTCTTTGACTCGTAAACTGTCTCATCATATCCACATGCCTTGATAATATCTATCTATCTAATAATTCAAGGAACGTCTGTCTGTGTGTCAGTGTGTGCCACGCATAACTCTCGAACCGTTCGTCCGACTGACCTCAGATTTGGTACGCATCTTGGTAATGGCACGAGTGAGTGCAGTGCCAAATTTCGTGATGTTTGGATAAAAAATAGTAAAGATATCGGTAAATAAAGCACTTTTGCCTTCTGCCGCTCTAATCTTAAAACCACTCCCCCTTTCACCCTCCTGGTCTTGCGTTTGGTTCTGGCAGTGTGTTTTCTGTAGCCTACCGCTCTGACGGTGATCAGGGAAACAAAATTACGATAGCAAAAGGGAAACAAAGTTATGATGACCCAGGCAGTGTTTAACAGTTCAAGAATTTACGATGACCCAGCAAGATGACTGTCAATCTCACAACATCATGCAAACACACGCAAACCCACAATGGTAAGAAGTAGAAGCACGTCTATCAACATGCAGTTCAAAACATGCTTTTGCCTAAGTGGATACCTAGTGACAGGTTCGTTTGTTAAACAAGCCATTTAAAGGTTGGTTAGCCTGCTTTCATTCAATGCAACAGCAAAACACACGGGTAGGAAACATGTCAAACGAAAATCTATGTTGGAAAGATGTGCTTATCTATTTCAAACCACATTGCAACTTCAACTCTCACTATAGAAGCACGTCTTTCAACATGCAGTTCAAAACATGCTTTTGTTTAAGTGGATACCTAGCGACAGGTTTGTTTGTTAAACAAGCCATTTAGAACTTCAACTCTCACTATGGGCCCAAAATGTCTCCATGCAGGCTAACGTTACTGCACTGGATATAGGCTATGTCACAGTCTCTGATTCACCTGCATATATGTAGGCCTAAATGGACATCACATATCTGGGAAAACGTGTTTACACGGGCAATGCACTAGTTGAAACAAATGTCACATGGATAGCCTATTCTAATTGGAGTCTACTACATCCACAATGTGATGCATTCTACAAAACAAACAAACAATAAAAAAGTCTGACAATCTGATAATTCAAGGTTAGGTTTAATAATCACTTGCTCACGTTTTTTTTTTCATGTCTGCCGTCTGGGTCATTATTAGCTTGCATATGCACTTGTGAAAGCAAGTGCAAGAAGTCATTCACACACTATACTGAAAAACTCATACACAAATGAAATGCAAACACATTTCAAATCTTGCTTAAACACTAGTGAAGCCTTGTAATGTACACACAACAAAAATGCTTTCATCCCCAGCAGTGAAAATTATACATTACAATGATGTGCAAATATCCATTACTAAAAAACATCCTCTCACATAAACATGTGAAACGCATGCATGTCTGTAAGCATAATCCAACATGTGAAAATATATAATAGATACATTTATGATATTTCTGTTATTTCCCTAATATTTCCATCCAAGTTTAATTGCAAGGCTAATATTCCCATTCCAGGCTAATTGTGTGAGAGAGAGAGAGAGAGAGAGAGAGAGAGAGAGAGAGAGAGAGAGAGAGAGAGAGATTTGAAATAGCCATGAACACTTTCCCTGTTCAACCTACAAATTTGAAAAGTGTCTGATCTTCTGCATCATAATAACAAACTACCTGAATTTAAGACAGGCTATTTCTTGTAACTGCGCCCCACAAACCAAATTAAACAAATTAACTTAATTTCAGGAACCTATTAAATCATTGCACTAAGTCATTACACTAAAACCAGAATGAGGACAACCCTGTTAGAACTGTGACAGGTACTGTACGAATCCCTCAACACACTGTTGCATTTAGCAACATGATGGTGCCAGTGTTCCAAAACTTGCAGCTCTTACTGGCATTGCCATGGATGCAACATTAGGCGTTTTAGTGAAACAGAAAGCTGTTTCCTTTAAACAGGAAGGCATTTCAGTGGAACAGGAAAACCTTTTAAATTGTGTTTGTCTGAACTTTATTGCCCTTATTAATACTAAATAAGTTCAGTTTTATCAAATTCATCTGAGGTTTAGAGTCTATTCCATCTATATTTCTCAAGTCAGTTATTGTGTACTATTCCTATAGCCTATAATCCACTGCTTTTCAACCCCAAATTGATAGCCTAGCCTATCCAGCTTATTGCAAGTTGTTAGAGTTGCAATGACTGGTTGGCATTGCATTTGATGCCATTTTTATGTATTGCTATTAAAGCCGAGGTTAGATCAACCCTTCAGACTTTTCGAGGCCAAAGAGTGCAGAAGGCAGGGCGAAAAATGAGAAGTTAGGTCAAACACAGACAGGATCATTTAAACATGGAGGAAAATTAAACTGAAACAGTGTATTGGCCTTCATCAGTTAATCTTAGAGGCCATTTTGCAGTAACATTTTGAAAATAAAAGCTACAAATGCTTAAAGAAGAATGTTTCTTACAATCTAGAGTTCTTTTTTTAGAGGGCTTGGATGAATATTTTCAGCTTTGTATGTGCAAGATTTCACTGCTGTGTGAATGGTTTCATTAAATTAATGAATGGTTAAATTAAATTAAATTTTGTTTATGTGAAAATACGTTGTGTAATGTCAGTAATGCACTGTATGAATGCCTTTCATTGGTGTGCATGAAAGCATTTTAGATGTGTGCGAAAGGTTTTGCTTGTGTTTGTGATCATAGGATTTCTCAGCTGTTCATGTGAGAGCATTTTAGTTGTGCATATGAGTAAGTTTTTTACTATAACATGTGAATGAATGCTTTCAGATGGGCATATATGCAAGCCAAATATTAAACAATATCTCAGGCAGCTCCTCATAATAATGTTCTACAGTATGCCATTATTCACACATACTGTACATACAAATGAACCAGTGTCCCATGGGTCAGATGAAACCTTTCTTAGGTTGTTCAAAATATCAATAATTGGTGCTATTAACTGACATGAATAATTTGATTGTGATACATCTTTCAGCCATTATCATCTGCCCCTTACACACACACACACACACACACACACACACACACACACACACACACACACACACACACACACTGCAATCAACTGATTCTCAGACCTGAAATGAACTAACCCCACATGAGAGATATGCTAGGATATCTCCCACACAGCTGAAAAGGGCATGTATTCTGAGATAGATAGTGTTTCTGCATTTGTACTGTATACTGTATACTGTATGTGTCTGTGGGCTGCATTTACTTGAGGGTTGGTGAGAGAGAAGATGAAGAGAGAGAGATTGAGTGTAAGAGGGAGAGAGAGAGAGAGAGAGAGAGAGAGAGAGAGAGAGAGAGAGAGAGAGAGAGAGAATGGAGTGGTAGAGTTTGCCCTCTTAGAGATAATAGCAGTTGGTCTTGAAATATTTCAGCTGGTGCGGATGACTGCCAGTCTGAGGCTGGGCCAGACCTTAAGGAACAGGGAGGAAATGTCAGGGAAAGAGCAGCTCTGAGAATCTAGCATTACGGGAAGCATATTGTGAAGGGTTACTTAAGCATATAATGTATCTGTTTGTACTGGCCTGGGTGTGTGTGTGTGTGTGTGTGTGTGTGTGTGTGTGTGTGTGTGTGTGTGTGTGTGTGTGTGTGTGTGTGTCTGTCTGTGTCTCAGTATGTTTGAATGTGTGTTCTAGGGCATGTTTGAAAGTTAGTGGCTAAGACATGAAGAAAAAAAAAACAACCCTAAAATGTAAGACATGGAAAAAAGTAGTAAAAGAAATAAAAAGTCAGTAGATGGGAGGCAGTGAGGCTTGATGCCTTCAGGTAATCCCCCATGCACAGCATCATAGAGGAAAAAAAAAACATCAATAAATAAAACAGACATAGTCTTATCTCAGCACCCTGGTGTTGGGCAGAGGCCACCGGCCAAGACCGGCTCTGGCACCCAGGCTTAGGCCCAGGCCCACTCACTCACTCCCCCCCGCTGTCTGCAAATCACGATATCATCCAAGTAGACCCAGAGAGTTCCAGAAGAGCCCGATTGGGCCCGCAGTGCAGTGACGTGGCATGTGCAATATCTCAGCCTCTACTTCTAAAGACATGCAGTAGCCGCAGTCACACGGCATATACAGCTAGCAGCATGGATGCATGCAAGACACACACACACACACACACACACACACACACACACACACACACACACACACACACACACACACACACACAAACACACATACAGGACTACTGTAGGGTGTTCTAGCATGTTCTTCTGACTTGTCTCAAGGCTGTTGTTTATGGCCATGTTGTTCCAACCCTCCTATCCACCCTGCCCTTCAGTATTTATTGCTATAACACCAGCGTGTTCAACTAATTATATATTATTACTATTTGGTGGCTAAACAGAATTCTTGATAACCAGATGTTTGCATTCCCCAAGACAGAAAGAAGTAGTCAACAATTTCATCTTCCTTAATTTGAAAACTACCATGGGAAGCGTATTTTAAATGAAATATTCAGTTGACACTAAGTCAGTCATATGATTAAGATATTAAATCGTTCAGCGAGAAGTTGTCAATAAAACAGAAATATTGCTAACTTGATATATTATACTACATTAGTTTGCAGAAGAGAATGTAATAGGATTGACTGTCCAAGTCAGAGAGAGAGAGAAAAAAACAATTCTCACTTCAGTTTCCTAAATGGATTTAGGACTGTAAAACCCAAGTCATAAACAGAGCCCAAGTCATACAGAGAGCGTTCCATCATTAAACAACTCTAATGAAATTTTAGAATGATTTTTATGGATCGGTCACCACAGCTCAGGGAAGAGTGGACAGAGGAAGATTGGTATTTCTTGGATGCACACAGTACAAACAGATTATGCAGATGAAGTCCAGTAGAGGAGGGACAGCAACTAAGCCAGTGTGTGTGCTTGTGTGTGTGTGTGTGTGTGTGTGTGTGTGTGTGTGTGTGTGTGTGTGTGTGTGTGTGTGTGTGTGTGTGTGTGTGTGTGTGTGTGTGTGTGTGTGTGTGTGACAGAGAGAGAGAGAGGCAGAGAGAGAAAGAGAGAGAGAGAGTCTCATCTTTACTCAGAGACTGAATCAAATTAAGAAAATTTGCACACTTTGGCCTTGCCATTGCAGTGCGTATGGCACCATGAGTTAGCTGACCACTTTTAGCCAAGCGGGTGGCATGCATCATCTTCTAATTTGATAATTACTCTGGCAGATAATGAAAGTCAAAATCTAAGATCCTGCTACAGTATGTGCCACCCTAGTCTGACCATGTGCTGTCACAGGTTTTGATGAAGTACAACTGATTCTGTTCACTATGCACATGGTTATTCAATTTTCTATTTAAAAATGATCAGTATGCCAAAAGCCATCATTCAGTGCCGTGCGGTAATTGTGTTAGACAACTATGTGGTTCATGTGTGTGAGTGTGTATGTGTGTGTGTGTGTGCTTGCCCTTTCTCAGCGCCACACCAAGAGGATTGAAATGGAAATGCGTGTTATCGTGCAGCTAGGATGAAGGTTGCTCTTGCATTACCATGAATTCCCTGAGCTCCTCCATCGCCTTCCTGGCTCGCTGTTTACCCGAGTGGTCTTGAACACACCAGCATCCCAGTCAGTCACAAATGGAACCCTGACAGTCATCCTGATGCATGCATTATGCTTATATGTTTGCAAACCCGCATTAAGGGAAGATGATAGATTGTAATTGTAGGTCGTGTGTTGCGCAGGCTTGTCCTGAGGGAGAATTGCGTAGTTGCTACACACCGCACACTTTTTTCCCCTCTTATAGAGAGTGCATGCAATCCATTGGGTGAAAAGCGTGCTCCTTTTTTCATAGGTTTCATTTCATATGCACCGCAGGAAAACCTCAAGCAAACAAAGTAGGACATTCAATCCCACACTGGAAAATTGAAAGGCAGTGTTAATGTAATCATTAATGCTCGCTCAGGCTGTTCAATAAATAAATGGGAATGGATTATTTGTCTGGCTGTTTGAATGCAAAACGGAGGCTGGCGGCTGAAAGAGTGGTAGTGGTGTATGGTGTGTGTGTGTGTGTGTGTGTGTGTTTGGGAGGTAGAGTGGGGTGTTTGTCGGTCTCAAATAGCCTAGGAAAAAAAAGAGGAAAAACAAACATTGCCCGACTCACCAGTCGCTCGTTTGCAATGACAGAGGGCATATTAAATCATCATTATCCTCAAGACCCCCTTCTGTTTCCTCCTCAATTACTTTAGAAAATGGAGGCTAAACAAGTAAAGTGAGATATGGGGAAATTTCTGCTCCCAACTTAGTTAAACCATATTAGGAAAGCAGCGGAAAGGGATGGGGTGGGGGCCGGGGGGGGGGGGGAGGTGTTCTTGTTTTGTCTCCCAGGCTGTTTGGGCAATCCCTTGACTGTTGTTGGTGCTGTGCGTATATTCAACATGGATTTTCACCATGTATTCATTCAAGGCTAGATGGAGGTCGGGGGAGGCAACTGTCCATGAGCATCCCCAGCTGTGGATAGCTTGAGTGGGAGCAAGGGATCAGGATGAGTGGGTCTGGAGCTTCTGTTCTGGAGGTCTGCTTCAAGGTTGGGGAGGATCCGTGGGTGGTCTTTGCCATGGCTCCTCTAGACAGGAACACATACATGTGCGCAAGCACACACACAGGCACACACACACACACACACTTCTGCTCATTGCCTGGATGAAAATGAGTATGTGACTTTTAGTAAATGCCAGGGGGTATATGAGTTTGGGCTTTGTGCCCTAGAGCTACTCATTAGTGCTGGATTCATCACCACCAAAGCTTTGACAAAAGGTCTGAGGCACTCACCGCAAATTAGGGATGAAGAAGGGACAGATAGTGTGTGTGTGTGTGTGTGTGTGTGTGTGTGTGTGTGTGTGTGTGTGTGTGTGTGTGTACCTGTGTGTGTGTATGTGTGTGTGTGTTTGTGCGTGTGTTTGTGCGTGTGTGTTTGTGCGCGAGTGTGCGTGCGTGAGTGTATGTTTGTGTGTGTGTTTGTGTGTGTGTGAGTGTTTGTTTGTGTGTAATCAGGAGACAGGAGCCTCAGCTGTGGTTCCTAAGTTCGATGCTCAGAGCCGGTAGCAGAAAAGGAACTTTTAAACCATAGATCAGCATCCACCTACGCTTACACTTGCAGTATGTGTTCCGTGTGTGTGTGTGTGTGTGTGTGTGTGTGTGTGTGTGTGTGTGTGTGTGTGTGTGTGTGTGGGATTGGGGAAATTTTGCCCTTTTGTGTTTAAGCTTTTTATGCTCTGTGACGTAAGTAGTGATGTTAGGAACCTAACATCAACATGAAGCCTGGAGTCAGTCAGAAAAATAAGACAAGAATTTGCATTCAAAAACCTGCACACTGCTGGGTTCCCAGTTGATTTAAAGCATTTAAGTGTAAGAGGTGGAATGAATTTAATGTTAAATTCACAGAAGAACTCAGCAGCATTCAAATTAAAATGTGTGGATTTGACAGCCTGTCTGCAGGGTGATAAGACTGTCAAAGGACTGACAACAAATATCACTTAGAGAGCTGGCCAGTACAAATATGAGTTTTGTTTGATAATATATAGGTCCCATAGGCCTACAATTACTCATTTGTTTAGGACAATTGTGTTGTGTATGAGTATACATACTTATAAAAATGAGCAATACAAATATAAAAATAAAGAATAAGAGAAAGAAGAGAAAACAGGCAGCAGATTGAAGTGATTTCCCAACTCCTGGGCACATAGTGTGCTTCAAGCTCAGATATTTTTTTAATCAAACCTCCCAAGGTTACCTTGGCTTCAGGATCACTTTGTTGTTGAATCCATTATCTTTGACTCATATTCCTTCATACATTTATACTCTGTTTACTTACTGGGATGGCTTTATGGAATAATATACATTATCCTCCAAGGAGTTTGTGGTGTGTCTGTGTGGTGGGGGGATGGTGGTTCAGGGAGACTGTTGCAAATTTGTTTTCCAATGCTGTGTTACAGCACTGTAACCAAACCAAGTTATTGTTTGTATTCCTGCTTCTGTGGGCTTTCTGTGAGCTCTGGAGCTACGTCTAATGGAATTAGGTTTAATGCATATTCCCCCTGTGCCTCGGAACAGTCTGTATTGAATTTGGAGCACATGGATTTTTAATTTCCAAAATCCAGTTACATTATTTGGCGGCTAGACATACAGGGCATCTGCCAGGCAGCATCAGAGGTCAGTGTCTGATAAATCAAACAGCCCTAAAGGTGAACTCTTCTCATAAGGTTATGTAATATACGAGGCTTCAGACTACACTGTAATCTCAGCTACTGTGGATAAGACTTCAGGTGCACTCCAGGTGCGGTATTAGTGTCATATATTAGCAAATAATACAAAAATCCCACGGGATATAATGTTAATCATCCCTTATGCTAATAGCAGTGAACACTTAGTACATGATCTTCACCTTCTTGCTGAGCATGCTAGGGGCCTAAGAGGTGGGAGTTTTATCAAGTAGACCCCCTCTATACTGAGCATTCATTAGTAGCTCACCACCTCTGGAGGGTTCAGTGATGGATTCTGGCATCTCAGAATCTGCCATTGTTTTTGTCTGATCACTTGGTGTTATGTCTGTGTACTCAGAGATCAGGAAGGCTTCTTCTTCTTGAGTCACATCCTCTGGCAACGTCTCTCAGCCACCTTTGATATTGAGCTGCAGAGTCTGTTTGTGGATTTCTAGCCACATCACCAGCCTGATGGTAGAAGAGGTTACAAATTCTCTGCTCTCTGAATAAACCTTAGTCTTTTAAGTCATGCTGTTTTGGCTTTTGCTACCACTTCTAAGTGATGTAGTATCTTCCACTCCTAGACCTCCTCAGTTGCAGGGCTAGATGTTCAAAGATTCACCTTATTTCACCAATGGGTGTTGTTCCCTTGAGTGTGCCATTGAATACTACACATTGCAAAACTTTTTTTTTTTTAGATTAAAACAATCAGAATATTTTTGGTTGGTTTGTTGGTTATTTGTTGGCTCTTTTTTCAGTACAACCCTTCCTGTAAGACAGCTGAAGTTGTACCAATATACTGTACTAATATACTGTACGCAAGCATCATGCATGAATTCTAGGACTTATCAGCCTCAGCTTCTCTCTATGTTAAAGCAGAAGCTTTATGTCGCCAAGCAATCAGGGGAGAAGGAACATCAGAGAGTGCCTTAGGCCGTCCACTGAAGTGGATTAAGCAAACAGGCCATTACCAGTGTAAATGCCTTCTCCCATCCTAGGCCCAGTGCTATGGCTTACTGTCAGTGATGCTGTGAGGCAAAGACCTTTTTTTTTATTTCCTGAGCGGTGATTAGTGTTAAATACAGCCCAAGTAGTTTTGCATGGCACAGTAGTTCCTGTTCGAATCAGCCAAGAAGGAAATTATGGACAAGGCCTAGTTGATGTAGGCCTAATGGACATTGACTCTCAAGGTGGTAGTAAGAGGACACAGAGAGTTAAGTGCAAAATTTGTCCTTTTATTTATAACATTTGATTGAAATATTATTAATGACTGTAAGAAAGTGACAGGTTGTGACTTAGTAGTCATGAATAAAAAATTTATTATGGTGCGTTACAAGTTGTTGCATCGTACATCAAAAAGCAACCATGGCTTTGCTTTGGCTCTCATCACACATTTGAAGGATAGATTGAGAGGAGACCCTACAGTAGTCTAATTCTTGAAAGAATATTTATGAGCTGTTTTTTCCACAGACCAAGTTTGTGGCAATTACTGTGATAACATTGGTGTAAAATGTGCAAAGTGTTGGTGCTTTTATGGTAAAGACAAGCTAAAAAAAAACATGCTTGCTCACTCATTGAGAACATTCTCCAAAGGGAATAATAAAGCTTCTATTCTATGCTTTTCTAATGTCTGACACAAACGGACCACTAATCATTCATGATCCTCAGAATCATTTGTCCTAAATCAGGAAATCAGATAATATGTAAGGGATAATGGACACAGAGGTGTCCCAATATAGGGAAATAATGGACAAGGTTGAAGCAAGTAAGAGCATGACGCGGAACCCTCCTAGTTTTCCCATGTAAAGAGTTGCTGTGTTTTTGTCTGTTCTCATGCCCCTAGGTGATCTGTTTGGGGTACCCGCATGGCATGGCATTCCGGGCTCATTGGCTTGAGAAATGAGTTTGTTTCAGTGGCCAGACAAAGCCAGCGATCAGGGAGGCTCAGGCCCCATCTCAGGGGCGTTCGCCATCGCCCGTCAGCCCGCTGTGCTCTCCCAGACTCCAGTTCAGGCCTGGAGCAGACATTTTGTTTTGTTTTCTTTTCTTTTTTTCTATTCATGGAAGAGTGTTACCTCTTCTCTGTCTAGGCCTTGGGATTTCCATCACAGTATTACTAGTTGGGCAGAGGCTGGATTGGGAAGCTTGTCCCCAAGTGGGCCACCATACAGAGAAAAGACGTTAATCGGCTTTGAGCGGCTTTAAGAAGCCAACTTGATTGTTTTGAAAGAAAGTGCAGTCTTGTCCAACGCACTGAGCTGACTTGAAAAATGTTTTCACACAGTACAGGCTATCTACCAGGTAACTGCCACTGTAAAACCTCAAGGCACAATGTAGCACGTCTAATCTTCTTTTGCTTATTATGCCTCCATACTGCATTTTAATTAGCAGCGCTAATTAGCCTATTGACACTTTATCTCACATTATGTCAGCCAAGCCATAGTAGATTTCTATCAGTGGTCTTGCATAACTGAATAAAAACAATGTGAGCTGTACGCTTTACACCCTCTCGGATTATCTGTCTTACAGCTAATAGCACTGACATTTGAAGTCAGTCATGTGATTTGCTCGTTTCAAAAAGGAGAATTTCACTGCTTAGTTGAATTCCTAATTGGGGACAGAGGAGTCACCTGCCAGTTTTTTTTTTTTTTTTTTTTTCAGCCTGATTTCCTGTTATTTTCGTTATCCGAGTGAGACGCAACGCCTCTCCGTAAATGACCTTCAGCATGTAAACAGCTCCGTGGGCCGTCCCCGTGGGACGTGGTGCAAACTAACATTGAGTAGCTGTCACCGTGTTCTTGCCGCTTCTGACACTAACATTACTCACCTGTGCGTAAGAGAGCCCGCCCGTGAAAGGCGTGAATGGGATTCCTCTTTTGGGTTTTTTAAAAATCAATTTCCATTGCTACTCACACCTGACCTGACAGATATGGACTGTGTGAGACAGTCAGATGAAGGGTATGTTTGTGTGTGTGGTGATGTGGGTGAATCTGTGTGTGTGTGTGTGTGTGTGTGTGTGTGTGAATGTGTGTGTGTGTGTGTGTGTGTGTGGTGTGTGTGAATGTGTGTGTGTGTGTGTGTGTGTGTGTGTGTGTGTGTGTGTGGTTGGGAGGGGGGTGGGGTGGTTGGGTTCAGGCATATGGGCTCTGGTTAAGGAGGTGAAGATGGAGATGGTCACTCAGTATGAAAGTTGGCTGGTCAAGGACAGGTCAGCAGAGGGGGTGCTAACGCTAACGCTAATGCTAATGTGTATGGAATGCCCCCCTTGTGCACTCAGTCATGGAGCAAGCGTGTGAAGAGTCTGATGAAGGAAAGCAGATAATGGGCCTCATTCATCAACCCTTATTACAAAGAAATTTGTTTTTAAATCCCACTTAGGCAGTTTTTAAGAACGTTTACAATCACCAATATTGTAGGCTTTCAAATGGGACTTTGGGAAATGGGAATTTAAGAAAATTTGGCTGATTTTTGGCTGTTTAGAATGATGTTTGTTTTGTTAGATGTGAAAATACAGTATATGTGCAAGTGTAGCACATGCAAGTTACACATTGCTGCATTGCTACATTAGCTACTCTCTCTTTCAAGCGGCCCTTTTTGAAGCCTAAAAATAATAGTATCAGTAAGAAACAGTATCATTAAGCACTATGGCACCATATAAAATGTTTTAGATGGTATTTGGCTTTTTGTCGAGCTTTCAATAAAGCTGGGTGAAAACTGCTCTTTATTCTACATTGGCCCTTGGTAACTTGGATTTTTCAGTGCCCCTGTCCAGTGCTATGCCTATTTATGATCCTTTTTCTGAGCTCTGTGCTAGACCTATGCTCACTGCTGTAGCCATGCCTGTGTCCACACCACCATTATGGAGTTAGAAGTTGAAAGTGAACATGTCCTTACACAAAGGTTTCAACCATTATTTTTCACCATGTCTGAAAGCCACTTTCATTCTTAAAACCACTGCTGCCTTTTAAAGATCGAAACACATGCCTTCCACTGACCTCTGCAAAGTGTCAGGCTGGATTTAAGGCTTTTATGCAAATGGCATCAAATAAAATGCATCAAAGGACAGCGTACGGTGCAGTGGCGGTGTGTCGTGGGTAAAACGTTAATGGTGACACGGCGGGTTTTATGGCGGTCATCAGCGAGCAGCTCTCTGAAGTCTGACTTCCCCTGCAGGCTCTCGTCTCTCCCCTTTGAAAGGCTCGTTAAGGCAGAGATTTGGCCTTGGGATGAAGCTGCATGCTTTCCACTTTGTTTCACGGGAGGGCAATCACCCCAAACACACATACACACACACACACACACACACACCCATGCACACCATACACACATAGCACACACAAATACCACACTCACGCCATACATATACCACACACACATACTGTACACACACACACACACACATACACACACATACACACACACACACACACACACACACACACACATTAGCCCCCTCCCAATTCACCTCCCCTCCAGCTCTTCAGATATTCAGATGGGTAGAGCCAATTACTCTAATAAGGCTGCTGTACACTGACTCTTCGCTCGTATCCAAATTCACCTCCTATTTTCTTCCCGGATGGGCATTTCCACAGAGGCTCTCTGTCCAGAAATAAGGTGGTTTTAACCT
>JAODXP020000024.1:26771321-26793821 GCA_027497455.2 Sardinella longiceps | reverse complement strand
GCAAAATAAGATCTACTTCTCTCCAATTATCTGGAGAGCATCAGCATTTTTACCTAGTGTAAAACAGTGCAGATCTCACAGAAAATAATAATGAAAACTAGAAGAGTGCTCAGGGAGCGCAGACCTCCACCAAGGCAATGTGGTCACAGACACAATATAAATTCCAGATCATGTTTTGGATCACCGATCGCCACCAAAATCGAATCAGTTCTTGCTTGTCCCAATATACACATTGTCTGAATTTTCATCCAAATCCGTGCAGTGCTTTTCGTGTTATCCTGCTGACAAACAGACAGATAGACAAACCAACGTGACTGAAAACATAGCCTCCTTGGCGGAGGTAAAAAAGCAACTTTGGCATGTCTTCATGTCTTCACATACTTTGTGCACTGTGGATAGTCATGTTTGTTGGGGGGATCATGTTTCTCTCTGAGATAGGTTAGGTGAAGGAAATCCTGTCCCAATATCTTTGTGAAGCTCTTTAATTAGTCAGTTTGTCAGCTTGGAAAGTACTTTTGGTCTCCAACCCTTAGTTGTGCATACACTGAACGGAAGAGTGTGTATAACCACACACTATATATACACACACACACACATGCACACACGCGCACGCACACACACAACACACACACACACACACACACACACACACAAACACACACACACACACAACACACACACACACACACACACACACACACACACACACACACACACACACACACACACACACACACACACACACACACACACACACATTCTGTACACACATTTCCCTATGATTGTACAGCTGAGTCAGCTGAACTTCTCTGCCATGAACATGCCTACACACACACATGCACAAAGACACACAGTGCGTGCAGTGTGTGTGCCTATAGCAGTTCATGACTTTTGCATGATCCAGGCGCTTTGTCAGTAGAACATGCAAGAGCTTTAGGCGCCGTCACAGGTCCTTAAAAAAAAAGTCTCTGTATTAACCCTCCTTGGGTTCCCATTGTTAAAAATGTATTATTAATTACACGGTGCACTCCAAACAAAGGCCTTCATGTTCCAGCTCATTCCCATTCACGCCGGCACACTCGGGAATGCCTCTGAGGTATAGCTCGCACCGCACGCCAGAGACACACATTTCATGCCTATAAATAGCTCCTCCTACACAGCTAAGCAATTTTTTGGGGTGGGGTGGGGGGTTCGGAGTAAGGAGGATGATGGGGTGTGCCTGTGTGTGTGTGTGTATATTTGTGTGTGTGTGTGTGTGTCTGTGGGAGACTCGAGGTTGTGATGTAAAATGCATAAACAGAGTTGGGGAAGGCGGTTGCGTGGAGCGGAGAGGAGAGGAGAGGAGAGGCGGAGGCTCCCCAGAGGTGTAGTGGTTGCCGCTCATCCGAAAATGACTCATTCATGTCAGCCAGTGGAGAACGCAGAACTCGCGCCGGAGCCGAGGTGCTCTAGTTTTTATCTGTAACAAAACCTCCCTTAGTCTAATCACTCTAAGCGAACGTGTGTGTGTGTGTGTGTGTAGTGTAGTGTATGTAGTGTAGTGTGGTGTATTGTAAAACAGTGTAGACAGTGTTGGAAAGAAAAAAAACAACAACTTTGTCTTCATAAACCATAGTTTGTGCACTGTAAATAGTCATGTTGTTGGAGGGATAATGTTTCTTTCAGGGATAGGGCATAGGTTAAGTCAATGAAATCATGTCCCAGTATCTTAGTTATGTAATGAGTCTGGCCTCTAAGCCTTTGTAGTGCATGCACTGAATGGTAGAGTGTGTACTGTATGTAGTTTAGTGTGGTGTTGTCTTGAGGTGTGTGGAAGAGAGAGTTTTGTTGCTCTAGTCTAGATGATCTTCTCCATTTTGAAACATTTCACCTGAACAAAAGCCTCGCCACAATAAGTTGTTTTCCTGTTGCATAAAGTGTTGGTCAGAGATAGTGCCAGAGACAGTGTTTTTAGTACTGTCATTCCTTTTGAGTCTGTAAAAATGAGTGAGACAGAATCCCCCAGAAAATAATGGACATCTTCGCCCGCGCTAGAAGTCAAGGACCCAGTTACCATAGATACAGAGTGTTGACTCAGTGACTCTACTGAGCACCCTTCACACCGGGAGCCCTGTCGGCGGTGCAGTCTGTCACTGTGCTTGCTGGTGAAAGCATACGGATGGAGGCTGTCTGGCAGACACTAACATGCATCCACTCCCACCCCCACTGCTAGCACCCACCCATCTCTGAACACTTTCCTGTAAACCAGCCTCTAGCCCCATGTCCTGTTCAGGAGCCTTTAACTGCAAATACGTCACACATACACACACACCCACACACACACACACACACACACACGCACACACACACACACACACACACACACACACACACACACACACACACACACATACACGCACACACACGCACACACGCACACACACATACACGACACACACATACACACACACACACACACACACACACACACACACACACACACACACACACACACACAAGGGATGAAGGGGGAGGAGGAGGCTGTTGCAGGGTTCACTGTCTACCCAAATGATTCTCTTGATGTGACGAGCCCGGCTCCTGTGTGTCTCTCCGACTGGAGGGCTTTATCCGATAAGTGTGTCACATAATGACATCATTCCCTAGCGTCATCCATAGCGCGGTTCCGGCTCCGTTCTGATGGAGGCCCCTCAGGAAAACTCCCAATAGACTGTCCAGCACTTTCTCATTCTCCCACCCTTCTCTCGGAATATGATTTTGGACTGAGGTAGGAATTTCAATTTGGGAACTCAGAGGGGGTTGGGGTGGTGGTGAAGTTTAAATAGGCTCCCTGTCTCGTTATGGGCGAGGATGAACTGATTTCACACCTCACAGATAGCTTTCGTGGATAAATTGATTCCAACAAAAAAAAATAAAATAAAGGCCTCCCTTTTCTTTTTCTCTCTTCAGCAGTCTTTTTAATCTGTATGATCAGACAAATAATTTACTGATGTCTCCCAAAGTCCGCTATTCAAATGTGTTTAGACTGTCGTGACTAATGCGGTTCCAAAAAAAAAAAAAAAAAAAAAAAAAGCGCTTCTGAATGACCAAGAGTTCTCAGCAGGTGTTAGGGCATGTGTACAGTATGAGGCGGTAGACTTACTGTGGCTCTGATGAAGCATCAGTGCCTGGAGCGCAAACGAGTCTTGTGTCCTAATATAGCAAACGGAAAACGCAGCAGCCATACAGTACAATGGCGTGCACATGATTATATTTCACTGCACACTGACAGATTTATGTGCATGGGGGCTAAATGATGCGAAGCGTTCTCATGCGATTTCACCCGTGAAATACCCACAAATGTTTTTCATTGTGTCTCTGCTAGAGTGTGTGTGAGTGTGACTGCCTGTGTATGTGTGTGTGTGTTTGTGTGTGTGTGTGTGTGTGTGTGTGTGTGTGTGTGTGTGTGTGTGTGTGTGTGTGTGTGTGTGCAGTCTCTCAAGTGTACAGGCATGTGTGTAATTGTGTGCATTTTGTGTCTTTATGATGCATGCGTGTGGGTTTTTAAATACGTGAGTATGTTTCGGTATGTTGCTTGTGTGTTTGTGTGTGTGATTATATGTCCTTGTGTGTGTGTGTGTGTGTGTGTGTGTGTGTGTGTGTGTGTGTGTGTGTGTGTGTACTCTACCCCCCTGCTTCCTGAAGCAGTGACCCCTGAATTGGCCTCTCAGCATTTTCTCCTGTGCCGTGTGATTAGCGGCGTTAGCACGTGCCATGACTAGCGAGCGGCTGGCAGTAATGTGGGCACAGTGCTGGAGCGGAGAACAGGCCTTCACACCATATCCCAGTGCTCCACCCTGACCTTCAGGGTCACCCTGCCCCCTCAACCCCACAACCCCCCTAACTTACACACACACACACACACACACACACACACACACACACACACACACACACACACACACACACACACACACACACGCCACAAGGCCGTTCATGCTGCAGATCTGGTAACCTGGACACCAATTCCCAGGCTGCCTGTGCTTTGAGTGCAGGGTTCTGGAACAGGGCTTAACTCTGGATATTTAGCACGTTCACCTCATGTATGGTCTGTGCTTTGTGTGTACTACTGTGGGGGACAGTATTCCCAGTCTCATATCGACATGTGTGGCTCTCCCTCCTACGCTTGCCGCTGCAATTCTAAGAGAGTGTGCTTGAGTGTGTGTGTGTCTGTGTGTGTGTGTGTGTGTGTGTGTGTGTGTGTGTGTGTGTGTGTGTGTGTGTGTGTGTGTGTGTGTGTTTGTTTGTGTGTGTGTGCGTTATATTACAGTTGTCTCGCAGGTCGCATTCCTTTTTCTTATTTATTTTTTATGTTTTTTCAAAGTTGCTGCACTGTTAAAGCATCGATCTGCCCTGCTGGAGTATGCAAACAGGATGCGTGTGGAAAGAGCAACTGTGTGTGTGTGCACACGGCTGGTTGTGAATGGAGCGTGTAGAGGCTCGCCTGCCCGCCTGCCTGCCTGCCTCCCACTCGCACTGCCGTCCGTCGCCCACTCGCTGTGTGTATTGATGGAACCTCTGCACTTCCTCTTCATGTGCCTGGGAGGTTTCTCTGGCGGTTTCTTCTTCCACTCTTCTCCTCGGTGCTCCACTCCTCCACTTCCTCCTCCCTCCTTTCCTCTCCTCTCCTCCTCTGCCCTCGTCTCCTCTCTTCGCCTCCTCTCCTCTCTTCTTCTCCTCTCCTCTCCTCCTCTCCTCTCTTCTCCTCCTCTACCCCTCCTCTCCTCTCCCCTTGTCTCCTCTCTTCTCCTCCTCTCCTCTCTTCTCCTCCTCTCCTCTCCTTTCCCCTCCTCTCCTCTCTTCTCCTCCTCTACCCCTCCTCTCCTCTTCTTTCTTCTCTTCCCCTACCCCCTCCTCTCCTCTTCTCTCCTCTCTTGTTGTTTCTCTTCTCCTACCCTATCCTCTCCTCCCCTACCTCCTCTTCTCTCTTCTCCTCGCCTCTCCTACTCCCCTCGTCTCCTCCTCTCTTCTTCTCTCCCCTCCTCTCCTTGCATCCCCTCTCTTCTTCTCTCTTCTCCTCTGCTTTTGCTTGCCGCTTGCTACTGCTGCTGCTGCTGCTGCTGGGTTTTTGGGTGGATGTGGCTCTCGCAGAGAAGAATAGGGGTTACGTAATCACCTCCCACAATGCTAATTTGCGGGGAGCTCCTACTACACTGCCATAGAGAGTCTTCCGGAAAGGCTGTGCATGTTGCCAAAAGCCAAATTTGATTTTTTTTATTTCTCCGTGTGTGTATCTACAGTGCCACAAATGGGAGTCAGATTCCTATTTATATGTACTGTAAAGGCAACTCTATAATAGTGCATTTGTCACATAGGCTTTAACACCACTGATCGCAGTATAGCCTATGTTTGAGGTATTTATGTCAGACTGACTGTTCAATCTTGACAAGTATTTATGGGACCATTTAAGATGCCATTTCGAGGGCTTTTCAACGTGTCACATGGAAAAAGGAGATAATTCGCCAATCTCGTTTTCTGAGATGTCTGTGAAATCTGCCCCTTTCCCTCCCCTTAACGCCCAAGATGCTCCTTTTTTTTCGCCGCACCATACTAGGACACTCTCTTGTTAAATGGTGCGTGTGCGTGCCTGTCACGGCACTGTTCATTTCCTCTATGTCCCGCCAGCTGACGATCTGGCAGTGCAGCCCGCGGTGTGATCTCACACAGACCCTTAGCTGCCGGAGAGGGCGGAGTGCACTGGCCTAGCGGAAGGATAATGAGCTTCCCGGCGCCCATCTTGAGCTCGAAACGACGACATCGGGATTCCATACGATATACACTGGGCGACATCAATTATGGATCTACCTCTCATTGTTCAAATCTAACTGGCATAAAATATGACAAGTTAGAGATAATTGGGTATTAAATTGTATTAAATTGACCGTAGAGTGAGACAGATTTGTGGCATGTTTCATATATTCAGTGTTAATTCAGCCAAAACAACATTAATCTATCACAGCAAGTCCCCCTCCTGCCCACCCCCAGTTGTTTTTCGGTTGGCTTAAAGATTTCTCTGCAATCATGCAATGCTGTTTTGTCTGTATGTTTTTCAAAGATTTGACTCTGCTAGCATCTTTGACCCATCAAGCATCGTTTTCATATCATTTGGAACATGCTTTTCCCCTCTTGATCTCTATTCAGTGAAATTGTAACTGGATCTATGCACGGAATCAGTTAAAAACCTACTAGGACTTTCCTTTTGCTACATAACTTGTTCCATTGCCTAATATAAAATATGTCCTTAAAGACTGAGAAAAGTAAACACTTTCCTATCTCAACACCAGTGTTTATTTTGTCATTTACCAGAAGACCTCTGATTATGATGTAGGAGAGATAGAAGTGATGCCAACCCCTCTCTCTCTCTCTCTCTCTCTCTCTCTCTCTCTCTCTCTCTCTCTCTCTCTCTCTCTCTCTCCCTCTCTCTCTCACACTCACTCTGTCTATCTCTATGAGCCTGTGTATGTGATGACAAGCTTTATCTCGGCGGAGAGGGCAAAAAGAACACTCCCAGATATGTGGCAGATGCTCTCCCATGAGCCTTTGGTGTTAGAAATGCAAATCAGGGTGGAAATGACATCACAGGGACTTTAATCAACTTCAGCAAAAGGAGCAGCAGATGTTATGATGTTTTCTGAGTCAGCTCTGGCCATCTAAATATGCAATGATGCCCGAGATGCAAGGCGACTCTATAAAGCCCTTTAAAGGCCGCTTTATAGGCTTGAAGAGCTCCATTGCTGGGCTCTATTCATACCTTTGTGATGCATTTAAAGTCTTCCCATGAAAAACTTGGTTCTTTAAGAGATGTTCCCACAAAATGTTTAAAGTAACCTGGCAGACTATGCAGAGCTTCTGATTTAATTGTCTTGCATTCATAATGTGCACGTACAGTACGGTAGAATACACTGTAAACAGCCTACAGTATATAATATGTTTTATGTTATAATAACTTTTGGAAATAAAAACTACTGGATGGATGATCAATTTTGATTTTGCAGATCTGAATAGGTTGTCTTTGTAATTGTCCATCCATGGAATATAGGATGGACCTCATTTGAATATTGTTGTAGAGCCACAGTGAGAAGTTTGTGGCAGCCTTTTTCTATGTTATGCAGCATGGACTGTTTTCTTTCATCCCAGAGAAAGAGATTGGCAGAGTGAAAGGCCCTCGTGTCATTTTGAACAATTGTGGAAAATAGTACCTTAAAAGGAAGCCAGGTTTTGGTATTGGATGCTGCCAATTCTCATGCCATTTCCCAGCAGCTAAGCCTATAGGTGTGACAGTGCATTGCAGTCACAGTAATGGACCGAAGCACACAGTCACAGCTTACCTATGCCGCTCCCAGGTAAATAAATGAAATAAAAGCGCCGTCACTCGTGCAGTCAGAGGACACACCAATGGGAGTGTGATGTGGCAGTGGAGGTCACAGCCAGTAAATCAGCCGTTTATCACCCTCCCGCTCCCTTTCTTTCCCTCTCTTCCTCCACCCTTCCGTCACTCTCTCTCTCTCTCTCTCTCTCTCTCTCTCTCTCTCTCTCTCTCTCTCTCTCTCTCTCTCTCCAGGAAGTGATGTGTGCAGTTGCTTCGGCGGTGATTTGAGAGGGGGATAAAAAAAGCAGGGAAGGTGATTTCTCGGTTTAGCTTTTTACGGGTTTCACTGTCGAGCATCAGAGGAGTGCAATGGACCGTCTGCAGGGCCACCCTGGGCAGTAAATAAGCCAGCAATGCAGCCCTTTCTCATTATGTTTTATATTACCTTATTATTTATCTGTATTTACAGCTCATCCTAAAGAGCCCGTTTTAGGGTGAATGCCACTGCTCCTGAGTGTCAATCCAAATCCATATTTGGTTCTCAGACATGCTGAGTAAATTATGCAAATGCTTGGAGAGGTTAAGGCATTTTTTAAGAGGGTGCACCACCTTACCGCAATGCCTCCCCTCCTCGTTCAGTCTTGCACCGTCACGGCTATGAGTCATATTTATCACCTGTGACAAGCAGACTTCTGACATTTACGAGTGGCGTATTTCATATTTACAACATTATTCGTCTTTTGTTAGCATATTAGCAAGGGATCATTCTGTCCTTTTGTCAACCACCCATGTAGGTGGTGTCCTTCGTGTTGGATGCTGGGATGGTTTAGCTGGTATGATGTTAAATTGATGTCCTCTGACAAGTCATAAATATATCTGATTATAGAAAGAATAAACGTCTTGGGGTTCTGACGTCTTTTTTTTTCATTTGTGACAATCAGTGATCAATCTGAAGAACTCTGCAACATGTCGACATGTGTGGGCTAGCATGATGATGTGTGGTGCTAGTTAACCATCTGTTTCCAGGCAACCTTAAGTGGATGGCTCGGTGTGGTGATACGACAGCCTCCACGCTTGCCTTAGGAAGCTCTGTGCTACTCAAGGGACAGCCTCAAACATGGCAACTGTAGCACTGCTTTTGAGGCAACTGGTTACTCTCACAGAAAGCCAATATTTGGCACAGAGTCTGACTCTGTCAGCCCTCTGTTCAAATTCTTCTCCCCTCTCTCTCTCTCTCTCTCTCTCTCTCTCTCTCTCTCTCTCTCTCCAGCTCCCCCACTTTTTCTATCGCTGTATCTTGTTGTCTGCTACCCTTTGTGCTGTCCTTCCACACTGACCTATGATCAGTCATTCTTCCACATTCCCACTGACTTGATTTGCTCATTCACTTCAGTGTAACAGAAGTTTGTGGAATCCATACAGAAAATACAGCACCGTCAATTTACATGGTCACTCTCATCTCTGTATGCATAGACTGGTGAAAAGTTCAATAGAACCAATGAGAAAAGAGAGAGGAACTTTATGAATGAGAAATAGGACCGAAGACTTGGGCTCTAAAAAAGACATTACAGGTGCAGAGGGAGCACAGAGAGGGAGAGAGAGACTGACAATAAAGAAAATTTAAATGAAAAGAAAGACGAATAGACCTCTGGGGAGATGTTTTTCTTTTCTTTTTTTTACACGGCCCCAGAGATGTGGACCAGGGAGGAAATTTGTCTTTTCTTTTCTTTTTGATTTATTATTATGGAGACTGCCAACCGTCCAAAAGCATGAGCCATAGCGTACACACGCACACACACACACACGCACACACACACACACACACACACACACACACACACACACACACACACACTATCTATTTAAAATGAACTATACTATAGATTGCTTTGCCACTCCCACCAATGCGTCCGTCATACTGCACTCTCAGCCAGGTCTGAGGTCTCTGATGTGGAGGTCGGTATGGAATAATGTGTGATGGGAGAGGAGGTGGCGTGAAGTGTCGCTTCATATGAGAGTCCAGTGCCCCCATAACCCTCCACCCCCTCCCCCACCTCATGCATTAGCACTGTATCCCCAGTCAGAGCAGTAGGCTTCAGGCACTCTTCTCAGGGACTGTGGATGGTGGAAGGACTGGAGGATGTGGTGGATGAAGGATGCTTAGCCCTGCTACTTAGACAGTGTTTTGACATGAGAGGTGAGAGGTGGAGTAGTGGGTGCAGAAGTTGTTGCTCGTGTGCTGCCCTGCCGTGGACGTTGTTTTGGGTTATATCTGGTCAAGTGCAGCAATAAAAGTCACATTTTGACCTTGACGAGGAGCAGAAATGAAATTGGTGAAAAGAGCACCATAGACCACCAGGCACACCAGGCTTTCCTGTTTTGTACAACTGAAACAAAACCTGTTCTTTGTGGTGTAGAACATGGGTTTTCAACTGGTTCAGTCACAGGGACCACCATTCTGACAAAGAATTCATCGGTGGCCCACCGTCAGGGGGATGCTGCGAGGATGTTATAAACAAAGAGATTGCAATAAATTACATAATGTAGAGACATTTTAGCCAGTAACCACCACATTTACCCAAGTATGCGGAGAGTTAATTCCACTGCATTTGGAGTGATGGACACATGAGAGCATAGTTGTAAAATGATTCCTGTGCTCAAAGCTGTGCTTGTTTCTTAAATCAAGTGTTCAAAAATCGATTTCAACCACACTCAGTCTTAACTGGAACCCATGTCACGGACCACCTGGAAAGTCGTCACGGACCACCAGGGATCCACGGACCGACCCCCTGTTGAAAACCCATGGTGTAGAATATTAAAAGAGCCTAAATGTTTAGCATAGTGCGAAAGATGAAAATACAAGCTCGCCATCTTTTTTTTTTTTTGTTAATGTTTGGCACTCACATAGGGAAACACTCTCTCAGTTAGGACATTTACTTTGTGTGTGTGCTGCCTGCCACTGTAGCCCAGGGGGCCTCTAACGAGGTTACACAAGCTGGCATGATCTCCCGTAATGAAATTTGCAGCGTATCTCCTCGTCCCAGGTGTGCCAGTCGCCGTTTCATCGAAATCGAAAAAAAAAAAAGTCTCCGCCAGGCAAATTGACTCTGTTGAGCACTGTACGACACCCCGTCCCACGGGACACGTCTTGCTGTTAATGACTTTGTTGCGGTGCCGCCATATCTTGTCGGCTTCGGGGAAAAGATTGGCACGAGACGCATCTGCGTGGCTTTGTTTTTCACCAAGATGTCCGCCACAGAAGGCGGGTCACCCACTAGTTACAAGTCTGTTAATACAGAGTGCAAGTTGTGTTGACTGTGGATGAGTGAGCATCAGTGCTCAACAAGGTTATCAACCAGTGTTTCATGAAGAGCTGTTTGTGAGAGTGGTGGTTGTGGTGGTGGTGGTGGTGGTGGTAAATTTTCCTTTGTATTATTCATTTGTGGTGTTCGTTGGAAGAGGTCAGTAGCAGTCTTTTCATTTCACTGCCACTAAAACAGCCTGTAAAGAGCTGGGCCCTCCACTTACTCTAATTAGATTTCACAGTGAGATGTGCCTTTCCTCTTTCTGCTCTACCCTTGCGGCCACTGCCTCGCCCTCATCTCAAATGTTAGTGTGTGTGTGTGTGTGTGTGTGTGTGTGTGTGTGTGTGTGTGTCTGTCTGTCGTATCTTTGTTCATGTTTATGTTTCTGTTTTTATTTTTTTCCCCCACTCAGAATCACAACAAGAAGTATAATGATTGTGTAGTCATTTAGCTGCTGTCACTGACAACAGAAGCCAAATTTCTTTTCTCTTTTTTTTCTCACATCTCTCTCTATTAAACTTCCATCAGACAAAGCCAAAGATATGAGCGAGATAGCATCAAAGCAAATTTAAGCAGATTTAACACACTGACTCCATTCAGTCAGTCGAGTCTGCTGTCGCTGTACGAAGTGCAGCTTTTTAAGAGAGCATTATAATCTGACCCAAGTGCGTATCAGGCCCATCTTCAGTCATTACCATCCCACAAAAACTGCAGTGCAAGGTAGGTATGGGGGTGGAGAGGGGTTTCAGTCGGTCTCGGGAGAAGAGATTTGTGGTAAGGATGGGCATCTCCAAACAAAAAATCAGAGCTTTGATGTGGGCTTTCCACAAAACAGCGGCTAATGTGCAATATCAGCCTTTTGTCATGCATGTATGCATGAACATATGCATACACCTACACTACATAGACACATATACACACACACATATACAGTACATATAGTACATGATATACATTGTTTTAGGTCTGAAGAGTCATTATGGGGTGTGGCAGACGTTCACTGCAAAGGTATTTTTTTTTGCTCAGAAAATATGGAACATTTCTGACGCCCAGCTCTCTGCCGCGGAGATGCTGCAGAGTTTGAGTGTTGGTCGCCATGACAACCACACGTCTTATTTTCAGCTCCGTTGAGATTCTTGGCCCGCAAGTGCATCCTTGAATCTTACATAAGGGAATTACTCACACAAGGGGTTTCCTGTGGAAAAAGGCTTTGGACAACTCGGGCGGCGAAGAAAAGATGTGAAACGTGTTTGCACGCGGCTCAACTTTGTTGTGCCAGAAGTTGGGGAGAGAGTCTTTCACATCAGCTGTAGCCAGCATCTGTCAGGACAAAACACTTCACCGCCCACCAAATCGTAGACGGTAGATGGTGGATATGAATGTCATTTGGGATGGCTTTGAAGCACGTCATTGTGCCGTTCCTCTAGAATAGTCTTTTTTTCCCCAAAAAAAATCCCCTCATAATCCTGGGTTGTTGTTTTTTTTTCCATTACTAAGACACTTGTCTCTTAATAAGCATCATCCAGGCCTGTTCTCATCCATAGCACCACAGAGCAATTTGAAGCTGTGGTCTCCTGATGGTGCTTTTGCAGCAGAGAGCTGAGCCAAGCACTGATAACACACCTCGTCATCATCACACTGCTAATTCCCTTCTTTATGATAAGCATTTTGTGCATTCAGCCTCTCCGCTTATCAGTCATTCATTATCTGTCACAGCAGGTATATGGGGAAAAATGAGACCGCCCTTGGTGTGTGTCTGAGAGTTCTACAAATGGAGCTTTTTTTGTCGAGAAAAAAAGGAAAGAGAAGGTAACAAAAGGGTTGTCACAGCAATTTTCTGTCAGTGACAGACAGATTTCTGGGATAAGGTGTTAAGTTTGATAGTTCTGCATGTTAAGGGCCTCACAGAGATGCCAGGAAAGCTGGAGAGCTTTCCCCTTTCTGACATTCCATTCCGATGATGGGAACAGGGAGCCAATCTGCCAATCCGTTCAATATCTTTTACATCCCTGAGTACTTTCGTTTGTACGGCTAATGAAGCAAAGCACACTCGTTTCTAGTTGCGTGCAAAAATATGCATGGTTTTATGAGTCTGCTATTTGCATCAGCTAATGTAACCTTCACAGTGCCCATTTGCATGTGTAAAAGTACAAGGCAGCTATCAAACTAACTCACTCTTTTTTTCAACTCGAGTCTTTCTTTCCAGCCGGAGATCTCTATGTGGTGAATTAGTGTAAATGTGCTTTATTTCATTAGAGTCGTCTCCAAAGGATGTTATGAAACTGTTTGCACACAGAACAAAGTCAAGTATCACCAGCATGCAAGGCCTAGTATAATATCCCGAAAACTGATTACACTGTTTGACGAATGTGCCCATGTCACCAATTGCTATTTGATCAACCGGGAAAACATCCACTTTTTTCCTCTGACAACACAAGCTAGTGGCGAATTACCTCAGCCCAGATAACAAAAGGCTCCCCTCTGCACGGCAGTTTGCGATTTCCCCACTCTGCTGTCTTGCAGCGCGCCTCACGCCAAAGACAGTGTTGTTTCATTGCTGCCAGCACCTGCCCTCACCCCCCCACCCCCCGTTGAGCGAGAGATGGAGAGGTGTTGGGCATGGACGGTTGGTGGTAGGGGGGGAGAGAAAGTGGGGGTTGATTGCACCATCTCACGTTGTTATCGTGCAGCAGGCATACGCACATCCGTCTTCATCCAGACAGCGAGCGAGAGGCGGCGGGCCAGATCTGTGAATAGACGTGGCGGGCCAGCGCAACAGGGGAGGAAAAAAGCTGAGGACTATGGAAGGAGCCGAGGAGCCACTACGCCCACAATGCTCCCATGATTCTTAAGAGGCATTTATACATCGGCCAAGAGCAGGGGAGAGGGGAAAAAAGACGGAAAAAAGTGATAGCATAGCACGTTGAATCAGCTGAATGAGCGGAATGAGCTCTGCTCTCTACCTATCCTATGTGTTGTTTAGAAAGTGGTACTCAGCCTCCCTGATGCATTGTTTGAGTGTGAGAGGAAAGAGAGGGATTATCTTGAGATCGCAAATACCCAGTATTTTTCCCAGCTTCACACTTTTCCTCACACGTGTGGATTGTTGTAATATCGGTCATCTATGTCAACAGTTTTCTTAAAAATAAATAAATAAATAAATAAAATTGCAAGGTGCTTGAATGGAATATTGGAATGGTTTGAAGGTCTTGCATAAGGGGGAACTGTAATACAATGGGTCCAGTAATGTAGAAGAATATTTATTGCAGGGGCTCTCTCTCTCTCTGAGAGAATGAGAATGAGAGAATGAACGTCTTTGAATACTTTAATAATTGTAAGTTAACACCCAGAACCAGGGACATTTAATTACAATAGCTGACCAAACCCTGGAGGGAGACTTCACTTGAGACAATGGCAGTGTAGTATTACTGTGAAAGCTTATTATAATTCAAACACCTTGCCGTGGCTAGCGACCAGGCCTACCATCCGTGGTTTTGCTGACTAAGGTCTTCGTCGAATGAGGAAAGCAGTGCCTCTCTTTTCAAAAACCCATTTCTTTTGTTAGGGACCTTGCTGGCATTGATGTGGTTTGTACTGTAACGTTGGTCAGCAGCCATCACAATACAGAGAGGTGATCTGTCCAAACTCTGTCAGAGATTGAGATTGTCTGTCACATTCTCTAAGTCTGTTGTGATTTGATCTGAAGGACCCAGATTGAAAGAAGTTGAAGCACCACTGCATGTGTACCTGTTCCCCCACCCTGAAATCTAATTGCTGGGACCATTGTCAGTCCCCTAGGGGTTAAGGACGTAATCTCCCTGCTTTGATTTTCTCATGAAAGAGCCAAATTCCAGGGAGAGCGCCTTTAACCTTTTGAGAGATGGATAATCAAGCCGTTTTATCGATTGCTTTGTTTACGCACAGTGAAGACTTGGTGTCCCAGCTCCTAGGGACAACTGGTGTTGTTTAGCCAAATAGAAATGTCATAGTCCCGGCTGACTTCAAAGGCTTTGTCAAAGAAGCCTATAGCAAGATGATGAGCAATTTGTAGTATTTAAAGAAGCTTTTTGCATGAATCAACCTCAGGGATGACATTGTGTAGTTTTTATGTAGACCTACTACTAATCAGATGATCAAGTTCATACAGGAAAATCGGAGTGACGTTTTTAATTAGTCACAACGTAACGTAAACCAATCGGCTTTCTCATACGCAGGTCTGCGCTAGTCTCAATTCAATGTTCAGTCCTACCTCACATACCGTTTGAAAATGGAAGTTGTGTCATGAAATTGTGACCAAGGTAACGTCAGCTGGACTCATCTGACATGATGTATTGTAATTTAGAGAGTGCCAATGCAGTCTGTGTTTGATTCCACTTTGCTGTTTGGCTGGTGGTTGCTGTTTTGATATAGGGGATGAAATACTGCGGTAGTAATACTCAGATCATTGGGATCGTGCTGAAAGTGCTGATCATGGATGCAGTTTGTCAGGATCTGCGGCCAGCACTGCCCCTCCCCCCGCTTTCCTACACTTCCCACCTACACTTATTTACAGCAGCAACTCTTGTGACATTTGTGTTGATGAGTCCACATTGATCCCAGTGCTTTGTCTCGCTCTTATGACGATGATGGTGTTTATGTGGAAAGCCTCTCACAGATTGGAGAAAGTCCAAATGTTGTGCAATGATATTCCCCCTTATTCAGACTTAATGATGGCTGGTAAATGCAGCTTATTTGACATACACTAATGAGAGAGAGGACAAGACAGCAAGGGCATTCTGACATTATAAACAAAAGGCTCATTTTCTGAAAAGCATAAATGAATAACCAAGGGCTGTTAAGGGAAGTTTAAAGTTCCTGAGGCCATTGATTGAATTCATTTAAATCTCTCTCATGTCTTGCATTTATGGGTGCTGTGACATTAAACATTACCAGTATTTCCAGAGTTTGCCAGAAACAAGGAACAATTTTAACAACTAGGAGCCCAGGGTTCTCTCCCTTTTTTTCCTCCTTCTCCTCCTCCCTGGCATTCACTATCCTCCTCAAGCCTGATCTTGTTGGAATGGAATTGCAGTGAACTCTACTCTCTGTGTAGTTCCCAGCAGAATGGCTCAGCCACTACTGTAAATATTCAAGACTAACTTTGGATATCAGGCTCTGAATCCCATGCTGTCCTCTGCAAACACAAAGAAAAGAGACAGACTGTGTACAGTTGATGCCACAGAGTGTTGCATAACCCAAATGGAACGTCACACTAGAGCAAGATTTTTCTCTATATATATTTCTTTTTAAGTAAAGTCCAGTGGTCAGTGAACAGAAACTTCAACCCAGGAGGCTGTTCTGCAGAAACTTCAGTCCTCTTATTTAGCACGTCATCCATCCTAGGGAGTTGTGGTAATTGGAGTGCTTCTACTCCAATTTGCAAACATTCTCATTTGTGATTTTGGGCACCAGAGGGAATGATCACAGCTTGCTTCCGTTTTGTTCGATTTGTGTTTTGTTGCTTTTTTTTAAAAAAAAGCTCAGATTTGCATTTTCCCATGTTTTTTCATAATCAGCCATTACCCAAGGCAGCTAAACATGGCCCATTAATGTGGCTGGGTGTTCACTAAAGCATGCAGGGCCTCAGCAATTGCCTGAAAGATTTTTGGTTACAAACCACCACATGATGAAAACTGCTGGCTCGGTCTTCTCTGTCTCACAGGAGATGTCAGTAAATGTCGGATGAAATATCGCAATGCCGTGCAGGAGTGTGTCAGAAAGCTGTTCACCTGCGGCCCCTGCGTTTTCACCAGATTAAAACGTGCCCCCCCCCTCTATTGACAAAATATGTGCTCCCCCACTTCTTCATTTTCACAGTTGCCTATAAAAAATAACCTTCATTTAGGAACATGGCTTTTTCACTGCCTATGCAGGGTTCCTTCCACAGGAGTCCTTTTTGAAGGGGGATGAGTGATTTTTTTTTCTTGCGGCTTTTTCTCATCTTTACTGGAACAGTTTGTGGTGGGTGCTGGAACACAGGCCTCGAAGCTGGCAGCTCCCATCAATCTGGCCTGATTTACGGACTGCAGCCGATGAAGCACAGTCTAAATCCCTATTGTCAGAGAATGGAATCAATCTATGAACATATCTCACCAGTAATTACATACAACCACACTTTTTTAACAGCTTTACTCCCACATCTGAAAAGCAAACTTTAATCCCTCTTATGAAAAAAGATCATTAAGGACCAAACTAATATACTGTTTATCTATCTCATCCACACAGAGCTTGATTTTCCACAGTGTAAAAGGGCTTATGAAATTGTATTGCTATCCATCTTTACTGTATGATAGATAAACCCTGACCTTCAGTGTTGTTTTAACTTTCAAATAGAGGATTATAAATGATTGGATTTAGCATTTTGATTTATGCTTACATCTGAGAAAAGTAATATTGATGGGGCAATGCATAACACAAAGGGCAAGAATGTTTTAAGACATATGCCTTATCTCCCCAATTTTGCATTGCAAATTAGGTAAGAATACCAGGTTAGACCCATTCTCAAGGTTCGATGACTGTTTTTGATAAATCATTCTACCTTAGTAACCTTTTGACATGTTTATCGGAGAATAATACTGTGATCCTGGGAAGAGAACAGTGGTCTGTATGGGGTACAGCTGTCCTCTGATTAAGTTAAACGTGGGCTACCTGTGTGTGTGCCCTTGATGAAAGATTATGGGGGATGTCGTTTTAATCTTGTACTCCTGCCTCTCAAGGACGTCCGCCGATGCACCTCAAAAGCGTTCTCCCTAAAGCTGGCTTTGACGGATGATGCCTCCCTTCCCAAATGATAGGCTATTATTTTACTTTGCGGCGGATAAATGGAATCGGTAGCTGCTAGCTGTCCCCTCGCTGTCTGGCACGAACAGACAGGAGAGAGGGAAAGAAAAAAAGGCAGAGGGCAGAGCGGTGGAGCGGGTGGCTGGGTGGGTGAGAAAAAGCTTGTGCTTGTGTCTCTGTGATTTCAAGTCTCTCTGTACTTTTCATGTTTCAAATCTTGTATTTTCTTTTTCAAAAGCTGCACTTGTATTACATATCAGATACCATGTCTTTCAGAGACCTTCAACCATGAAGATAGAGTTTTAGGGTAATCAAAGACCCTAACAATTGCTGTGTTTTTTTGTCTTTGTTTTTGTTATTCGCAGACCAGCAGTATTCATGGTCGCCATCCCAGTACTTCGATGAAGACAGCTACTCTCCCCCTCCCAAGAATATGAAGGGTCTATCCGGCGGCCGCCCTCAGCTACAGATCTCGTCAGCGCACACGTGCGGCATCTCCGACTGCGAGCACTCCCTCGACCACCTGCAGCATGGGCCGGGCGAGTCCCGTCAGTCCTACCTGCTCAGCCCGACCGAAAGCTGCCCGTTGGACCACCACCACCGCTGTTCGCCGCGTAGCTCCATCCACTCCGAGTGCATGGTGATGCCCGTTTCCATGGCGTCCGACCACGTCTCCAGCAGCACTTTCCCACGGATGCACTACAGCTCGCACCACGAGGGCTCGCGGGACGACTGCTCCACGGCGCACGTCACCGGCGGCGGTGGTGGTGGAGGGGTCGTAGGAGGCGGCGGAGGTGGCGGTGGTGGGGGTGGCAGCGGCAAAATGAACCGCATCCCGGCCAACCTGCTGGACCAGTTTGAGAAGCAGTTGCCGATCCACCGCGACGGCTTCCACACGCTCCAGTACCAGCGCACGTCCACCACGGCCACCAGTGAGCAGCGCAACGAGAGCCCGGGGCGCATCCGCCACCTGGTGCACTCTGTGCAGAAACTCTTCACCAAGTCCCATTCGCTGGAGGGCTCGTCCAAGATGAACGGCACCAAAGGGGGTGACTCGCGCTCTTCCGACGGCGGCGGCGGTCACCACCACCACCACGGCCACCATCACCATGGCCACGGGCATCACAAACACAGCAAGCGCAGCAAGAGCAAGGAACGCAAGCCCAGCGACTCCACCAAGCACCGCTCGGGCATGGCCGGCTGGTGGAGCTCGGACGACAACTTGGACAGTGACAGCACATACCGGACGCCCAGCGTCATGAGCCGCCACCACGTGGACCACATCAGCCACTGCTACCCGGAGTCGGTGCAGAGCCACTTCGGCGACCTCTCGCTTAAGACCTCCAAGAGCAACAACGACGTCAAGTGCTCGGCCTGCGAGAGCATGGCCATGGCGCCCGAAGGGAAGTTCATGAAGAGGAGCTCCTGGTCCACGCTCACTGTCAGCCAGGCCAAGGAGGCTTACAGGAAGTCCTCCCTCAATCTGGAGAAACCTGTGATGCCGCAGGACCTCAAGCCTTCCCTGAGGGCTTGTCATTACCTGCAGGTGAGTGTTATCTAGACAGTTCTTGATTTTATTTCATGTTGCTTTATGTCATTATTAGTGATAGATAAGGTGCTGTATTAGGCATTCAAGGCTTACACATGTTGGTAGGGAAAAGATTGAGGGAAGTTGGTACAACATTAGCCTGACATAGCCCGACCATAATACTGCTGTTCATCCGTATTCATAGTCTGGAGGTTCTTTAACCTGACGCGATTATAGGGCATTCAGTTCTGGTTTGAAACGATTGGACAGCTCATCTATCGATGTAAACCCGCCCCAGAAGACCGTTCCCAGACCATGAATACGGATGAACATTCGTATTATGGGTGGGCTATGTCAGGCTAATACAACATAGCCATAAATCGTGAAACTATTCCGTCCATATTGTCTCGAACAACATGGTTATTGTTTGAGATATGCTGGTATATCCAATGGATAAATAACCCCTATCAGGTCATTGTCATGTTAAGTTCCATGGAAAGCCTATTTAATAACGTACCACCGCATAAAGATCATGAATCTTTATCAAGTGTTATCTTAGAGAAACTTATTTAACTTATTTCGGTCATGCTATTTTACATTTTTGCCATATTTTCCTATGGTATCAAACTCAAACTACTACTACAGGTACTCCTTCAAGCATGGATAGTGAATAGCTGCATTTGCACTTGCTCTCACCCTGGAGTTATGTAGTCCACTCTTAGTGAGGCCAGGCCCTGTAGTACATTGTGAAAGATGAAGCCCGGTGATAATGAATACGGCTCAGGTACTGTAGAACAGAGGGAGGCAATCATTTGACCTCAATTGACCACAGCAAGTCAGCTCATTCAATATTTTATTATGCTATAAATCCGAACAAAGATATTCTGCACTATTTAAAAGATAATGGTGACTATATCCTCAGATGTCATTTGAGGTGTTTACATTAAATAAGGGCTTAGCCTAGAGTAACTGGAAGGGCAAGAGTGCGTTGAGCAACTCCAAAAAAAAAAAAAAACGATTTACTTGTTCTCTTAGTGAGAATGGACCAGTACTGACCCAAAGGCTTTGTTTAGAAATATTGCAAACAATGGGGGCATATTGACTTGCATTGATTTGTTAGTGGGAGCTTGTGGTTTTACAGTCAGCGGGCATTTCATTATCCTACCCATATCCAAACATTAGCAGTGAGTTCACATCAGGAGCTCTTTGACTAGTGGACACTAATGGCTCTGTATCATCCAAGTCTGTCTGTGTAATAGGATGAATTATAGAATTGACGACCCAGTGGAAGTCATTAATGACTTTCTCGTTGTGAGTTAGCCTACCTGTTCAGGCTCTTGACTGGAGTGGATTTTTTTTTTTTTTTTTTTTTCATTTTTTTTTCTTTTTTCCTTCTCCTTGGCCCTGCTGTCGTATCTGCGCGAGGGTTCTGTAGTGTGTGAACACTTAGCTCTTATCGAGGTGTTTTATTGTGTCAAACCAGGGGAATAGCAAAGGATTAAATGCATGAGGATCAATCCAAAGCAAATCATTATTGTGCACTTGGATGCCTCGGGTAATCGTTTTTAGCTGTGTGCGGGATTGTGAGGCTTTAAGGTGCCACCATGGAGGCGACACTGCCGCTGGTGCACTGGAGCGTTACGGGAGTCACTGATGGTCACATGGAGTTGTAGTTTAAAAATAAATAAAAAAATACACATCCCATGCTGCTTAGTAAAAAAAAAGTCTATGAATGGAATCTGATTTATAGACTATAGGGAGTCACTGATGGTCACATGGAGTTGTAGTTAAAAAAAACAAAAAAAAACCTACACACCCCATGCTGCTTAGTAAAAAAAGTCTATGAATGGAGTCTGATTTATAGACTATAGACCTTAATGCTAGTGTCTAGTGTGTAATAAGAGCATGTCTGTCGGATTAATGGGATACATTGAGTGAGTTCTATCTGCCGCTGCTGCTGGTCTTAAACAGATTGTTGGGTGATAATTACCTGATTATCTCTCAAGGGGAGCTTAGTTCGCTCTATATTGGTTAATCAGATTGAGCAAAATGCCTCAACGTCAGTTTATGCAAGTGCAAGCCTGGAGCCTGTAACATCTACATCTCTCTCACACAACCTTTCTCTAGTCCATCCCTCTCTCTCTCTCTCTCTCTCTCTCTCTCTCTCTCTCTCTCTCTCTCTCTCTCACTCTCTCTCTCTCTCTCTTTCTTTTTCTGTCTTGTCTTGTTTTTTCCCTCTTAAATGAAAACTGACTCAAAAAAAGAAAAACACTGAGGAGTCATGAGTCATTGCTTAGATAGAAACCTGTGGACAGATTCACTTAAATCTACCTAAGAAATGGGTACTGAAAGTGCCCCTCCTCTGTTGTGTTGTTGTGGGCTTGATTGCATTTTTTGGGGGGGGCTTGATAAACACTTGGCTCTAAAAATAGCACTGCAGTATATCACCACCCGGCTATATTTGGCTCCTATTATCAATGCAGCGGTGGTGACGCAGAGTCCCAGAGGGAATTTATGTTCTCGCTCTGATGCAAGGCAACCGAAAGGTCTTTGGATTCACATTGGGCCAAAATGGAAGGAAATAAAGAGGCTATTTTTGGTCTGCTTTCATCAGCTAAGGGCAGTCAGGCAGGTAGATTGAATTGTTGTTCAAGAATGGGCCGTTCCAGCTTGTTGCTCTGTGTCAGTATTTTTTTTATATATATATTTATCTAATTACTAACTTGCAAATGTAGTTTGTACTTACTTTTATTTACTTACACATACTTGTCCCCACCTTTTGTAAGAACAACTGGGCTTGTATTCCCTCTCTGAATCTGAACTGCTTGAGGTATATGCTACAGTAAGTCTCTGTACTGATGACAACAACTGTGAAGAGAGCTCTTGAGACTCTGGCGAGTGTACCCACCTGTGTCCTGCTCTGCATCCCCACAAGCCCTGTGTGATCAGTGTAGCCACTACAAGTGCCTCTGAATGAGGGAGGGGGCACTGATTTCTTTTCATCTTCACTGGGGTGTTATATCTATTATCTATCATGAACACATAAACCCTCTCTCACATACACACACATACACACACACACACACACACACACACACACACACACACACACACACACACACACACACACACACACACACACACACACACACACACACACACACACACACACACACACAGCCTCACACTCAAACATTCTCTCTACATACACACACTCACACACACTTACATGCATACACACACATACACACACACAAATACATACATGCATAGACACACACACGTACACACAAATTATGTGCACACACACACACCCTTGTACTTTCTCTTTCACACATACACCACACACACACACACACACACACACACACACACACACACACACACACACACACACACACACACACACACACACACACACACACACACACACACACACACACACACACACACACACACAAAACCATTGCGGTCTTGGTTAATATCATAACTTCTGACAATTT
>JAODXP020000024.1:26731321-26766321 GCA_027497455.2 Sardinella longiceps | reverse complement strand
TGTTATCAGCTTTATAATCACCGTCATTAGAGGAGTCAAAAGCTCACCCGTCGGTACAGTACCACATCATAGCCTCACAAATGACACAATTTGTGACGGAGATGACACACTATGTTTCTCCAGAGCTGTGATCTAACTCCATTAGCAACCATTCCCGGAATGTTCTCTATTGACACAGCAGCAGGTCTTTTGGCTGAGAAAGAAACTCTGTAAACAAGCGATCTGATAAAAGGAGATGAATGCATATTTCTTGGATGCCATCAAAGAGAGCGGCGTAGTGGTTGATCATGCGTGGCGTCAGACCTAATGAAAAGCACATGTCCATTAGTGTGAAGAGCTGTGTTGTTGAGGCAAGGGCTGTCTGTCATATGACAGATAATGCTAGTGAGGTGGGCGAGACAGGCTTAATCAATTTTGGCTGAATCAGAAGGGAGTCACATAGAGTTGGAGATCAGGCTTGGCTATATATATTATATTTAAATGTGTTTACAAATAAACATACACAGTTACAGAAGTCTTTTCTTTTCTTCTCCATAATATGCACTCACTGCTCATACCTTTGGGACACTGACAGACACAGAAACACTGTAGGAACTAAGTGTAGGGAACTCTCTCTCTCTCTCTCTCACTCTCTCTCTCTCTCTCTCTCTCTCTCTCTCTCTCTCTCTCTCTCATACACACAAGTACAGACACACACGCACACACACACACACACACAGGCGCACACACATACACTGTCTCGTCCTAGTACTACTGTTTAGTGTGCCTCAGGGCAAATTGGAACCCTAGGGTCTAGCATGTATGTGGGTTGGCATCTCAGCTACAGTCTGATGCTTGTGTTTGTTTGTGTGTGTGTGTGTGTGTGTGTGTGTGTGTGTGTGTGTGTGTGTGTGTGTGTGTGTGTGTGTGTGTGTGTGTGTGTGTGTGTGTGTGTGTGTGTGTGTGTGTGTGTGTGTGTGTGTGTGTGTGTGTGTGTGTGTGTGTGTGTGTGCGCGCGCGCGCAAGTCTGTGCTCTAAAAGCCTGCTCTGAGACTGTCTCGCAGCCACCGTAATTGAATTCTGTTGTTCACCTCAAGTGAAGATGTGCTTGTGTGATGGCAAAAAATGGCTTGACGTTTTGTACGGGAGTCAGTCAGCAAGCAGCGCTCCGCCATGCCCAAGTGGGACTTGATAGTCTCTGTCCTCTGAGTGGTGAGACAATCTACCTCACCCGCGACCCAGGAGAGCGCCTCTCCCGCACACACACACATTTGCCAGCAAAGAGGACGCCAAGGTTTTCACTTTTTTTTTTCCCCCATTTGTCTGTGGTTGTGTGACCGAAAGAGTGACACTTCAATCTAAACCCCTTAAGTGTTTTCATGGACCTTTTAAAAAGGTGAAGGGTCCTGCGTGAATCACCTCTCCACATAAAAATGGTACCACTAGAAAGTACCATTTGCTTTTGATTTCAAAGAAAAGTAGTTTTTTTTTACTTTTAATGTTTTGAAGTGGAACTTTTCTCGGTAATTTTCTGCTTAAAGAGGCCAAAAAGAGAAGCTCTTGCTTTCTCTAAGGAAGAATATCTCTATTGCGTTGATTGATGATGATGATTGATAGCTGGCACGTTTTTGCCACACAACAAAGACAACTTGACATCAGTTGAAATGCGACCAAGGAAGGAGCCGCTGTTCTCTCATCCCATGCCGACACAAACACACATCTTTCTCATGGCGTGTGAAAAGAACACTCTGTTTTTGGCAGCTCTCATTGAATAGGCCTATTTTCTATCCCGGTGCAAGAGAGGCCTCTCATCTGAATTCTACAGCCCCGTGTGGGACCGGGTGGCCCACTCTAGTGCCAAATGGCCCTCTGAGACTGGGAGTGAAGTGAAATAGTTTTTGCCTTGGTGGTCAAATAGAGAAGAGGGAGGAATAGTGGTAATAAAATGCAAGTGGTTTTATGAGTGACCATGTCATTACTGCTGATGTTTGAAGGCATAAAATGGCTTCTACAGAGTACGATGAGCTGCTAGTTTCAAGCTAACAGCAAATGCAAGTCACTGAGGAGTGCTACTTACTCAGTGTAATGATGAGTAGAAAGAATATTCTTCTTCTCAGAATGATTTCTGTATCAATAACATTGATAGTAGTTTCATGCAAAAAAAGTTGCTGTTTATGTGACAAAATAAAAAAAAATTATAAGTTACTAAATGGCATTTTATACGTTTTAAAATAAGTGTCTACAGCTTGAACTATTTTTATTAAGAAATAATGAGGAATTAGCATGATTGTTTGGTCAGCCCTAGCTTTTAAAGGCCACCACACACCAGTTCCGACACAGTGCTGAGCACTCTGCTTCCAACATTCTATTCCATTGTTTTCAATGCAACCCCGCACACCAGCGCCGAACCCTTACAATTGAAGTCTATTTTGTCGGAGCCGTCCATTGACATCCATTATTATTTCTCATGTTACAGGGCTAGGTTTGTTGCGAAACTGTCGGATTCGAAAGTGCTCCGCAATGCTGTCGGAACCGGTCTGCGGCCGGCTTAAGAGTTTAAGGCCTCAGCACACCGGTTCCGACAAAGATAGGAGCACTGTGCTTCCAACATTCTATTCCATTGTTCTCAATACAACCCCACATACAAAGTGCTGAACTCTGCCGCTGTAGTCGCCTGACGGTGAAACAAACAATATTGTTGAATTCTAAAGTGCTCCGCACTGCTGTCGGAACCGGTGTACGATTGCCTTATTGCTCCAGCTGCCTGTAGTTGTGAACTGATGTCATTTCCTTTCTCCATAGGTGCCTCAGGATGAGTGGAGCGGTTACCCGGGCGGCAAGGACGACGAGATCCCGTGCCGGCGGATGCGCAGCAGTAGCTACGTCAAAGCCATGGGCGACGAGGAGAGCGGCGAGTCGGATTCCAGCCCCAAGAGCTCGCCGCAGAAAAGCGCCCGCTCCGACGCCCTCGTCAAGTCTGTCCTGCAGAGGCAGCTCTCAGACTCCCAGAGGTATGTCCAGTCCGTCGCTTTTCCATTATCCGCTCGCCGCTCCCAACTTTAATTTTTTTTCTTTTCATTCATTTTTGCCTACTTTGCTCATCATGCTTTTGGGTGTTTTGTGTCTCATACCTCCTGCCCCCTGGTGGCTTGGTGGGAGAATGTCAACAACATCTTGCACATGAGTGTAAATGCACCAGTCCATGCATAATATCTTCTTGCGGCGCATACCCCACCTCACGAAGCACAAGACAACAGCAGGGCATAATATTTGTGTTGTGACTACTCAGTCCGTCCGTTTTTTTTTATGTATGACAAGCATTTGGGATATTTTCTGAGGTGGAAAGACAGGTAGTCTTATCACAAGGGGCTGGCAAAGATCGGTCGGCTGACATTGCTCGAAGAACCACACCGAACAGAGCGTCTACTGCTAAAGCACTCCTTCCTTAAGTGTGTGTATCTGTCCGCTGCAGTCAAGTTACCTTACACCATTTCTCAGTCACAGCACAGTCACAGCAGTCATAGTCACTATGGCCGTTATTCTCCCAGGTGCTTAAAAGGATCCCCGGCTACTTTGGCATGTTAACGTTATAAGATTAGTAACGACGTCAATTTTAATTTACGTTACCCCAAAACATTAAAAATACGACTGTTTTAAAGAAAATGTTCATTAGAACCTGAAAATCATTTCTTTGGTAAAGTTCCATTGTTGTTACGCCTCAATGACTTATGGGTAAATCGTGACATCAAATGGTTGTCCAGCAAAATTCTATGGCTTTACAGGACCAGTTTAGGACGTTATTGCAAAGTAAAATACCTCTTCTGTTAAGTTTGCCGTTTAAACCAACGCCACCATGAATTAAGGGAACAACGCGGTAGACATTACACGGTGTTGGAAGATGATCGGAGAGGTGAGGATACGATAGAGGATCAATATTTACGTTGTCCATGTGTAGCCCCAGCTTGACCGAAAGCAGTGCAACCATTTGTCGTCACGTTTTACCCATAAGTCATTGAGGCGTAACAACAATGGAACTTTACTAGAGAAATGAATTTCAGCTTCTAATAAACATTTTCTTTAAAACCGTCGTATTTTTAATGTTTTTGAATAACGTCAATTAAAGTTGACGCCAATGCTAGGCTTATAACGCTAACATGCCCAACTAGCCGGGGATCCTTTTAAGTCCAAAAAAGTGCTTAGCTCCATGCGTTTCAGCCTGCGCTAAGCACTGTTTTGGACTTAAGCACCTGGGAGAATACTGCCCTAAATTTATAAAAAGCTTCCTTCTTTATCCATTTGTAATTTTACCCACATTGTGAACACATTTATCCCCATAAACCAACAATAATGTTATTTCTGCAATGGACATCACATCAGATATTGAAATTCTATTCTGAGTTACCTCAGAGTGTGACTGTGTCTGAGGGTGCAAAGGTGAGATCGATGCACTTGGGAGTGCAAAAGTGAGGAAGAAGAAATTGGACAGTGTCTGCCCCGAGGTCTTCCTGAAACGAGGGAGATGTTTTCACCGCGGAAGCCATCCATTTTTTGGCGCTGGGTAAACAGAACGCTGGTCGACAGATCACTGATAGCGCCGAGACAGCTTATTGTGGAACCCTTTTTGGGATACGGGTGAAAAGCATGGAGGGAAAAAATACGTTTCCACAATGTCTTTAGATGTGATCTCTTGTCCAAACAGCATTTTAGGTACCCTCTAACAATGACACAGAGAATTCTGACATATCTGGAGCCCATAACCTATTTATAATGGAATTGAAAAGTATTCTGGAATCTGCCTGGAAAATGTATTGTTGTGGTGGAAACTCAATTGCATTCCCCTCCCCAGTGAAAATGTATATACCTTCCTTTGGATAATCGTATAATGTTATCAGATTATAAATCCATTAGTAGGATAATATGGTTGAGACATGTCATACAGATCTGAGATTGCATTTGGATTGCTCCTGAGTTTGCATTTCCTGTTTATGTATTCTCAATGCGCCGCTCATGTTCATGCAGGGTTGCCTGTACTGTAGGGAACATTAATTATGATAGCAAGGTCAAAAAGGACATTTTCTGCCACATTTATTTATTTGTCTAATAAACAGATTGAAAGCAGATTATTTATCCGTCGGAATTCACCACATAAATTGGACAAGTTTGGATGGTAGGGGTAGGTATCCCTATATTCTACGTCTTTGCGATCATAGGTGTCTTGAGAGAGCATCAACTGGGACATGATGCAGGCGGAATAGCAAACAGCTCCATTACTCCATCCACAGTAATAGCGTGACATCAGTATAAATGTAGGAGATGAAGATTAAAATGAATTACACTGCCGATAGAGGGAAATTCAATCACGGGACAATGATAATGAAAGCACAACGACAATGCCTGTATTATTATATTTTTTTCTTTTTTATTTATTTATTTATTTATTTATTTATTTAGGGCACACACCCTACAACCTAACACTCATCTCTGCAACCACACACACAGACTTGTTATCTACATTGGAAAATGGATGTTTGGCTTTCCCCCACCTAATGATGACCACTCACCCATAAATGTCAGAGCAAGAAACATGTTTTGTATCCTGTCCCCTCAGACATTGTGATTCCTCGGTTATTAAATAAGTTATTTGGACAAAAGTTGATGAATGAACGGGTGGCAGACAGGAAATGAAAGTGCCCTAATATCTCCATCCTGTGCCCTATTGCACTTAGGTATTCAAAGAGTGGTCTCATAATTGCTTTTGTATGTGCAGAGGTGTCCACTATCTTTACTTTGCGATCCACTCTTTCTCTTTCTGACCTCATGTCCCTTACATTAGCGATTGTCATTTCCCTTTCATAGCTCTTGTTGCCGGGCAACAGTAGACACTAGCTCCAACTCTGATATTGTTGTCATGTTCCTTTGAAAAATGCAGAACTTTGTCTGTGCCAGTTTTATTTTATTTATTTATTTATATGTTTTAAGACTCCCCTATCTACAAAGAAACATTTACACTGCACCAGCTCCAGTCATCAGGGATTTGCTGTATTTGATGTTTAATTAAAAGATATTCTGCCCACTTCCTTCACCTTCTTCCTAATTGCCACTGTGTGTCTGTTTCTCTCCACAGTCATATTTCTCTGCTGAATCTCTGCACACATTTTTGTGTGGTTTTGTGTGGGTTTAATGAAGCACTTTTGTGTTACATGGCTTCATTTGTCTGAGTCAAACAATCTCATCGTCAAATGTTATCACAATGGACATCCACAAAGTTGTCTGAAGAACTAAAAACACAGACAGATGACGATGGATGCTGTGTTAGCCTTGCACTACATTGCAGATGTAACACTTTGATTTCATTATCAATAGTGGCTCATCTGCTGAGACGGCAGACTCTTAAAAACCCTGTTCCCATTTGGGCCAACCATGGCTCCACCATGTCAAATCCATTCTGCGTGCGAGAATTGAGTCGCAGTCTTACTGTGCAGGATACACTCCCATAGTTTTACCTCAGGCCTTTCTATAACAGTGTGACTCTGCATACTCAGGTAGACAGTGAAGTGTGATATTAATAATGTTAGTCAAGCCTACGTAGCCCCACAATTTATGAGGCAGATAATATTCTCTTTAATTAAAGTTTCATCCTCACAATCTGGCCGTCCTCCTTAGTTCTAACAGTAGTCAGTGTCTTTTATTGTGATATTAAAATAGGAAGTTGGGTATGTGTACAGTAAGTGAAAACGGTGTGCTTTTTGGTGAGTGTAATGTCTCATCTCACTTCATATGGTGCCATGCATGTACTTTGCCTCACTGAGAAGGAGATATGATCCACACAGCTAACCTAAGCCTCTCCAAGAGGCTACATCAGTTAAGTTACTGAAGTGCGTACTTCCCCTTGGTGCATAAAACAACAGTTTGCTTGTACTATGATAATCAATTGAACTGGCTACAACCTAGGTGACTGTTGATGCATACCACACCTGGTGTTGGCCTCTAGAGTAAAACTTGCTAGAAGTAATGAACATTTTCATGTAGATTAAGTGCTCAAAGTTTCGGTATATTCATGCTGAGCTTAGATAGAGGTAGTTTATCTATTCCTGACCTCACTGGCTATGTGGTCCTCTGCTGGAGAGCCGGGCTCGTCCAGGACTCACCTGTGGTGCCATGCCAGACAGCCTCTGCTGGGCCAGCACAAGCACTCATCCAACACTCATAGAAACACAGAGAGCCAGCCTGACTGCACGGTGCTGTCAAAATTACCCTCTGCAATGTCCCTCAGCATTTCCAATGAAATTGGGAACAATGAAATAACAATGAATGTTTTTGCATCGTGAATGACTTTTGATTGATTTCTTTATTTAACAACGGTGCTGTATTTTTGGATGAAAAACAAAATTGCTGTTCTGTTTGTTTGTGTAGCTCTGAGCAGTGTAGTTAGGCACAACCAATTTTCTGATAGCACTTTAACTTGTGTGCTTGTGTGTCCGTATAGGCCAGGCCAGGGAGGGAGGAAAAAAAGACAAGTTAAAATGCCTGGCAGTGAGTCGGAAGCTCATTTAAATGCTCTCCTCTGATTTGATTAGCTCCCGTTTCAGAGCTAATATTAAAGGCAGAAACTCCGCAGAGCAGGCGGCTAAGCCCAAGAGTGAGTCTGGAGACTGTAAAACACACTGCTGTTTGAATTCAATCTCTAGATAGGAGGGCATGGCTTCAAAATGATAATTGGTTCAAATCACAGACAGCATCCGGCACCACATGATGCCAGAGGCAATGTTGTGATGGTACCTGCTGTTCATTTACCTATAGTTTATAGTGGAGATACTTATTCTACCTGATGCTATTGTTAGGATAAATGCATTAGCCTGGAAATTGGCATGACCGAATAAATTGGCAAGGATTTCATTAATTGCTTGATTGAAAATCAAGGGATTTGTTGGGACTTTATAATTTTGTATTTTTTATTTGTTGTTGTTGTCTCTGAACCGATCAAAACTAATTTACTCTTCCATCGCTAAATGCATAGTGTTTCATCATGCTTGGAAAACATTCATCTTCTTGGGTAATTTGTATCGCCGGTGCAGCATGAATACATAGTTTGCTGTTGATGCAGAATTTTGAATATTTCTATATTCGGTGGATGTTTAACAACAGAATTTGGGGAAATAGCCTTAAAATGATCTACTGAAAGTAAACACATATGGCCAGTTCAGTCCCCTGCTGCCATGTCTGTGCATCTGTTGAGCATCTGCCAACTGCTTGCCACACAATGTCAATACGACGGGCCAGATTGGACTTTTGTCACACACGGATGACTTTCCTCAGATACTTTAGTGATTTCCACAGTGACTAAAACTGGTGGTGTGATACTTCTCTACTGAAGAGGATATTTTAAGTATGGATTTTTGAAAGAAATGCCCTTCACAGCACCCCGACAAGTGCTGGCTTTACTGAAGGACTGCATATTGACCACTATGGATTCTTGAGCTCTCGGACTCATCCCAGAGTCCAGGCTCATTGATGGCACCATGGGATCCCAAACTAAGTGTTTCCCTATAGCCTCTCCCGTCCTCTCCCATCTCTTTTTTGTATTGCAGAGGAAGGATTCCCACTGTGGCCCTAACCTCACATCTTCTTTTCTCAGGCTGTCCCACAGACGCTGCCCTGAGTCGTTTATAACTGCATCATCGATGCTCTCGGCTTAGTCATGCTGTTGATCATGCAATAGATAGCACTGCTCCTCAGAACACTGTGGGAAAGAAAGAGCTCAGCCATTATGTATTGAGTGGCTCACAGTAGATTCCTAACTAGTGTCTATTGTTGTTTCCAGTTAACAGCGAATACAGTAGGCTATGACCAGTGAAAAGTAGAATTCTGGGGGGGAAAAAAAGAAAGAAAAGAAATTCCCTGGAGAGAAAGTCACCCTGAACATTTTGCTCACGCACGTATGAAACTACATCAATGGAGACATGTCGACAGCAATAAGTCGACGTGTTCATCCACCATGAAGTTGAAGCCTGGCCTCCATATTACACATCACAGCTGAATGACGCCTGACATTGAGCTTGGTACTGTGTCGCTCACGCAGCTCCAAACTTGTTTTGGTTAGATTGGCCCGAAGCCCGAAGGATGACTTGTGTGTTGGCCACCGTCTGTTGCTTTCTTTCTTTTCACTTTTTTTTTTTTACACACACCTTCCCTCTCGATTTCATAGCAGCCCTGGGGGAAAAAAAACGATGAGTGTGAATTTGACAGCCCAGGTTTTGGGAGCTAATGGTGTTAAGGTGGAAATAACCTTCAGAGGGGAGCTGTCACCCACCGCGCTGCTTGACAGGGTCGTTCACTGTGTTCGCACCAATAAAGAACACATCATACACTACCCCCCCCCCCCCCCCAGACACACACACACACACACACACACACACACACACACACACACACACACACACACTCTCCCTAGGTTCACTCACTCCCTCCTTCAACCCACCCGCTCCCTGAAATGTCGCTCCTGCGAGACAAGATTGACATCAGTAATCGTTTCAATTAATAATTGCGTTTCGTCTTCTCCGGAGGTGGCGGAGGTCTCGTGTGTTTGCCCTGTGGTTCAGGCTGATGAATGGAGTTAGAATTGGATTATCGGAGGCGATAAAGAGGACTTGCCAGATTTGTTTAATGGAGGTATTTACTAAGACTAAATCAGAAGGAGCATGTGGCAAAATAATGTAACGACAGAGCACTTGATAATAAATTACTAATAATTGAATGGCAGTATGCTCTCTCTCTCTCTCTCTCTCTCTCTCTCTCTCTCTCTCTCTCTCTCTCTCTCCAATAACGATGGCTGTCTTTTTATAAAGATGGCAGGGTCCCCAAAAAGCAATTTAATCAATCCAAGTTATTTTGGGCCGATTTAAAAATAGCTCGATTTGTAATCTGTGATTATTCACACATGGAGCTGTCTTAATTAATCTAAATTAGTTTGCGTGAAGCGCTCATTAATTGCTAATGTGACATAAGGCAATTATTCACTCTAATCACATGCTTTGTGTATGCTTGCTACTCAGATCCAAGGTCAAAAATACATTTGGGTGCAGTGATGCATTGCTGGACATAGAGTGTCCCAGAGGCCTTGCGGTTTGTGATTATTTCTCCACATCGAAAGGAACATTTAATAAAATGTGTTATAGTATCTCTATATAAAATTATAACTTAGGTGGATTGGATCTACAGTTTTATTGGCAGGAACGTGTCCATTATTTTCTAGAATACATTTTAGCTTAAGATATTGAAGAAGTAGTTTATTTTTCGGTATTAAAGTAATTAATTTTTATTTTGTAAAGCAGTGGGTGGCAAAGCACTTCTTCTTTGTTATTTGTTGTTTCAATCCCCTTGTTCCTTTGGCGCTAAGTGGACGAATGATGTACTCACAAACCATGATATTGAGTTTTATTCCCCATGGATGGTAAAATATATTAGCCTAGCAGTGAGATTTGAAGTTTTGTTGGATGAAAACTGGTCTGGTAAACACATATATATGTAATTATGCCACAGCCATAATGTGAAGAACCAAGGCAGTCAGCGACTCCCCAAGACCGAAGTCTAATCCTGCTCTTGGTCCCCTCCATCCTCCATAGCCCCCAGTGCTGCTGACTTCTGCAGCCCTGACAGGCTGATGATGGCCGAGGGCTTAATACGACTAAGTGACTTTGAAAGCCTTCCCGGGATCCTTGTTCACTGGCTGTTTCCTGTCCTGCCTTTCTACTGGGTAGAGCAGAACTTCACAATCCATTATCCCGTGGCCCGTTTGACAGAACACATGCAGCAAGTGCACTTCCTCCGCCTTTGGCCACAACGTCTGTTTCTTGATATTGTCTCTCTCTCTCTCTCTCTCTCTCTCTCTCTCTCTCTCTCTCTCTCTCTCTCTCTCTCTCTCTCTTTACTGTAGCCACATGACTGTCCATATGCTCTTAGACCCTTTAATTCAGTGTGGAACTCCTCCCAGTACATTAAGCTGTCAATTTGAAATACTTACCGTAACAAACTTAAGTGACACGCATAGATGTTATCACCATGTATGATGGCAGACTTTACTTATTCTTCAAGGCTTCTCATGTGATGTCTCTGTGCATTCGTTTTTACATCCTCGGTGAAGCGGTCATTTCTTGAACTTCATCGCCGCTCTTATGTGCTCTGTGATGGGAGAATGTAACCTCTGTTCTGTTCTTTGGGCACAATGACTTTTGTCTCTTTGTGTGGCTTTGTTCTCCGAGCCCTTTTCAGCTCCCGAACATGAAAGGAGGAATTTTGGAAGTATCAGTCTTCCATCTCTATCAGTGGCCAACAATAGGGGTACATTAACACTGCTTGGGGACATGCTAGGCAAATGAGTTGGTGCTGATTTGATAAAGGGTCCTGGGCTGGTGAAAGAGCCCTTCTACAGATTCATAAGAGAACAAAAGCGAGCGCCATCAAGGAATGATTAAGCATATTTCGTTCAGATATGAGGGCATTCATATCGGTTCAGGGACTGCAGAAATAAAAGCTCTTTTCAATCAGTTGTGATTTATGATGATTAGATGATTGTATATAATCTTCAGGTACTGTATCATATACCATTAAGGGATAGAAAGCAGATTTCACATTGTGTCTTGAAAAGTGTTATCACATTATTATTATTATTATTATTATTATTATTATTATTATTGTTATTATTTTGTGGTTTTTAAATGTAAATCAGGACATTCGTTATTTGCTCGCCGTTCTTGTTGGCTAAAAGATGCAGTTGGTAGTGTTTGTCAACAAAAATAAACATGCTTCTTGACCTACAGTATTGTATTATAATATTACGCTATTGTTCTGAAGGAGCACCAAATGTCAGCTAGTGTTCCAGTGTGTTTTCTACATCTATCCATTGTTTTTGGTCATTTTGAAGTCTAAAGTAATATCTTTTCAGCCCTTCATAAGCATATAATCTTTGTATGTATGTTGTGAGGCATACCGTATTTCAGTGGCATTGAGAGCTGCATCTAAAATTGAGAACTGCACCTTTTAGTATCAGCAATTTTTGTGTTGTCACTGTTGAGTGTGTCTTTGTGAATATCTCTGATCTTGGCTCTTGCTGTTCACCACCGCCATGCATTAGTCCACAACCGCACTTCACTCTCCACCAGCTGACATCACATTGTGATTCACCGTCGAAGATCAGCGATGTTTGCTGCTCCACAGCTTCCAAAGGCAAACATTTTTGTTCCCCTTTCTCCCCAAAGTCAAACATGTAAACATTCTGAAAAGAAACTCGCTCACTCTGAAACTGGACATCCCTCACCGTCATCCCGTCAGCATTTTTTTAGTTTAATTTTTTTTATTTTCTTACCTTCTGTGTCCAGTTAACGGCTCGTCTCTTCTCTCTGCTTACAGCTCGTATCGTTTGGATAAAATGAACAGCGACGTGTTAAACTACATCACCAATTTCGCTGCAGATCTAAGGTGAATACATACCTACAGTACAGTACAGCACACCGTGCCACCACCACCACTCCCCCCCTCCCCCCAGCCCCCAAGTCCCCCATGCCCCTACATATCCACAGCCCGCCATGTTGCAGTTGTCAGGGTTGAGAGCCAGTTGGCAGAGTCCCAGTGCTGACATGCTCAATACGGACGGCTCGCTCACCAAACCCCTCACGCCGGTCAATGAAAGGTCAAGAGGGGCGAAGTCCACTACGGAATACGCATTCCAAGTGTTTCCCATGCATCAAGTCAGTCTTGGGGGGTGTTTGTGTTGTCTGTAGGAGGTGGGTGTTCAGACTGTCCCTCTTGGAAGGACACCCTCTTGCCAGAATGAAACCTAACTTTGAGTTGAAGGACATTGAGGGAAAAGGGCCAACTGTATCTTTGCTGAAACACATTTTCCTTTCTCCCTCGCTCTCTCTCTGGAGATTAAGGCTAACTGTACATACATATAAAAGTCAGCTGCAGAGCACACTTTTCAGCAAAATGCTTACTGTACATACTGAGAAACCTTTGAAAGACGTCCCAAAAAAAGTGACTCAGACGAAGTCCACCATTGCTCTCTACTGCTGAGTGGGCACAAGTTCAGCACCCATAATGACACTGAATGTCGAGTCCTACTGTCAGCCTTACATTCATGAGGTTTTGAGTTTTGAGTTTTACATTTTTATTTAAAAAAAAAAACACTTTCAATTAATGCTTAAAACACACTTTCTTGCTATAACTACCAGATCATGCATCTGTCACCATTCCCCTTCAAATTAGCTGCTTTACTAGAGCTAAAGTCTTCTTAGTCTTCCACTCATTTTGCTATTGCTTCTTTTTGCAGTTATTTTATTCTCTCTGGTGCTAATCTCTTGTACCGAGAACAGGCCTGCTGCCTTCCTGGAGTTTTCAGACATATCGAGCCACTTTACACCTCGGCGCCTCTGTAGAACTGCTGGCTTGCTAACAAGCCCCCCTATTTGCATTTTCCCTTATTTCCTTCAATTGATTGGTTGCTTCAGCACAAAAGACAAATCGAACTGCCATTTTGAGGACACCGCTCAGCACGTCAATGACTTTGTTAGCAAAACCCCCCTGTCTTTGGCCTGACAGTGTCATAGGATGTCTCAGTCTGGTGTTGAGGTCCTACTGAAACATGCAGTCAAATAGCAAATGGTTCCTGTGTGATGAAAGGCTTTTGTTAATGTATTTTGTTGTGAGAATAATTTTTCTTAATCACGGAAGTGTCTAATATGACTTTCGGGTTTGCTGGGAAAGTCAATATTTTTTCACGCCTCTTTGAAACTTTGCTATAACTGCCTCTTGGTTCTCTGTGTTCTTTATGTGTGTCTGTGTTTGTCTGTCTGTCTGACTGTCCACGCCTTTTTTTTTTGTTATTCCCTTCCTATCCCGTTGTACTTTGTTTTCCCCTCTTCTCCATTTTGTCCCTCCTCCTCTCTCTCCCTCTTTTTGCCGTTTCCTTTCTCGTCCCCTTATCCCTCTCTTCCCCTCCAGTCAAAGTTACCATTTGCAAGCCACGAGAGACATCCATCCCAGCATAACCTTGGATCCCTCTGCAAACTACAACTCCCCCAAGTTCCGTTCCAGGAACCAGAGCTACATGAGAGCCGTCAGCACCCTCAGCCAGGCCAGCTGTGTCAGCCAGGTGGGTCTGCAGAGCTGCAGGGGGGTGGAGGGGTTGGAGGGGGTGAATGGGTGGTGGGGATGGAGAGGTTGGGGCTAGGGTTACATCCGATACATTTTTGGAAGTGTTACATTACTGTAAGTCATGTCAAAATTCATGGAAGAAAGAATACAGTATTTTCCAGAATGTTTTGTTCTTTTTTTTTTTTTTGGCAATTTGGTCCGGCATAGGTTGTTTTAAATTGTGCTATAGGCTATAAATAAACATGTCTGTATTGACAATTGTTCACTCTGCTGTTGCATCTTTTGTTGGCAGTGTCATTGAATATAGTGGAAACTTACAGTTATGGCAGATGCAACTTTGACTCTATGCTTCCATAACGTATCCGGTGTAGCCCTAGGATAAGTCTACCCAGGTTCCCCTTGCTTTCTGGGATGTCTGAAATGGCCCAAATCCCCCCTAAAAGCCCCCCTAAGAGTCGAAGAGCTGCATCCAGCCTCCAGCTGCATCCATCCTGCATCCAGCCTCTCCTCTTCCTCTTTGTCTGTCTGCCTACATTAATAAGGCAGGAAGGAGTGTTTGTTCAGCCGAAGCTTTCTCTGTTTGATTTTATTGTGAAAAGGAGATGGTGTTTGCGAGGGAGCTTTAATTTCCGCCTGACTATCTAAATGATTTGAAGTGTTCTCTTTGCACAGGTAAAACCGAATGTTTGTTTAATATTTAAACAGTGTCTTGTTTTGTGCAAAGAACAGATCAAGGATTTCTACTGCTCCAACTGCCTTATGTTAAAGTAAACTTACAGACAGTTTAGTGAAGGTATTGGTAGGCATTTGTTTAAAAAAAAAATCTTTTTGTCTAGGATCCTGTGTTTCTTATTTTCTGAACTTTGAATAGTTTTTGGATGATTTGTAATCACTCGTTTTAACAGTCGACTGATCCACTGCAATACTCCCCTCTGATTTAATGTAATGAACAACTTGATTATCAGAGACCTCAGTGTGAAGAAAAGGCACTGCAGCAAGAGACATTTCATTCTCCAAATATATCAAAGTGGGATAGCCAATGAAATGAGCAGTTTTCTTATTCTGAGTTACTTAAGTCTGAATTACTGAAAAGAAAAAAAGTTATAGAGGATTTCAACTGACTAAGTTTTGTAAAGGCCCAATATATTTTTGTCCTCCATTATCTTTAATGTGAGATAATATTGGTGTCGATAGACATTATATGTCTCACTTTGATCACAGTTTTGTTTATAATGTTCAGGAAATGGCTCCGCTTCCAACGATACACTTATCTCATTCGTCTTTGTGTAAATCCTGACTATCTATTTGGAAGGAATGTTGTATTGATCCAACACAAGTCTTAAAGATCACTTCAATCCTCTGCCTCTCTTTGTGTCTGTGCCTGACCATGCCAACTCTGAGGTCGTTACCAGATAATAACCTTTTCAGCAGAACAAGATGGCAATCTGTGATATTCTAGATTGCCAAACGGGAAATTCTAAATTTGAAGATACTCATTGAACAGATTCAACTAAACTGATATCGCTCCATCTAGAGATTTATATCTCTGGATTTTTATATAGCTTTATAATGCCTCTAGGCTAGAGCCAGGCAAGTGTTTTCCCATCTATTAAATAGTAGAATGGACCACTTCAAATGATGACCTTCACATTGTCTGCAATAGAAGAGTCATGCACATAAATTTCCCCAACAAACACTGAAATACAAGTCAATCTCGTTTAGTGTGGTAGAATAGTTTCAAAACCGCACCCTTAGTTTTTATATTTCTCTAAAGACCTGTAAAATAGGGGTGGCCATTGTCTACCTACACAATTCCGCTCGATTCTCATCTCCCTTCAGCACTCCGTCTGGGATTCTGGCCATTCCCCTCATTCGCTCATGATGCATCCCATCCTGGCCAATCAGCGAACTTTGAGAATGCAGCCTGAGAATACGATAGGGTATCAGGCAAGAGCTGATCCAATCTTTTGAATTTAAACATCTCCAGCAAGCAATCGTTTCTCCATAGCTGGAATCCCAGACCTTGGTACAAAGCAAAGCGTTATCATCAGGCTAGGGTGCCCTAGCTCTCCCACTCACTTCCTGTCCATTCTCTTTACTATTAAAGCAATATACCGGAGTAAGTTATAGCATAGCCCTGCTGCACGAGCCTTCTAACAGCAATATATTTCGCATGAAATGAAAGATTTTCGAACAGCACAGACCTAACGCGAACGCGAAACACTTTACATTGAGTCAATGTAACCTCAGATCTTACTTTCGGTTTCCAACAGTCAGGTCCCATTGATTCAGTGTAAAGTGCCTGTTCGCTTCTGCGTTCGTGTTCGGTCTGTGCTGTACCAAATTATTTTGTTCCACTCGCTACCTAGCGCATCTAGCAAGCTCTTTCAACAGGGCGATGCTTGAATTCACTCCGGTACTCTCCTTTAAATTAAAGGCAAAACACCCCAAACCTATAGAATGACAGTCCTAACCTCTAAAACTGAAATCACTGAAAAACGAGCTAACAACTTTCCCCTCTGCTCTGGCAACCGGTTGTCTAGGTGAGTGAGACGGAGATCAACGGGCAGTTTGAGTCTGTGTGTGAATCGGTCTTCAGCGAGGTCGAGTCACAGGCCATGGAGGCATTGGACCTGCCAGGCTGCTTCCGCACACGGAGTCACAGCTACCTGCGTGCCATCCAGGCCGGCTACTCCCAGGACGACGAGTGTGTGCCCTCCATGACCTCCTCCACCGTCACGTCCACCATCAGGTCCACGACAGGTAAGCCTGGTCCAATCCGGTCCGTCTTCACCGCCGCAACGCCATTTCTCCACAGCAGTCTCCTTAACCGTGATTTAGCTCCCTGCATCAAAGGGGTTTGAGTATTTTGGAGTGTTTTTCGAAATCCATTCGCTTAAAATGCAGTCCTTGACATACACGTTTGGCCCCAGTGTAGGGGCCCTTTAATATCAAGGGGCAGAGAAGGCCTTTGATTACGCTTCACTCAAACTACATCAGCCCTTGTGGTCTTGTAAAATCGACAGTGATGCAAAGCTTTCTGAAAGGCCTTCTAATTCATGATGGAGTGATGTTAAAACTCCTATCAAATATTTATAGACCTTTGGTCAAGTCCGATGGGCATAACCCATCTGCTAAGTGTACTCGAAGCGATACTTTATTTAGAGTGTAACTTCAGTGGCAATCAGTCATATTTCTGCGGAAAAAAAGTGTCTTAATTCAGTGTTAGTGACTGCATATAGTTCGTGGTTGAGCAGCTGGTCCTCACTACAGCCTTCAACCTTGCTCTATCAATGTCCTGCTCTCTTCTCATCTTGGCTGCTGTCTATGTGTGTGTGTGTGTGTGTGTGTGTATGTGTGGTGAGTGTATGCGTGTGTGTTTGCGTATTTTGCATGATATGCATGCGAGTCGCTTTGAGAAAATAACTATGCTCTGCCTTTGTTTTGTTCACCCTTTGGTGTCTGTGTTCCTTAAGGACCTAGGCTATGAACCCTATTGAATTAGGCTTACCCACTTGTGGAACTGATACCATAAACACTCCACAGCTCAAGGGATTGTCATATTTTTTCTCCTCTGGTGTGTATGTGTATGTGTGTGCGTATGTGGGTAAATGTTTGTGTGTGTATGTGTGTGTGTGTGTGTGTGTGTGTGTGTGTGTGTGTGTGTGTGTGTGTGTGTGTGTGTGTGTGTGTGTGTGTGTCAATCCAGTATGTGAGAGTGGATTGGATTTGGGTATTTGTTCCATTTTGTGCTTCAGATGAGATAGGGAAAGGTGACAATGGTCTGTGTTGTGATGGGGAGAGGTAAAGTGTGTGTTTGTTTGTGTGTGTGTGTGTGTGTGTGTGTGTGTGTGTGTGTGTGTGTGTGTGTGTGTGTGTATCTATGTGTACGAAAGCGTGTTGGGGGGAGGGAGACAACTCCGTATTTGTCCTCCTGTCCAAACACCTTCCCAACAGAGGAAACGGCATGGTGGGGTCATTCAGGGCATTGACGAGTTATTTGGTCCCCTACCAACCAACCCCTTCCCACCCACCTCCACCCCAAACCCACTGAGCTCAGCCTCTCCTGCGGTGTCCACAATAATACAGTCCTTTTGCTCCATGTCCATCCTGTGGCTTTACAGACCAGTGGCTTAAGGCTGTCTGACTGCACTGAGGAAAGTGTCCATGTAGGGGTGCTTTGGAGCGCTTGGGTGGGAGAGCACGCTGGAGAGCTTGGGCAGGTAGTCTGAACATTTTCTGTTCCAGTCGATTGAATATTTCCACTGCCTTCTCAATGAAAAAATCAGTTCATGTTGTTTCTTTTTAGGAGTGACCTTCTTTAAACTGACTTAAACTGGAGTAGGGGATGTGAACCCAGCAATAAGAATGTTAGTAAGATTGAGAAGAGGTGATCAGAGGTGATTCTAAACCATCTTATGTCGAATAGTTGGCAAATTAAATTGATGTATTTTTAGCAACAAACATTAATTTGTGGAATTGCTAAATTCATCTGTTCCTGTTCAGGACATCCAAACAAATGACATTTCAAAGTTTCCATGGAGGCAATCAACCACTGATTAAGTAAGGAGTCTTAGCAAGATGGCAAACTGTTGGTTTTGAAATCAAGTGGATGGGTCGTACTGGACCTAGCATTTTCAATAGGGTTCATACCTGCTTTCCTTGGAGACCACAGGGTGCCAGAGGTTTTGAAGCTTTCATTTTTGCATTTGCTTCTCTCTGATGCACAAAAAAGTACAGACCTCCATCATCAAAGAGAATTTATTCAGTCCCGTTTGGATTTGATTATACCACAGGTTTGTCTCCATTACTTCACTGACGTTTATTGAGAAAATTGTGCAGGCAGACGTCTGCGTTGTGCCTTTAATGATGAGGGATGTCTATGCAAGCACCCATTTCAGTGAGAAGGCAGTGTCGTCCCTTCCTCTTTCAAAAAAAAAAAAGAAACAAAAGAGACAAAACAAGCTTATGTGAGTCAAAATGAGCAGAGAGAGCAGCTTCAGGCTGAGAAAAATTTGAATAATATTTGTTTTCCTCATCTGAAACAGTGATCTGAACAGAAATCACAATGTTGGTAACCTTAGTATGCCTAATTGTGCATGTTTTGTCACCACAGTGAAACAAGGGAAAACAGGTTGTTATTCTAAACTAGATCATGGTTGGATAAGCACACAAGGGACCTCAAGTCTCGCTTTGACTCACATACGTTTGGTACATGCGTAAATGCCGCCTGTACAACTGCTAGCTCTCCAGCTGTGTCCACCTGTGGGTGCCTATACGCTCCTGTGTTTATATTTGTCTTCCAGAGGGCCATGATTTGCTGGAAGGCACTAGTTTGCTTAATGAGGACAATTTGCCAGACGTGGAGGCAGAAATAGCCTACCTGCCCCGCGAGGACGTCAGTCGGCTCAGGAGAGCCGACAGGCTTCACAGCCAGAGGGCTGCTCGGGCGGCCGCGTCCTCCTCCACGGCCGCCACTCTGCCCTCAGGTGCGTCTTCGTCCAGCGCCAGTCTGGGGATGGGCATCGGGCTGACAGCCATCCCCCCGGCCGTGCAGGCCACCGTCCAGGAGACTGCCGACCTGGCTCTGGCCCTTAGCCAACAGTGGCGGGAGGATGTAACAGCCATGCGGCAGGAGCTGGCTGAGCTGCGGCGGGACATTTGCACTGAGCTGCGCGCCTTCAACAGCCACTTCTCCACTTTCACCCAGCGCTACAACACCTGGTCACCCAATTGGGGGAGGGAGGCCCCACAGCCCTCCACCTCCTCTGGTACCACCACACCTGGCCATGTGTCCGTCAGCACCCAGGCCAACAGCAAGGGTCTAGTGAGACAGAACACGGCAGACGCAGCCGTCAACTGCCCCTCACCGGTGGACCTGAGCGTCATGAAGTCTCAGACTCCAGAGCCTCCCAAATCCAATATTCTCCAGCTGCCCCAGCCAGGCTATGCTAGCCACACAGTAGCAGACGTGTTGGTTCCTGAAAGTGCCCTGTCAAGTCCAGAGTCAATCGACCTGATGGCAGAGTGTGTGGACTTCACATTACATACTGAACCTTCAGATGTGCAAAATGTCATAGACCCACAGTATCCTGCAGAATCTGACTTTGATTTCCTCAGTCCCCAGTCTAGAGAATCATGGTATCCAGAGGGTTTGAGTTCCTCTCCAGAACCTGTGTATTCTGAGTCCGTAAGCCCAGAACCTCTGGAACCTGCAGGGCCAAACCTCACAGAGTCCCCAAGTCCTGAGCACATAGAACCCACCTTCCCAACGCAGCCCCTTCTAGACTACCTTGAGTCAGATGTGCAATCTCTACCTAGCCCTGAGCCTATAGACGTAGCAGCCTCAAACCAGGACTATCTAGACCAACCTATCGAGACCAGCCTAGCCAGCTCTCCTGAGCCGCTACAGTTAGACCTTAGCTTTCCTGAGCCTCCTCCACCAGTAACGAATGACCCAGAACTGTTGGCCATGCCTGACCTGGACACAGACAGCCTTAGTCCGCCTGAGCCAGTGACATTTGATTCCTTCTCGTGCCTGGAGAAGATGTCTGCATTGGACATTGCTGTGGCTGCTCCAACTTGGAGTCCAGAGCCAAGCCCAGAGCTGAGGTCAGAGAGTCCCATTGTTGAGTATCCTCCAGAGTCAGAGGACATCTCCTTGCCAGACACACTCCCGGTCGAGCCAGAGCTTCTAAACGTATCAGTGTCCAGTAGCACAGAAACAGTGCCTCAAGATGAGATCATCATCTGCCTGACAGATATGGACACCCTTCACCATGCTGTGTTATGTGCTGTTGAGGCAGACACACCGGACTCAAACAGCTCTTCAGAGTCTTTTGATGAGGAGTTCAAAGATGTCCAGCGTGGCTCTTCGACAGAGAGCGAAATCATCAATGTAGCTAGCCTCTACTTGGAAGAGCCTGCACTGGACGTCCCAGACCAAGATTCCAGCAACTCAAGAGAGGTACCAGAACCACGTTCACCTGAGGTTGTTCTGGAGACCGTTCCCGGGATTGAGTCCGGGTCACCGAACACAAGCCAACCGAGCACCGAGTGTCTGTTTGGACAGGCCCTCCTGAGCAACCCGACCGCTCAGTGCCCCTTTCAGTTCCCGCCTCCGGAACTCCAGGAGCCAATGGAAACCTCTCAGCTGCTGCTGAAGAGCCAATCAGAAACCTTTGAAAGCTTGGTTAGCTCCCCGTCATGCAGCGATTTTCTGTGGATCAGGTGGCAGAAGAAGTCTCAGGGGCCGCTGCCCTTGCAAAGGAGTTCCAGCGTTGAACTGTGGCACAGGAAGTTCTCCAACAACTCCCAGATGTCATACATGTCCCTGTCACTTTAATCAGGCACCTTATAAAGGCATAAGGGGAAGTGTAATAGAAACAGAAAGAGTTGAAGGGTGTGTGTGTGTGTGTGTGTGTGTGTGTGTGTGTGTGTGTGTGTGTGTGTGTGTGTTTGTGCGTGTCTGTGTTTGTGTCTCTCTATGTGTTTGTGTGTGTGTGTGTGTGTGTGCGCGCACATGCGTTTGTCCGCACATGTGAGTGTGTGTGTCTGTGTTTGCAAAAGTATTTGTGTGTGTGTTTGCTTGGATGTGTGTGTGTGTGTGTGTGTGTGTGTGTGTGTGTGTGTGTGTGTGTGTGTGTGTGTGTGTGTGTGCTTGTGTCTGTGTCTGTGTGTGCTTGTGTCTGTGTCTGTGTATATGTGTGTTTGCAGTGTGTACATGTGTCAGAGTGTGAGTGACTTGAGTGCTTTGTTGATTGCTTTGTGTTGAGTTTGTTTGCAGAGTACATTGATGTACCTATCATAGGTCTGTGCAGTTGTGTCTTCATGTATGATTTCAAAGCTCCAATGCGAGAGTGTGTTTGTGTGTGTGCTCAAGTCTGTTGGTCTGTCTGGTTGTCTGTCTGTCTTTATAGATGTGTGTCTGAGTGTCTGTATGCACGTTTAGCCGGAGGAGAAAAAAGAGAAACGTCTTGAGGAATGGGTTGTTTTTGATAAAAAAAACATATTAAGGACTACCTTAATACAGCATCGGTGCCACTGTGAGGCGATGAATAGAACCGAACGCATTCAATTATACTGATAAACGTTTGCTAAAATATTCAGCACTAGCTGAATTCCCCTCAGCTGCAGACTGAGGTGTATCAAAATATTTTTTTCTCGCGTGTGCGCTTTCTTCAAAGACAGACTGTGCTTGTAATCATTCATCCAAAGATATACTTTAAATAACTCGTACATAATGTGGCTGAAACTGCCTCAGTATTTTGGGGAATTTTCAGATTTTGAATGTGTGAAAGTCTTGTCAAGCCGGCACAGAGTAAGATAACTGTGATTGAGTAAGAGAATGACCAAGGATATTGACATGGAGCACTTAAAGAAAGAAACAAACAAACGTACAAACGAAACGACAACAACAACAACAAAAAACACTTCCTTTCTGAGGAATCAGACAATCAAGACTTTTTACTCTTACCTCAGATGTTTGAGTACGTGGTACTAAGTGTACTTTCATTGTACTGTTATAGACACTGTTATAGGGTCAGACTGTGACGTGTTGAACAGGGTCTTTCTCGAAGAGAGTCTCTGTGGTTTTTGATAACAGCCTTTCTTTTTTCCTCTGAATGTGGATTTGCGATTGTTTTGATGAAACCCAGCAGAACCTGATGTTCATATTGTTGCCCACTACTGCTGAAGAGACTTAGTAGAAACCCCAACAGAGACCTGCAGCCTTGCGATATGAAAAGAAAAGAGAAAAAAAAGTGTGTTTAATTTACTCCTGTAATGCAAGATGCGTCATGCATGCCTCAGACGCTCTATGTGACCTTTTCAATTAATTGGATCTCCGATACACAGATGCAGGCAGACACATGGAGACTCACAGAAATACATGTACTTGCAATCACACACCGACACAAGAACAAACAAAAAACACACATAAACACACACACACACTCACACACATGGATATACACTAAGGTACAAGCACATGTGCATATAAACATGCACGCTCAAACCCACATGCATGCAAAGCCCCATGTGCGCATACACACATTCAGTACCAATACAGTTCCCACCACACACACACACACACACACACACACACACACACACACACACACAGTTACACAGACACACTATCTATCTACCCAGTAACACTGTGTTTGTATTTTAAGATAATCCCAAACCTTTTTTTCTAATGCACCCCAGTCTCATTTACTCAGTTCATTGTATATGCACTGTGAATGTATGCACCCAATACGAGAACTTGGTCCCCTCCCTTTTTGAAAGACTGAAAGGATACATTGACCGACCACAGCTGTTAACTCCAACAGGGGCACTGAAAGTTCTCCTTGCTCCTGTTGACTCTAAAGAACTCGAGAACTCTTATCTGAATGAGAACTCTCCTTGAGAACCAGACATTAGTTCACCCCCATCTCTTTCCATGACTCTCACTCAGGCACTTAACATGGGTACCACCATCACTTTGTCCACATGACTCTCCCACTACAATATTCTTCTCAACAGGTTGTTTTTGTCCTCATGAAGAGATCCAGGCGAAAGATGGTTGTGTAATATACATATCTGAAGACTTCTCCACAGGTGCTAGGTGTACAGAGCAAAACTGTAGATACTTCTAGAATGAATGAATGAATGACCCAAACTGTTATATGGGTGGGTAAAAAAAAAAAAAAGCAGAAAAAAAGCATTTGGATTTTACGTAGCGTTACATATAGCATTTTCTTTTTTTCTTTTTTTTTCTTTTTTTAATATTTAAAAAAAAAGCAGAGAGCACTATGTTTACCATTGTCCCTACGTGTTGCTGCTGACTCATATCGTGCCTTCCATGCGCTTCTTGATTGTGATATCCCACTGATAATGTTTTTGTTTTTGTTTTTTTTTCCTCTCAGAGTGATTGGGTTTCTAATTAGTGTAGATTCTTGGGGGCTGTTAAGTTAACAGTGAGGTGAGAAGACAAAGATGGCGGATGGTCTTTGCAGGGGGACTGTCTAATTTGGCCTTTTAAGCGTGTCATTTTGCCTTGACCCTGTGTCAAAAGCTTTTTTTTTATATATCTATATATTTCACTTTGAAAATGAAAGTATTTGGGTGAAAGTCACTATGCTGCATTACACATTCAAATCTTAGAATAAGTGCCATGGACATTCTCAAAGATTAAATTTTTTACTGAATGTCATAAAAAACTTCTCATCCGAAAAGTAAGATTAGTCAGATTTAGAATTTAGTAGTAGTTTCTCCTTCCCATTTGGCAGCAAAATGTTTACCTTTAGCAAATCCATATTTGAGTACCGAGTATAAAGTGTTGGCTATTAATTCATGTGGGTGTGGGCTTGGTTACTAATAATGTTTGCACTTTACATGATCACAAGACTCCAATAGTTCCAAAAAGGGAATATTATATCATTCAGCAGCTTATAAATTCTTCCCAAAAGGTAATAGTGTCTATGAGTCTACAGGTGATCACATTTATGAACTTCCAAAACTAGGGTATATATAATATGATCAGTATTGACCCCATGAATACAGTTCACTTTACAGCTCAGATCAATGCAATTTAAAGAATACTATGTGCAAGAAATTAAATGTATAAAAAAATATGATGAGGTGTAAAACTGCTTTTATGATTATGTATTCAGCTTCCATCTTTACAGTATGTCATCGTTTTCCTTGAGACGATCAAGTCTAATTTTTCCTCTCCCACAGAGCCCATTGCAATCCTCCATCTACAGTGGAGATGTTTGTCCACATGTTAATGGGAACATAATTATCATGCGATGATTGCTATTATGAATTATGACCTCTGTTAATTGGATCTTTGTCAGTTTATATATATATATATATAACTTCTTTTTTGTCCTTGTGTCATCATGTCTAACTGAAACCTGGTGTGCAGCTGAAAAAAAAAACTTACTATATACTGTAATTTTCTCATTATTATCTTAGAGTGTAGCATAGAGAGCTATCCATATCAAGTCCACTTACTGGCGAAAAATGTTTACGGTTTGATCTGCCTGCCCTGCTTCTGGCTCCCTTGTGGAGTTCTTCAAACTGAAGTACCATATGTCATAAAGGGAAATCTCCTCTAAAACTGATTGGGAATAACAGGTGTTCCACAGCTGCCTTCAAGCAAGCCGATTATGAGGTTTCTGGCAGCATTGTGTGTGTGTGTCTGTGTGTGTGTGTGTGTGTGTGTGTGTGTGTGTGTGTGTGTGTGTGTGTGTGTGCGTGCATTGCCTTACCTCTTTTTGTTTTGTTCATTAAAGCAACAGAGATGCCTGGCTTTGGGGCTGGTCCATGGGTCACGCTGGGGGAAGGAATTTGATGACAGCATCATGTGCTAAGTGGTCACTAATGTTTCACACTGCTCTGGCAGGAAGAGGGAGAAAGAGCGGGATAGAGAGAGAGAGAAAGAGAGAGAGAGAGAGAGAGAGAGAGAGGGACAAAGAGAGGGCAGGAGAGAGAGAGTGAGAGAGAAAGAGAGTGTGTGTGACAGAAAGAGATTGCCATGAGATTAGAATAGGGTATAGGTCAAGAGAAAAACAGAGAGTGCCAGATGAAAAGAGATAGAGGAAGGAGTGTGTTTGTGTGTGTGTGTGTGTGTGTCGGGTGTGTTCAGGTGTGCACGTGTGTACACATGAGTGAGTGAGTGAGTGAGTGTGTGTGTGTGTGTGTGTGTGTGTGTGTGTGTGTGTGTGTGTGTGTGCGTGTCCATCGGGTGCGTGAGTGAGTGAGTGTGTGTGTGTGTGTATGTGTGTGTGTGTGTGTAAAAGCGTGAATGAGAGGCAAAATCGGTCCGCACACCAGCGTCGAACCCTTCCACCGTCTATTGTGAATTACGATTGAAGTCTATTTTGTCTGACATCTAATCTTAATTCCACAGGCTACTGTGCTAAGTGCTAGGCGAAATTGTGGGATTCGAAAGTGCTCCACAATGCTGGCGGAGCCGGTGTGCGGACGGCTAAACTGTAGCGGAGTGTTCAGGACATATGGTTGGGGATCCAGTGTTTAGTGTGTAGTAAGTGATCCTGTAGGCTGATAGGGAAGCAAGGCCACATGTTCATATCCTTATCCTTCAGAGGGCATCCATTATAGGCGTTTATCTCCGAATGCCCACCCTGAGTGCTGCATGATTCAGTTAGCCAGGTGCCAGTCTTGGATTTGTTTTTAGCATCTCTGTTATGTTACTGTTTGGCTTTTTCAGGTAGCATATTTGATCATGTTAAATTTGGATTATTTTGTTATTTTGTCAATGTTTATTATCCTAATGCCTCCATATTTTCAAGATCTGTGAATAGATGGAATGGTACAAGACCTGATTTCATTAAAGACGTTCCATTTTGTGTAATGTCTGCTGATACGTTTGCCTACACTCTGTTCCTATTTACAGACAGACAGACACACACACACACATAGACACACACACTCATACAAACACTATCATTCACATGCATTGACACTTTGCAATGGTTGTCATGGAAACTACATATGAGACATCAACAGTTTGCATAACCAAATATTTCATAACTACCCAAGCTGTCTAAAACTTTATTTCCCTTTTGAAAGTTGCACACCATCTCAAGATACCATATGAAGAAAAATATTACATCAAATAAAAGCAGATTCAATATATTCCACAGTTCTGCTGCCTGTCTAGAAGTTTATTCAAGGTTATCCTTTTATTGTCAGTAATGCCACATTCAAATAAAATAAATAAATATTGAAATTGAGGGCAGTAGCAAATCTTTCCATCTCCTCGTTTTAGGAATCCAGTTCCGGCTTCCCTCCTCAGGCAGTGTGGATCGGCCATCCCAGCAGCCTCCAGGTACGATCACGAGCGCCACACCTATCATTGTTCCTCAAACACATCTTCAGTAGCCTTGGAGTACCCATGCTCCTTTGTGCGTTCCATTTCATTTCACTTTGCAAAGCAGCATGGTGACCATGGCCCATTTTCCTCTGCTTTTGGTATCCAATCACAGAACAAAAAGGGACTAGCACGGCGCTTGATTTCATTTTACATCACCTGGTGGCTCTGGTATTGGCTCTGAGCTGCTTACAGATGCTATGATAGACAGTCGTAGTGCCCATTAAATGGCTCTTGGCAATCGTAAATGCCGCTTCCGCTACAAGAACATGTATAGATGGGTCTCCAAAATATACATCACTTGTGACTATACAGGAATCCGACGAAAGAACCGGAAGTAAGCAGGCGCCATTGTTGAGCTGTTAGATCGGCAATCTGTCCATAGGGATAATGTGATAGCACATCATAAAACGCCATGATTTACGAGATTCACTACAACCTGTATGATGTCAGAGTATTCCATGGTCTTTGCAGTTAGCTGTCATTGACTGTGCATTGTCAAAAAGGTTTGTTTACAGTCCAACAATGGCGTCGCCACAATATGGCATCCTACACAAAACGCTCGTCGGATTCGTGTATTTAGTTTGCTGATAACCAGGCACACATTGTGCTGAGCCTTTACATTTGAAACTCTCAGAAACAAGCGATCATGACTAAGCCTTGTCTGTCATGGCTGCCGATTTTCCTATTTGAGTGCCAATCAGTTATTCTATTTGGGCGCTCGACTGGTGGCTCTGTCAAGATTAGGCCGTCTAATGAAGTAACAATGGCTGTGTCAGATTCGTGGTTGTTATTTTTAAACGGGCATCTGCTGGGCAAATTGGGAAGGGTTGAGTTGAATTAAGTCAAAGCTGCCCCCAGAGAGTTGGCTGCGTGTTTGTTTTTAATGTCCCCAGAATGTACACACAAACACACACACACACACGCACACACACACACACACACACACACACACACACACACACACACACACACACACACACACACACACACACACACACACACACACACACACACACACACACGCAGGCAAACACTGGACTGCCTGTTTACTTTGAGAGCTTGACTGTGCGACTCAGAAAGGCTGACGTCTCATCCATCGCTTTGTCCATGCTAAAGTGGACAAGGCCGCTGATTAATGAAAACCTCTCCTTCTCTCCCTATCAATCTCTCTCTCTCTCTCTCTCTCTCTCTCTCTCTCTCTCTCTCTCTCTCTTTCACACACATACACGCACTCAATCTCCCCTCTCTCTTTCCATCAAGCACATTCAGACAAAAATAACACTAACTCTACGTTAATTAATAATCCTCAGAGCTAAGCATCTAGGCAGGCTAAGAACCCGCCGGGACGTTTCTTTCTTTCTTTCTTTTTTTTTTTTTTTTCTTTCTTGTGCTTGTTTTGTCTGGCCACGTTTCAGAGTTTTCTCCTTGAGAGCTGCAGCACCCCTTTCGGCTTATTGATTCTTCAGGCACGAGCTCTTATCTCGCTGCTAGATTGGAAAACTGCAGTGGAATGTGAAATGTCCTTCCATCCCCCTTGCCTCTCCTCTTCTCTCTTCTCTCTTCTCCTATCCTTTCTTCTCCATCTCTCCTCTCCCTTTCTCTTCTTCTCCTCTCCCTTCTCTGGTCTGTTTTTTTTTTTTTTTTTTGTTCAGTCTTCTGTTTGTCTCTCCACCATCCATTCATCCTGTTCACGTGAGACAGGGGAGGGGTGTGGCGGTGTGAGAGTGTCCATCAGGGACGAGGCTGGCCCACATGACCGATGTCCCGTCACAGTGCTGAACTCACAGCCTCCCTGCTGCCGCTACTGCTGCTGCTGCTGCTGCTGTTGCCTCCCCTCCGTTTTTAACAGCAGCCTTGATAGCAGCAATTCTCTCCCTCTCTCTTTCTCTCTATCTCTCTCTCTCTCTCTCTCTCTCTCTCCCTCCCTCTCTCTTTGTCTTTCCTCTCCTTTCCTTTCTCTCTCCATCACTCCCTCACTCCAGGCACTACTCGTAGGCACTTCATCTTTTTTCGACCGCCCTCTTTCTCTTTCCTTCCATCCCAATAACCTCTCTCTCTCTTTCTCTTTTTTTATATCTCCACCCCCTTCTCTCGTTCCCCTTCCTTCCCTCCCTCGCTCCCTCCCTCCGTTTGGGTTCTATTTTTAGCCATGCAGGGTCCCATCCGTCAGCCCGTCTCTGCTGCCCCCGCTAGGCTCTTTTTGTTTTAGAGTGCTGCCAGGGTTCAGGACGGGACTATTTACATCGGTGCCAACAGCAGGCAGTGGGGTGGGGTGGCAGTGCCAGGCGGGGCAGAGCAGCGAGACGAGGAGCTGGCATGCCGAGCCCCGACTGAGGCCACTGCAGTTTGGCAGAGCCTGTGACTGTTTTTGCCCATTGCATAATAATGTATGGCTCCATCAAATGGCTCCTTGGGTTAATGTAAAGGGGCCAAAAGAATAAGAAATGCCTAGTGACTTTTAAAAGTGGTAAACCAGTTTTAATAACTCTAGACAGTCTCCCAGGTCTAGACAGCAAAATGGTTCAATGTTTAAAAAGAGCACTTTTTTGATGGAGAAAGAATGGGAGTTCACAGGTGCTTCTGCAGAGTATTTTCACAACATAGTTTTGCTTTATTTGCATTATTTGTAGCTTAACTTGTAAACACATGTGAATGCGGTTGTTGTAATTCAGAAGAGTTCAATGAGAATGAGCTCTTTAAGTAGAATGGGACGGGCCTCAGAATGTCTTCACACACTGCATAGTTTATGTGTTTACATACCCGTTGCTCCACGTCATGTCAAGTGATTTAGTCCTTGTCAAGGAGTGTTCCTGCTATAGGACTGGCGACAGAGATGGATCTCTCCATTAAATCACGGAAGAGACTCATTTACACTTTTAAACAGCCGCAAAAACAACGATAAAAAAACCCCAAAAAAAAACCATCTTGTCATCTCAGAAGTGATGAATTTATTGAGAGTTTGCCTCATGCCTTGTCCTTCAAGCCTGAAGCCAAACCTAAACCCGTTTCTGCTCCCACCCCTGCTCCCACCCTCTCTCATAAAGAAGGAGACGCTCATCTGATTCACTTTGATGATGACGCGCTCAGAGTACTTCATCCACTCTTTGGGTCCTTGTTCTTCCATGTCTGCCATGTCTAATGGACGCTTGGCATGTAATGTTCTTTTTCAGATAAACTTGGATTTACTTAGTAAGTAAGTTAAACAAAGTAAGTGTTCGTGAGCGAGGGATGAGATCAGAGCGGACGTCAACTCAAGGCGAAGGAGTGCTAAATTGTGTCTGTTAGAAAAAGCGATGCACGTCATTCAGGATGAATATTTCAGTCGTATCAGAAGGGAGATCTCTGCTTAGGTGCCTTGGAGAACACCACTTCCTCTGTGTGAGTGTGTGTGTGTGTGTGTGTTTCCCCTGTCTCCTTCCAAAACTCTCTCATGCATATTCGAGCACAGCACTAAAACCTCCTCTGACACTTGCTAGGCCCATCCCTGGGCTCATGTTGCTGTTTGCCGAGGTGGACTGGTGGCACTGACGGGTTCTGATGCACGACCCCCCCACACACACACACACACAGCCCCCACGCAACCCCCAGCACCCCCATCCCTACTCTCCTCTCCTCTGCGCCATCTCTGCCTCTCTCACTTAACAAATGAACGGCGAGTCCAGAGCAGAGCCAAGCTCCCTGGCCACAACAGAGCCGGAGTTATGAGTCCCCCGCTGTATGACTTGTTTGGTAACGACGTCTATTTTTGGCCCCCGCTGCTGAATCATGCTCTTTCTCCTCTTCCTCCTCCTCTTACACCCCCCCCCTCCTCTTTTTTGTTCTCCTAAAGCGATCTCTCCCTCTACTCTTGCTCACTGTCGCATCTTCTCTCTCTTTCTCTCTCTCTCTCTCTCTCTCTCTATCTCTACTATATCTCTTGGTCTCTGCATCCCATCCTCTCTCTCTCTCTCTCTCTCTCTCTCTCTCTCTCTCTCTCTCTCTCTCTCTCACACACACACACACACACACACACACACACACACACACACACACACACACACATATATATATATATATATATATATACACACACACACTCTCTCTCTCTTCCTCCCCCTCAGTTTTTTTTTTTTTTTTTTTTTGAGAATGACAGACCAAAATAACCTTTTTATTTCCTTTAAAAGAGGAAAAATATCATCATCCATCTCCTGTGTTCTAAGCTCCTTGGCCCCTCATGGGGTGACTATCTGCAGTGTTTATACACATTGATTTGTAATGGGGGGGTACAAACAGCGGGACGTCGTGTAATTGGGGTGACACATGCAAGATCTGCTCATTGTTCCAGCGGAACGACACCGGGCGTAAATGTCATTGTGTTTTCCCCACGGAAGAGCTAATCAGTGGGCTACATTTGTGGTCCGAATGGTTACGGCGCCTCCCGCGAAGTTGATTACCCCCCAACGAGGCCATGATGTCAACACTGTTCCAATACATTAAGGGATCCTTCACCTTTTCTGCACCCAACTTTTCCATGTTGTTTTACTGTGGTGTTTACAGAATAAAAATCACCTCTCCAATCTCCACAAACCTCCATACATTCTTTTGAAATAGCCAGGCATCAGATGAGGGGAACCAAGGGTTAGTGTTTCTATGCCCTTTCTATGCCATATTCTCACCACATACCAAACTCCAGCCCAGTTTTCTCTGAAAGAGATCAAATATTGATACTGTTTTTTTTTTGTATTAATGTCTCCAGTGAGCCTCCAGATGAGTCATCTTCTGCAAATAATGACTAAATATTGGGAGTTTTCAAGGCTTGGAGAAAGTTTTTTTTTTTTTTTTAAGAGAATGCAGCTCCGCCAGCAGTGTGTGGAGATGAGTGTGTGACCCGTCCTGACACCCTCGCTAATAAGCAGAGCGGCTTCATATAGAGGAAGCCGGGAGATTCCGTTAGATAACATTCCGGCGTATTACTTCCTCAATGTCTCATTTCGGTCCCTCTTTTTCTCCCCCCTGAGGAGGGACCTATCAGACGGAGAGGCGGTTAATGTGCGGGGTCCGTCGCCGTGGATTAGGGAGCCTATTCTCATTTGCACTCAAAAGAAAGGCGTCCTCGTTCGTCCTAATCCTTTGTCTCCTCGACCCCGCCCTCTCCATCAGACGGGGATGAGGGGAAGGAGATAACTGTCTCCGCTCATCATAGTCGACTAGTTTGCCAGGCCCCTCTTTGTCATCCCCTCTCCCGACATGTCACCATCAGCCCTCTTGGAGTTCTTCATCAGGAGCTTCAGACTTAAGACTTAAACTTTTTATATGTTATACAATAACAATAACACATTTAAGAGCTCCAATTCAAAAGCCTCTAAATCCATTTTCAAAAATATTCAGAAATAAGTTGTTTAAATAACAATTTCCAGGAAATCTCTATCAAACTGCAATTTATCAAGTACAAACAAATCGGGCCAAATCAATAGAATTTTTGGAGTTGGAGTGACTACACAGTTTATCAATATTATATAAATCTATTTCTATAAATCAATTCCAATGGCACTGAGAAGTTTTTGCATCGGAACTCTTATAGATGCTGTTTTGTGGAGTAATTACTGTAGACTAGACTGCTATGTCATTTGCCATCTGTTTGTCTTCTATTTGTCTTCCAATTGTAATCACCACTGTTTGTCAAACTGAGTTTCATTTGTTACAGTGGGAGCCAAACAACTTTAATGAAAGGGAAACAAACATCATCAGTTTCTCATTTTAAACATCTTCGTTTTGTTTTGATTGCCTCAACAGCGGTCACCTACACCCCCAGCACACCCAGCTACAAGCGTACGCCGCCGCCGGTCCCGCCGCGCACCACCTCCAAGCCGCTGATCTCGGTGACGGCGCAGAGCAGCACCGAGTCGACGCAGGACGCCTACCACGATGGACGCATGTCGCGCTCGAGTGGCGGTCTGTGGGCCCCCGATGGCCTGGGCTTGAGCCTGGGTCGGGCTCTTTACAACTCCACAGACAGCCTGGACAGCACCAAGGCGGTCAGCATCGCTATGGAGGCGGCGGCGGCCATGGCCAGCAAGCGGCACCCGTCCACCGATAGCCACAGTTCGGTGCTCACCTGTGACAAGGCCGTGCTGGTGTCCAAGGCTGAGGAGTACCTGAAGACACCACGCTCATCTATAGGAATACAGGTGTGTGCGTGTGCGTGTGCGTGTGCGTGTGCGTGTGCGTGTGCGTGTGCGTGTGCGTGTGCGTGTGTGTGTGTGTGTGTGTGTGTGTGTGTGTGTGTGTGTGTGTGTGTGTGTGTGTGTGTGTATGTGTTTGTGTTTGTGTGTTTGTGTGTAGTGGTGGTGAATGTAGGCGTGTGGATGTGGGTGTAGTGTACATTATGTGTGTTTGTGTGCGTTTGAGAGTGTGGTTGATATGTGTGTGTGTGTGTGTGTGTGTGTGTGTGTGTGTGTGTGTGTGTGTGTGTGTGTGTGTGATGGGGCTGTTATTTATGTGTGTGTTGCTGCTCCACTACCTTTAGTCCCTAAGCTGCAGTTCTCCCCTTTTCCCTGTCACGACTTCCAATTCAATTCCACTCATTTCTGAGCAATTTAAATTCCAATGGGCTTTACCAGCTTGAGACTTGCACAGACAGTATTGTGATTGCAGGCCTGGTAACAACCAAATGGTAAAAGTTGCCCCATAAAAAAGTTTGTGAATCAGTGTGGGTGATCCTCATAGAGGCTGTGCTGCTTTGTGTGTGTGTGTGTGTGTGTGTGTGTGTGTGTGTGTGTGTGTGTGTGTGTGTGTGTGTGTGTGTGTGTGCACCCTCCAGTGTTTGGTGAAGACTCAACTCAGTCAGGCATGATGTAGAATCACATAAGCGCATATGCACACAAACACCTCTGGGATAACACAGAAGTTCATGCATGGCCACACACATTTACTCAAACAAATGTGTCTAAAGGCATACAGTATACTTACACATGCATACATCACATACACACACACACACACACACACACACACACACACACACACACACACACACACACACACATAAATGCAGATACAGATGCATACACACACAAGATACAGATGCTTACACAAACAAACATAATGTACTCATTGTTCCAGATGCTATACCACTGTTGCCATGTCTCTGCTATGTAGCTTTGCTAACAGTTGCCATGTTTTGATAGCTGACAGGCTTGTTGTAGAGCTATTTTTTCTGATTGGCTCAACCGAACCTACCAGGATAAACTTTAGTTACTAGTTCTAAATTGATGATTGCCGATAGTCGATCAAAGGTAGGGTGTTCGTTCCATCTGTTGTCACCAAGCGTGGCATCTAAAATTTCTAACCTGTCTTTTGTAAAACACTGTTTCCGATACTCCCAAACGCAGTGTAACAGAATTAAAAGCATTTTGGTCACGAGTTACAAAGTTGCAGTGCTGGTAATGTCAGCCAGGCCACTAAATTGTAATCCTGAGTTAACGTGTCCATTCATTTGAACTTCACTGTGAGTTAGGCGACTTTACATGCAAGCGTAATATCTGATAGTTATACATATTCTAAATAGCGCATCACAATAGGACATCTGATCAAGTAGTGGTATGAAAAGTACCTACTTCTGCTACTATTGATGTAAGCATATTGGATATGCAATTTAAGGCATTGTTGCTTAATGTTGTTATTCTTTACTGTACGAATATACTGTATGTCAAAGCTAGTCGTTCTTTTTTTTTGACCCAACTTGATTCATATTATCACTTCTCTGTAGTGCTTAAATTGCTCTTCAACTTTTTTGTTGTTGTTGATGCCTTTGTAAAACAACAGCTTGTCCCTGTATGGGACTCTAACATCTGGTATCTGGGACAGACTCAACCTGCTGCATCAGTGTTGTTTGTGTTGCTACAAGATGTAGTACAGTTCAAATTCATCACAGGAGCAAAGCAGATATAAAAAGATCTTTATTTTTTTTCCCTCTCTTCTCAGAAAAGGCTATGCCTTTTAGTTA
>JAODXP020000024.1:26663821-26721321 GCA_027497455.2 Sardinella longiceps | reverse complement strand
TGTGTGTGTGTGTGTGTGTGTGTGTGTGCGTGAGAGTGATGTGTTTAAGAAGGATTTGAATGTTGTGGAACAGCTGGAAGGTTACTGTTTGTGTGGTCTGATATGCTTAGGTTTTATGCGGCTTAGTGTACACCTGTTTGTGTGTGTGTGTGTGTGTGTGTGTGTGTGTGTACATGTTGATGGGTGTATGAGCTCATGTGTTGATCTAAAGTGTTATGTGTGTGTGTGTGTGTGTGTGTGTGTGTGTGTGTGTGTGTGTGTGTGTGTGTGTGTGTGTGTGTGTGTGTGTGTGTGATTTTAAGTCCTAGGGAAAATCCGGAGCGCAGTGGGCAGCGCTCAGCTCCTCATGTCTCAGAAATTCCAGCAGTTTTACTGGCTGTGTCAGCAAAACCTGGTGAGGAACATCTTTCACACTTATCCCTCTCCCACCTCCCTCACTAACTCTCTCACTCTTTTTCTCTGATTCTGTCTCTCCCACCTCACTCACTCTATTTCTCTGTTTCTGACTCCCTCCCTCCCTCACTCACTCACACACTCACACACTCACTCACTCACTCACTCAGACAAATGAACACATACACAGACACAAATCACATTTATTTTTGCTTTATCAATCCCTCTCTCTCTCTCACACACACACACACACACACACACACACACACACACACACACACACACACACACACACACACACACACAGTGACACACACAAAACCAAGCTGACATTCCGCTTTTTGCTTTCTGTCGTCTCTGTAGATGTCTCTCTCTCTCTCTGTCTCTCTCTCTCTCTGTCTTCCAATCTCTCTTATCACACCATCTATATATATCTCCATCCATCTCCTACTGTTGTTCTCTGCTCCTTGTTTCCTCTTTCTATTTGTCTCTGTAGACGGTATGTTGTGTGCTATTGGGTGTAGAGTTTGCTTTTATTCCATCTGTCTGCCTGATAATGGGCATTATTATGGCTGGCCATCTTATAAACGGATATCATGACAGAGTAATGGGAATATATGAATGTAATTATGTGTTACTTTATGCGCAATTATCTGTGATTTTCAGTCTTCGTACAGTAGCTTTAATATGCAATTAGAACGTTTTGTGAAAGGACGGCAGAATTGGACGAAAAAAAGAAAAGAAAAGAAATATATTGATCTGAACTCACAACTCCCTTCTAATGAGTGGATTAGGGAAAAGGGACCAAATATCCTTCTTTTTTAAAGATTTTTCATATCATTCATTTCTATCTCTAGCACCAATGTCTGACATACTGGATGTTGGGTGGCAAACCACAATCATTTATATCTTTTGAGGGTTTTTTTGAAAGCTCTGGGCAAATCTCCCTATGCGTTTGCAAACCAGTGTTACCCCTCCTTCAGCCTAGCCAAATAAGCCATCTCTTAAATTGGACCTGTCTAAAATTGTGACAAATTGAGTGGCCATTTCTTGCCCTGAGCAGCAAAAAAATGCTTGTTCAGAAAGGCTTAAAAGTGCATGGGTCATGTAGTCTGTGAACATAAACACTTAAATTGACTTCTCCTGGCCTTTTCTTCTGCAACTCCAAGGAGACGTCACAGTCAGAAACGTTACATAATGTGTGAGGTCTCAGAGCTTGTGAATTTCCTCTTTTCATAAAGGCGTCTGTGAATAACATTGCAAACACTTTCAAAACACGGATTTCGGTCGATTTCAAAAAGTGACGTTGGCAAATAAGAAGCTTAGGAAGTTGTCTAATTATGTTTGCCTTGGGCTGTCATCCTTTTTTTCTTCTCTCTCAGAGAAATCCCCGACAGCCAACTTTCACTTGTTTCTTTCATTCGCTTTCACTCCTCATTCTCTCTCTCTCTCTCTCTCTCTCTCTCTCTCTCCTACCCTCTCTCTCTCTCTCTCTCTCTCTCTCTCTCTCTCTCTCTCTCTCTCTGTCTTTCTCAGTCTCACTCAAACATACTTTTTCTTTCTTTTCAGTCACACTAATACAAACACACTTACAAATGCAGATCACATCCAGACTCACACACACACTCAAACACACACACACACACACACACACACACACAATGATGCATACATACAAACAGACACACACACAAACACACATACCCATACACTGCCTTGCCTTTTTCCGTGTACAGTATGTATTTGAACTCTCCAGAGGTGCCGGGGGGATTAGGCGCAGTGCTGACAGTGTCGTAGCTTACATTTTCCCAGCATTCTTGAGGATGTCAGCAGGAGCTGTCAGACCTAAGAGGGAGCGTCAGCTTATGTCACCGCTTGCAGAAAGGTCAGGGGTCACTCCTACAGACTCCGACGGCAACCGGCTCAGAGCAGTGGGGTTTTCTCGAAAGCGCCGTTGCTAGCTTCCCTTGTGGCCATTGTACCTTTTCACCCAATGTCAGAACTAGCAAGATTGTGATGGACGTTATTGCGATGGAGATTATGGTGTTGTCCAAAAGTGCTGAACAACAGCTGTGGATATTATCTCTATTATTGCTCAACGACTATACATTTCTGCAATTCAGATGAGGTCCAAAAAGCATTGTTAAAGGAGAGAGATCAGCTCAGTAATCTTTGGTCAAAGCATTAGCACTCAAGCTAGCCAAAGTACATACACACACACACACACACACACACACAGCATACTGAATGATACAAGTCACAAGGTCACTGGGGAACTTTAGCACTCTCGTTTTCATGAGTTTGTGAGGTCTTTATTGTTATCACACCAAAAACAGGTGGAGTGTCCACTAAATTGTTTATTGTGTGCCCACTAGTAATATTTCAACTGCATAAGATAAATAAAAATCTTTTCCAATTCCTATTAAAGGCACACAATTTTTTTTTAATTATTCATTGAGCCCTGTAGAGAAAGCTTGTATTCAGGGCTGGAACGCGTGTGATTTAACGAGCGTCCCACACGGTGGCCCCTTTCACAGGCCGTGTGGATAGAAAGGCTCCTGGAATAATGGACCCATCAAAGCTCCCAAATTTATTTGTCCGCACCGGCCCGAATGATACTCCCATCGCATGAATCATGTCATGGACAAGTCCAAAAAAAAGATTTATGCTAATACGTGCTCTCGCTAACAGCTCCACAGCTCCATAGCCCACTGTGTAACACATTGAGAGGGAGAACTTGGAGAAGAGACCAGGGTGCCTATGGCCACTGCTCATGCTGTGTACCCTTGCCTAAATGTCAGTGTAGTTTTACTTTTTCCCCCCTCTCTCTGTCGATGTTTTCATCACTTAGAGGTTAGTCACTTCACATTCTCTCCAGGCCTCCTATCAGTGTCCGCCACTCGCTGGCCCCTATCTATTCGCTCGACGAATTGCTCTGAACTCTCCTCAGATCAGACACGATGGTCCTCGGCTAAAGGTTTGGGTGCGGTGCATGAATGAGAATGCCCTGGAGGCAGCGGTGCCTACATCGGGTCGTCCAAACTTGCTGCTTTTCTTTGCCCGTGAAGCGGCTGTCGGGCAGGGCCCCTTTGTGCCGTGCATTCCGAGCAGTGGATCCAACCCAACTGCCCTTCCTTTTCTCTCTCTCTCTCTCTCTCTCTCTCTCTCTCTCTCTCTCTCTCTCTCTCTCTCTCTCTCTCTCTCTCTCTCTCTCTCTCTCTCTCTCTCTCTTCTTCCCTGACTCCATTCCTAATTCACTGCGACTGTTGTTGATCGTCGGGGATATTGTCATGCGTTGCCGCATTGCCATACGTGCGGGAGATAAGATGGAGAAATAATGAAGTGGCAAATAGGCTGAAGCCTCAGCACAGCCGCCACTCTGCATACCAAGGAGAGCGACCCACAAGAGATAGCGATGCGAGATGGCTCGCCGTGCTTGTTTTGTCTGATTTGTACATCTGCTGACCAGAGGATCTCTGTCATCTTACAGCGAGTCTTCTTCAAGCTCATGAAACTCTCCCTTTTTTCAGCCTTGGGAATCAAACAGCATTTGAGAAAAAAAATTAAAAAAATAAAATAAAGGCGTGTAAATTTTTTATGAAGCTCGGCCAACCCTTTGCAGTGACCTCCGTGTGTGTTTCATAGAATAAGAGCTTAACTTACTATTCATCTGTGGGAAAGTGACCTTCAGCCTTGGAAGAGTTGGCAGCAGGAGGTGATTTGAATCGACAATATTTCTCCAGTCTGCACTGAGGCTCATCAAGAGGCAGATGGGGCCACCTAGAGGGAGATTACAGACATACAAGGCAGCAGTGATAGGTTTCATAACACACACACACACACACACACACACACACACATACACTCACAAGCACGCACTATTATGTTACTGTTTTTTTTGTGGTAAACCAATTATTATATTAATATCTGGTCGTCTCCGTACAGACAACATGGAATTTTACAGTGCCAAACAGCAACTACAGTTAGCGTGTGTGTGTGTGTCAGACTATTTTCACCATTTTCACACAGAACTGTTAACCGTCATGTCCTATCAGTAACGTCACCTCCTGTGAACCATATTATGGTCATTGTCTGCGTACAGACAACATGGAATTTTGCAGTGCCAAACAGCAACTACCGTTGGCATGTGTGTGTCAGCCTATTTTCACCCATTTCACACTGAACTGTTAGCCCCGTCATGTCCATGACCAGTGTATACACCTCCTAGGAGTCCATATCATAGTCATTGTCTGCGTACAGACAACATGGAATTTTGCAATGCCAAACAGCAACTACCATTGGCGCGCGTGTGTGTGTGTGTGTGTGTGTGTGTGTGTGTGTGTGTGTGTGTGTGTGTGTGTGTGTGTGTGTGTGTGCCCCGTCATGTCCATGACCAGTGTAGTCAACGCCTGGTTGACTGTATCATGGTCCTAATCCTTCATAATCACTGATCATTCATGATCATTATTCAGTCCAAAAAGGCCTGACTAGATGTGTGCACTTGCACTGCCCCATTAGGACCCCAGTGCCATGCCCAGACCAACCTCTCAGGACCTGGCCGGATTCTGGGACCTCCTGCAGCTCTCCATCGACGACGTCACCTCCAAGTTCGACGAGCTCCAGCGGATCAAGAGCAACGACTGGAGGCTTGTCGAGAGCCCGGAGAAGAAGGTGTGTGCCGAAGACTGGGTAAACTAAAGCTCATGGCTTATCGCTCTTTCTCACTGTGTGTGCTGCTGCTGGAGAAGGTGTTGGGATTTAGCAGCAGTTTATTAAAAGATGGAAATTATGAAGGAAAAGCATCGTTGCTGCTTTTACACAAAATTTGTGATGTATTTGTAATTTTTGTGGCCTTATTTTATGCTCTTGTTTCCATTTTCCATCTTTATTTTTTTATTCTTTGTCACTATTCCTCTCTTTTGCTCTTTCTTTGTCTCTCCCCTGTTCCCTCTGTTTCTCTCTCTCTCTCTCTCCCTCTCTTTTATTTACCTCCATCTGTCTTTTTCTTCTTCTTTTTTTTTTGTTCCACTACTTGTGTTCATCCTATGTGCAGTTACCACCTCCTGTACCAAAGAAGATTCTACGAGCGAGAAGCGGCGTGACACGGGAGAAGTCCCTCGACCTGCCCGACCGCCAGCGGCAGGAGGCGCGGCGCCGACTCATGGCCGCCAAGCGGGCGGCTTCCTTCCGACAGAATTCCGTGTCGGAGCGGGCGGACAGCATCGAGATCTACATCCCCGAGGCCCAGACGCGACTCTGAGGGCAGGGGGGTGAATGGGGTGGGGGAAGGGGTCAGCGGGGAGGGGGTTGGGGGGTTGGGGTCAGGCAAGCAGGCAGGCAGACTGGCAGGAAAGGGGGAGGCAGAGGATGGCATCTCTCCACACACACTCTCTCACACACACTCTCTCACACACATTCACACACTCGCCCCCCCATCTGCTACAATCCTGGTCCACTCTCCCCCTTCTGTGTCATTGCCAGCCTCTGTCTTTATTTTAGGCTGCTCTGTACCACTGTTCCAGCTCCAGCCCCCCCTCCACCACTTCCCTCCATCCAGCGCAATCTGTTAATATGGTCCATCTTCAGACGTTAGGAGAAAAAGTATTAAATGTGCCATAGCTGGTAGTTCTACTTTTTTATTTTCATTTTATTGCTTTTTTTTCTGAAGGGGTAAAATTGTAACATTTTCCTTGGGGATTATTTAAGAGAAAAATCAATGACTCGCAGTATGGAATGGGCAGTTGTTTGGTTGCTGGAAGCTTCCTTTGGAAGCTTTTCTCAAGAAAACTGCACAGGTGCATCCATTTGGGTCAGCATTTGCGAAAGTGCAATTTACAAAGTGCAGCTTTGAAATCCACCAGCAGCCGTGGTCTCTAAAAAAAAAACCCAATTAGCTAGGTGCCCAGTTTTTCTTGGTAAGGGAGGGGGGTGGGGGGAGGGGGGATAGGGGGAAGTCTAAGGTTCTCAGAAGTTATGACTCCAAGGTTTTTTGCCAAGGTTTCACTCTTAGAGAGGCAGTTACATTACAGCCAAACCCCTCCCACACATTCAATCCATTTTTAGATGGTTGTGTTTTGTTCATTGTAAACATATAGCAAATTGTGGACATTCAATGAAGTGGGGAGAAAACCATTTGAAAGTGCCAACGCTTAAAAATACCTCAATTGTGCATGTCATGCCATAGCTTTAGGCCAGTAGGAGGAAGTCATTACTTCTGAAAACTCCTTGGCTACCCTCTTGTTAGCCCTGGCATTTTGAAATGTTGGGAAGGGCAGCCATATTATCCACTTCCTGTTACCTGAGCAGCCAAATGCTTCTGGTAGTTAGGATCAGAAAATATCTGCACCACATCCGACAACTTGTGCCATGACAAATGACTCCAATCTGAAGAAAACAAAAAAAAAAACAATGTACATTTAATGATATATGCTTGAAGCTGAAAACATGCAGGTACTGTGCCAATATCTCCTTTGTTTTTGTACTATTTCATATGTCATTCCATCAGAAAGGATTCATATCATTCTAAGGACAATATCAACAACGACATCAACAAGAGGTTTTTGGAAGGTGTTTGCTTAGATATTGAATTCAAAAATGTGTAAAAAAAAAAAAAAAAAATGCATTTTTGCACTTTTCCTCTTCTCTAATTATACTCACGTTTGTATTTCCAAGGGAAATGTATGTACTGAAGTTCACAATGATATTGTTGCAATTGAATTGCAAAGGTGTATATGACTTTATTTGATTACTGTCCTGCTTCTGAATGTCACCAGAAACTCTTGCCTCAAATCAAGACGAAGGATTCAAACATACAGTGCAACAATAGTGGTCGGTAACTACGAACAAATTAAACAATACAAGTGCACTACTCTTTAATGCTATATATACTGTACCCCGAACCAGGCAGGGCTGTTAGCGTTCACTTGGGTATCAACTATTACGAGATATCTCAGTGACAATGCACAATATTATCAAATAGTCTTATAGCAGAGCTGCCTCCGTTAGATTTTTCTGTTCAGTTTAGGATGATAATCCGTAAACAATCCTTCTGTACTCGGCACTAAAGGCATTTATTTAGTATCTGACTTCTAGTATGATTCCAACACAGAGTAGGCTACTGCTTTAGTGTTGCTAGAATGGAGGACTGTGCCATCTAATGTAGTTTTGCTCAACAGACAATGGGAGAAATCATTACATGTTTCTTTGAATGCAAAACTCAGAGAATGTTATGTATTTTCCACACCTGTACTGTTAGACCTGCTTAAAGAAGTCAGGTTTGGTAACATAATAATGGACGTCAGATGAAACGTTTGTTTCCCTTTAGCAAAAAAAAAAAAAAAAGCCATCATGGATTTGAACATAATATCTCTGTGTTTAAGATAGCCCTGACATTTATGCAACAGTGCATTTTGGCCGCCATCTTTTAAGACCTGGCTCTTGAAGCACATACAGCAAACACGCCACATATGCAGTGTCAAGTAAAAGACAGTTCTTCTGTGTTAGTGTAACAGGTTTAACAAAGGTTACAACCACATTGATAGCTGGAAGTAGTTAGACACTTAGTTACATAGCTGGTGTGCTTCATATCTGGGTGTGAAGATGTACTGTGTGTTAAAGATGGTAATTGTTTCATTTGTTATTCTGGAGACTTGCTCAAGAAAGCCTAGCTGTGTGTTGATGATAAACTGTAAGGTCTTCAGTATTCATTTCTAACATACTTTGATTCTATTGAACTGATCCGTGTCTGCACAATGGAGTTGTTCCATATCAGACGAGTTAGACTAGAGGCAAAGGTGTCCGTGTGTCCTTTCTGTTTGGTACCCTACCCATTTGCTTGAGCCAAAATCATGCTGCTTTCGTTGGGAGATTTTTCCTTGGCTTTGCCTGTCTTACTTGTTATTTAGGCAAAACCAAAAGTAATACAGGCAAAGTCAAGCAAGATCAGTGAAGATCAGTAGGAGGATACAGAGATGCTCTGTCTCAGTGCTTGTGATCACGTGACGTGGGTCTGGTGTTGGCTGGCCACCAGTGGCATCAGTAAGGGCTGCTCCTCGAGACGAGAGAAGGGCAAAGTGACCATGAGGTTCACTGTGCCCCTCAGCCATTTCCTCTCTTGTCCTCTGTGTAGGTGTCCCTTTCACAGCAAGCAACCCTTCCATCTTAGCCCTCTCTCCCATCACACACACACACAATCACACACACACACACACACACACTGTCACTACACCAGTAAAATACTCCCTGTCATCTCAGCAATGATCTACGGAGGCTTGTGCTAGCATCTTGACAAGTGCAGGGGAACAGCACTAGCTTTTGGGGTGTGTTGAGGCTGTGTGGTATGCTTGACTGTCTTTTACCGCAGTGGTGTGTAGTCACTGCAACAACGTCAAGCTTTGTGCCAACTCTATTTATGTTCGAGGGCTTATTTGGAGTCAAATTAAGCGATTTTGTTTATCCCAGGGCAGGGGCTTGAGCCATGTGATGCCATCTACTGGCTTTTTGGTTTAGTGTTCACTGATATTGATTTTATATGTCAATAGATACATTGTAAGAGAACTATAGCGATTGTTGGATGCATAATGCCAGATCAGTATCATCCTTTTGTCTGATTAGAAAGATTCTTGTTTACATTCTTACTTGATTGACATTATTTCCAAAATGCTCTCTTGCTATTTGAATATACCTCATAATGAAGGTCTCTCTAGGTAGTCTTAGGAGCCCCCTAGTTTCATATTCTCATCTCAGTCCCATATCAGACTGATTGGAGGGCATTTCGGACAGGTCCTTTGATGTTGCCGAGAGAGCCTTTCCTCCCTTTAGATCTGTCTGAATGACACGACTTGATGCCACTTTAGTGAACGGAAATGTGGGCTGAGCGGCCCGAGAGTGTGATTCTCTGCCGTCGTTTCCATGAGAACCTAAAGTGACACATCGCTGCCCAGGGAAGGCTTAGGTCTTTGCATTCAGTGGCGTGTGGTAGGCATTTTTGTATTCCATAGCTAAGAGGCTGTGACTCCGGCATGTGGATGAAAAGTCTCCTTCAGTCTTGCCCTTGAAGTCACTCTGCTTTTAGCCACAAAAGGGCTGTAGCTTTCTATTTTTTCTCTCTTTTTTGCCACCCCGCCTTTCTTTAAGTCTTTCTTTTTCAACAGAACAGTCTCTTTAGTTTGAGAGTTAAACTTTATCAGCTCAAATCAAAGTCACAGACACGACGTGCCCTCTGGTGGGACGCTCTGTGAGAAAAAGAAAAGCGTCTGATTTGTTTAAGACCTGCGGAATCCATTACCTGCCCTTTTGATTTTAAACGAGCTTGAAAAACCAATTGCCACCCACTCAAAAACGCAATTTATCACAGTCTTTCCAGTCTAACGCTGAGCTGCAGGTTTGAAAAACCTTTGGGCCTCCTCCTCTCGGACGTCAAGGGAATGAGCACCTCCGTGGGCAGGCGCATCAGGCACTGAAGAATCCGTCGCAGATATTTTGATTGATTAGCCGAGATTAAACTGCTGATGACCTATAAATCAGACAATCCAGTTGTCCCTCGTCCTCTGCCTTCCACTCTTCTCTCATTCCCCTCCCGTGGTCTTTCATATGAATAGCAATGATGGAACACCACTCCAGGTGCCTTATACAGTACTCAACATCAAATACACAGTGAATATTCGTGTCTCAGATTATTTTCTAATAATCCTAATATAAGTTATGTAAAGTAATTGCAGAAATTTCTAGTCATGAGACTTGGACTGAACTGTTTGTACAGTGTAGCCCTAATCCAGACTGGATAGAAAAATTAAATAAATGTGAAAGGTTATATGGGGTGGCATTCTTGGGTGGAGGCTAAAACAAGACGTCAGTGATCAGAACGATCAGTTAAATCAGTTCAATTTAGTTAACTTGTTATTTTTTTTTTTTTTTAACAGTATCAGGCCAGGCTCCAATGCTGTATTCCTGGCATTACATGAGACATATCAGCCACAAAATGCAGTCATTGTTGTTCAGTCCCTTCCCAAACTGAAGAAACTAACATCAATGCCACAATATTTGCTACGTCTCAAGGAGAACCCTTGAGGTTTTAAGGTTCCGAGGAGATTTCTCATGAAACCCTATTCTAAAGAATCTTCGTCACTAACATTATCTTACCCATCAGAGGCAATAACACATCTGAATGACGTTTGAAAAAGGCTCTGTTACGTGTTGTACTTTCCTCCTCTGCCATTGTAGCGGTAATGCAGTGTCTCCTTATCTGAATATGCAGTATTCAAGCCCAGTTTACAGTAGGCTTATATGCCAGCAGTATATTAGCTAGGTTTTAGCTTGTGTGTTTTCACAAATGCTAATCAAATTGGCTGTAAGAGTCCTGTAGAAGAATGTGAGGGTGGAGATACAATGATTATTCTGTCTGTCTAGTGCCATAACAAAGCTATCGTCCATGTTTTCAGCCCCAATAAAAATGGGCCCCCAGAATTTTTGTAATGGCTGGTAAATGCAGAGATGAGAGGGTGTGTGCAATCTGCAAGTGGGCATTCAACTTGACTGTTGTTGTAGACAATAGCAATGGTTTAGGGTTAGTCAACTTTAGCATTTTTTTGAGAGTTGTGCAGTGTCAGTATGGAGTTTAGAAGGTAGTAAAAGCTGTTTAAAGTTTTTGTCTGACGTCATGTGACATACAGTACTCTGTATGTGTTATGCTGGAAATGTGTCCCTTTATGCAAAATAATGGGGCTGGTCAGGGTGTAGGTTTCAAACTCTCCTTGTGTCCTCAAGTTTGTCTAAAGAAGATAATCAGCTTCCCTCATCTATCCTCCATCATGTACTTAGGAAAGGGTTCAAATAAGGGCAAATGAAAAATTATATTGTGTGGTATTGAACTCTAGTATTTTTGGGCACAGATTTGTATTGAATTGAGCACTTTCATGAAATTGTTAATTGCTTGCATCTGTACTTGTGAAACTGTATACTGATAGTTTACATACTGAATACACAGTGCCACAGTTTCAGATGTTTGTAAGATTACTAAGCCAGGGGATACAACTGGAAGATACATAGATAGAGATTTAGATCTATCTATTTTGTCTTTGTTCAAGACAAATGCAGGTCTTCAAGATAAGCTATTAAAATGTGCATTAGATGTATAAGTGCTATGCTGAAAAGATTATACAATGTCCAGGTTTGATATTGGGAAGTGTGTTTTGATGAGGTGGTAAGAGAACTGCCAGTGTAGAGCCATGGTTCTTCCCATACATACAATGCTCTTCCTTCATACGTCCATTCAGTTACCACATAAAGAGTGTAATAATTCCAATTGTGTGATGTCAAGTCTGCATTTTCAAGACCTCTCGTTAACTCCCCACCATGTCTGTTTTGCCTTTGTATTCAACTGTGTGGTTTCAGTTTGTTAAAAAAAAAAAAAAAGCTCTTACCATCTGTGGTGTGACTGGCTGTCGCGGAGTGACCATGGCTGGACATTAACAATTAACAGCGTCCCTTGTGAGCTCATTCAGACAATGCAGCTCTGTTTCAAGTTGGGTATGTGTGTGTGGGACACAGTGAGCAACTCATGCAGGCTTAGCTCAAAGCAGTTTCATGTCAGGCACAGCATAACAAACAGGTTCCTAAAATCGGGTGGGGGCGCAGAAGAACACTCCAATATTGTTAGTCTACGTGACAATTTCTTGAAGTAAAATGATTGGACTACAGGTATTTCTATTTTTAAAAACACATAACGGCACACTCCTCCCCTGTAATGTTCATAGTCATTTTTACACCAGGATAGACATGCAGTGTGTGATGCACATGGTGCTAAAAAGTGACTCATCTAGATTAGGGCCATTTATATTCCTGGTTATTTCTGTTTATCCTTCAAAACTCTCAAACCCCCATATTAGGAGACAGAGAGAGAGAGAGAGAGAGAGAGAGAGAGAGAGAGAGAGTACATGTTGACAATGTGGAGAAATCATCAGCTGTCATTTGGGTAGAATTATAACACCTCTCAGATCTTGGAATGTGAAATTAGAGGAAAAAAGATACCTAAATAAAATGTAGTTGTTTAGCTAAACCTATTTTCAATTATTATATAAATATATAAATATATCATATCAATATAAAGGATGAATATAATACCAAATATTCATTATTTGTACAGAAATATATATATATAAATAAATATATAGATATCTGCTTCATTTGAACAGAACAATTTTCTGCTCTTCCTCATGGTTTTGTTGATTTTACTTCTTGTTCGGGTTGTTTTGATAAGCTGTTATGATGGCATGCAAGATAATGATATTGAATGTATGATTTGTTGCTTTGTTGCTTTTTTGTACCACATTATTGAATGTCATTTGTTGATTCAGATTTCATTTATCTATTTATTGCACAAACATATTTATCTATTTATTTCTGTTTACCTGGCTTTTCTTTAATTTGGACTATGCCATGCTGCTCACTAGACAATAACTTGTAAGTATTATGGTTGTCCCTCTTTTCATAATTTAGCCACTTGATATTTGTTGGATTTATTTCCATGGGTTGGCCTCTTTGTTATGTTTGGTTACTTATTGCTGGGGTCATATGTTGTAAATACTTCTGCAATTAAATTTTTGGAAGAAAAACAAATAATGAATTCAATTTGATTTGTTAAAAAGAAAAGGAAAAAAAAAAACGTTGTCTATACACTATACTAGGCATCTGGTACACACAGACATAGCCGGAGTCGGTGGAACCGGTCACGGTCTCAAATCCACATCGCCCATTATTAGGCCTACATTCATCTAATATTATGCTGTGTAACTATTAATCATCATACTTCCAGTGACCTTTTCACCTTTTCACTGTCACCTTTTCATTGGTCAAAAACTAGTGTTTTTAATTTAACCAGCCTTGGCCCTTGACAGCTTTCATTTTTCAACATCAGAAAAGTTTGGCCACCCCGTTTTAACAACTGAGCTGAAAATTATACAGTCTGTCTTAAAAGCCCAGGCTTTCAACTCAGTGGTTAGAAGCATTCTTAAGACTAGGGGAGTCACACACACACACACACACACACACACAAGCAGAGGGAGAGAGAGAGAGAAAAAACGCTATGCCTATTTTTGTATTGATGTACCGTGTTGTAACATAGTCACAGTCAAAAATGTATACAATGTTGCAATTTAAAAATTTATACAATGTCGCGTCAAATTGCAATGGAAAGAATTTACTGTAACCAATAGTATGAAGAGTATCTATGAATGGGGAGGGATTTCCTCATAGGCCATACCACGTGGTCAAAATTGAAGTCATATGATAGCAACTGCGCTGGTACCCTACTAGCCTACTCCTCCAGAAATGTAATCAAACTTAAAGGCGGACCCTTGACTGCAGAGGAATCCTCCAGAAGTAGGTGATTTATGTTCTACATCACGATAGAATGTTTTCATATCGTATTTTAGTCTGTCTTTCAAGAGACAGAGAGGGAGAGAGAGAACAGAACATGTCGTCCCAACCGATAACGTTAGCTAGCGGATGATTCTTCTGCATTTGTTTTTAGGTTAATGTATGTTGCGCTAATCTTACGTTATTGTAACGTTAGTTGCAGGCTACCATTGTAATCTTGAAGATTCACTTGTGGTAACGTTAGGCTAATTTGAGTCATGGGTTCTCACCAGTTTCCAATATGTTAAGAGGAGTCTTCACGGGGTAAGGGTAAGTTAGGCTAAGTTACTTCACAAAGGCTAAGTTCATTGGCTAATATTGATAAACGTTGGTTCGACATTCTTGCAGTTTGCTACATTGTGAATGACATAATTCTAGTCCCTAGTCTAGCCTCGTGAAATCTATTTGAATATTTCCCGAGACTTATCACTTCTGCGTAGTATTTATCAGCCGTATGGAGATAAACGTAATTAAACACTCTAAGAAATTTTGACTAGCCTAATTGTATTATTTTGAATTAGGCTTCAGTCAGGCATGAACCACATGATGCAGCAGTCAGTAACTTAACGTTACACTTCTCATTTTGGTTGTGTGTAGCCCACATCTTCCCCTGCTTTCTCTGTTATCACTGTTATAGCTAATTCGCCGATGGCCAACTCTATAGGTACTGACCAGACCTGTTGTTGTTGTTGTTGTTGTTGATTTAAATTCCAATAATTACGTTTTGCTTGTCCTAAATCATTTAAATCAATGCGTGTTTCAGGATGGACTGTAACGTTTTTGAAAAACCCTCAAGCTTCTGAGCACAGAGTAGGCCTACTGTGTACATGATGACCTCCCAGGCGGACCTACCCAACCTCACTGTGAATATGGACTACTTCAACTGGAACCTACGCCTGCAGGTCATCGGCCTGGGATTTTGTTTCTACTCCGCCGTCTTCCTTGTGTGTCACCTCCTGTCAGCGGCCCTTTGCTCAACCTATCGCTCACTGCCAACCAAAGAGAAGGTTTTCTGGGACTTGGCAGCCACAAGGGCTGCATTTGGACTTCAGAGCACAGTTGCAGGACTACGCACCCTGACTGAGGACTCTGCACTTTTTCAAGACAAAGTGCGTGGCCAGGAGGATTGGTCCTGGTTTAACGTGCTGACTGCTACGGGTTTCTTCCTCTTTGAGAATGTGGCCCTGCACGCATCCAGCGTGGCCTTTGGTAACTTTGACATGCCGCTGGCGTTGCACCACTTCTTCGCCCTGTCTGGGTTCGCTGGGGCTGTGGTGTGGGATACACTGGGTCACTTCCTGCCCATGATCACTCTACTGCTAGAGATGAGCACACCCTTCACCTGTATATCCTGGATGCTTCTCAAGGTAGGTGTGCCACATGCTTTTGGGCATAGGGTCAAAGTCCTCCTGGTAGGGTGTAGCATTCGAGACGATCAGAATAGTTTCCTTTCCCCTTCCTTCTTTTTGTGTTCTTGTTTTCTTGGACCACTGCTACCTTTTTTAAAAGCAGAGGGTATGCACAAATGCAAATGTTTGCAGGTGTTTCTTAAAGATTTGCAGAAATAGATTTCTACAAAAGAGGAAATGATGGTTATATCTGACCATAGATAATCAGAGAAGGAAGTGAAGCAAATGCCTGTAGTTTCATTGGCAGCTTTGAACTCAATTTTCTCTGCTTGACTAGTGTCACATGCGTGCATGCAGCACGTATCCTGCAGTTACTCAGAGCTGCAGCAGACAATCACCCTGTGTCAAACAGAAATGTGTGTCTAAGAAATTCAAGTGTGTGTGCATAAGCCTATTTGATGTAGATCATGTTTTCTTTCTCGTTTTCTCTCTCTCTCTCTCTATCTCTCTATGTCCCTCCTTCCTCCCTCATCTCTCTATTTTCTCTGTTCTATTGTTCTGCCTCGCCGTAGGCTGGTTGGGCGAAGACCTTATTCTGGAAAGCCAACCAGTGGGTGATGATCCACATGTTCCACTGCCGCATGGTGCTCACCTACTACATGTGCTGGGTGAGCTGGACCCACTGGGGGGAGCTCAACACCCACGTGGCCCTACCACAGCGGCTTCTCTTCTTCACAGGCCTGGCACTGCTCACCGTCATCATCAACCCCATCTGGACCCACAAGAAGACCATGCAGCTGCTCAACCCTGTGGACTGGAACTTTGGCAACAAGCCGGTCCCTGAGAATGGGCCTAGCAAGGAGGGGCCTAAACAGCACACGAGCTGAGTGGAATCCTGATGGAGCTTCAGAGGAACAACCGGCAAAGCTTTAAGCAATTTTTCATTTGGATCAGAAATTCTTCACCACTTTGATCATGAGTTATATTTAGAGTTATTGATGGGGGACCTACTGGACTGATGCTCTTACACTCAGCTACAACTACACTCAGCTTTAAAGGAGAAATCCAGTGTAAATCAATCCATAGCCTTGTTGTTCAAATTCACCAAGTGCTCTAGGTAGGAAAAAGAATAAGACAATTTGATACAACATAGACCGAGCTGTGAACCGGCAACTACCGGTAACACAAAGTGAATGGGGCATAACTACTTCCTTTCAGTTTAATTTCATTATGCGCCATTCAGTCAGCATTAGTAATCGCTTTGTTATGCGGTCTATGGAGCATCAGATTTCTCATTCTTTTACTTAAAGACAGTATTCAAGTACCTTGAACAACTGGGCTATTGACTGATTCACACCAACGACGACTTTAAAATTGTCATTGAGTTCATAGTAGCTGAAGAATTTGATCCATGAGAAGAATTATTGAATGGGGTTAAAGTGGACTGATGCCCTTAAAATGTTCTTATCTTGAAAAAGATGAAAGTACTTGACTATTTGCAAAGTACTCCTCATTGCTATATTTAGATATTTACATTTTTATTTCTTTTTTTAAGTTGGGAGGGTAACATTTTAAGGTGGGAGAGTAACATTTTTTATAGTCGCATAACTAACATGTTATTAGTCTTACAAATTGTTGCTGTGCTACTACTAGTATTTTTACAGTTGTCAGTCTGTCGGCTGGTCAAGATTCATGAAGGTCAACACTCTTCTGTTTGTTACATTTTAGAATGTTACATTTTAATGAGTGAAAGAACTACGGCATATTCATGAGGTGTCATGATGGCAACCTAAGGAAGAAGAAGGGCTGTTAGCATCAGTTAGGCTTTAAACACAAATGTGCGCGTGAGTCAGCAGTTTGAGAATGTGGCGTTGGCTAGTTAGAACACATTCGTGCCTTAGGGCTTGCTTTGAGAAGAGTTCACATCCCCTGGGAAAACTGCATGTTTTGGTCAAACCTCTGGTTAAACTTGTTTGGCTTTGGTAAAGACTGTCATACTTCCATGTAACCATGCACTCTTCATGCAGTTCATTTTCCACACTGCCATACTTTGTACTCTTGTCTGAAGCACTGTCTTTAGAAACCATTTTCTATTTGGCACTTGTGATGCATGAATGAGAATGTGCTATAATATGATACAAAGAAGCTCTTAACAGATCTTTGGATGTTAGACATCTCATACATATCTTTACATTTGACAATGTACAGGGCAGTGGAGACCAAACCTCATGAGTGCCAAAAAAAAAATGCTGCCTGCCCTCACTGAACTTGTGTGGAGTTTGCAGTAACGACTCAGTATCTTCCTGTGTGTGTGTGTGTGTGAGTTATAATTCAGAGAGTGGCTTGGATCTCATACTGTTGTAATAATTATGTATAATTTTGTCTTAACAATAATTCAGAGCCTAAATCTAGGCCTAAATGGTATGACATGGCAAGGCTCTATTATACAGAGGCAACTGGTTTACAAAGATAAAGGCAAAGAACAGTGAATTATAGAAAATAAAATTACAAAAAATGACTGGAGATTTTTTTTTTTTTTTTATCACAACATTGCATTTCGCTCTAAACTCACATCTCCATTGTCCATGATGTATCTCAAAGTTGGCCCTATGAGAAGTACTAATGTTTTATAATCATGTTCATGTAGTATTTTTAAATAATATAATAGTGTTACACTACCTCACTACATCAAAAGGTGCAAAGAAGTCATTGTTTCACATCTGCTTGGCTGATGCATGTTAATTATTTTGATCTGTTTTTTGACAGTCTTTTTCCCCCAAGGGAATAAACCTTGCTGCATAGATATGCTTGACATTGTTGAGTTGCATATTAGCATATGACACACTGCCATACTGCTCCCTCTGTTGCATAGCTTACCAATTAATACCTTTGAAATCATAAATACCGCAATCAAAGCATAGCCCTTTGTCACTCAACCGTTTTTCTTAGTTCCCACGTGTACTGTTTGCCCATTTTCAATGGTAAGGTGGTGTTAAAAATGCAAATTAAATCTTGGAGTATATCACACAGGACTATGGTCTCTCTACCCAAACTCTGCTCTGTGGCCTCTTGTGTTTCCAGTGGTTAAAGTGAGATTCGGCAGGAGGGGGAAACTCAAATTTTGTGTCGGCACAAACAAAGAAAAATGTATAGAAGAAGAATGGGGTGATATTCTTCATTTATATGAGGTGCCGGAACTGCGTTTCTTCCCACTTCAGCCCCTGTGTGTTTCTAAGCAATGTTAAGGTTTTCAGCAGTGTGCCTTATCAGTATTGAAATCACCTCATGCTCCAGGGCAGTTTGTGGTTTATTCCTTGTTTGTAGTGTGGTAAAAGGACGTAATTATTGCTTTATTGTGGGAAGAGAGTAGTTTGAACTGTAAATTTTTGACTGCTGTAAAATCCTTGGCAATACTCACACTCAATACATTTCTGGACATTCAAAAAACTATTAAAATTCAACCTTTACATCTACACTGTATTGAAACTCATTAATGTTCATGTTTAATTGAATGATGTCTATTATGTATAAACCTTTCTGTAGGGCTACTTTTAATGTAGGCTGTTTCTCATAGGATCTGTATCTAAATAGGAGGTATTACAGGAAGTGAAATGAATGGACTTTTTGATCTCCAGTAAAGTTATAAAAACGAAGTGCCACTAGTGGGCAGCAGAGCACTGTGATTTAAATGAACTTTTTGCTCAGAATAATGTGAGGAGTCCAATGCAGAAGCCAAAACCTCTTTATTTCCTATCAGTGGAAGGAAACACAGAAAAGGATGTCAGAAGTGAATGCTTTTACTGCAGGCTGCTTCCATTCTTCCTGGACCTTACCTAATTTGTGCGAGTTATTTAGGTTGTTCAGTGACATTATTACATTTAGATGGCTAACACTTAGACTTAACAGGACTAACTCTAAGGTGAGGACAACACAAGACTCCTCAAAGTGGGATATGTCAATTAACATTCAAATCTAGCTATTAAAATCAACATAGTCTGTCTATGGCAGGTTTTTTGACAAAAACAACAATAATGTTGCAGTTAAAACTCGTCTTCCAATTTTCAGATCATATTTCCAGAAAGCATAAAACATAAAGTTGAGAGAAAAAGAAATTCCCAGCAAATACCCCATCCATGATTGCACAGCTGTTCAAAGAGCCACCTCACAACGTCACGTGGTACAGAACGGAACGCATGTATTTCATCCGCAGCAAGAAACTTGAGGAATGTGATTGAGGCCCGTTTTGTCCAATTACAGGTCTTCATGGGCCGTCTCCACCAATGACTATACAGCAGGAGGTGAGGCTGTTGATGGATCAGCTTGCAGTTGGGAAAGGCTGGAAACGCTGCTCCAAGAAAAAAATGGAAAAGAAGCTGTAACGCCAGATGCGCCCTCTTTCGTATACATTATTGCTTGTAACACACTTCGTTTTGAAAGGATAGAAGGCGTTGGCAAGTTCGCAACATATTCAAAGTATCTCAGAGATGGTAAGTTCATCAGGTCTTTGAAAGTCCGCAGTTGTTTTCATAACTTATGATTTTATTGATTAACAAAGTTTATATTTCATATTAGGAGTAGCCCAAGACATCTCTCTTCCGACAGGTTATGTTGTGCCTGCTTCCGAATTCTTAAGTGATACTTTTCTGCTTGTCCTTGCAAACAAACGAGTGTCCACATTGTTTTCTGAGCCATTTTTACTAGGCTCAGCTTGCTCGCAAGATTCCATTGATGTAACGTGGCGAGGACATGCTGCCAAGTTTAAATAACAATGTTGCCAAATGGACTAACCAGCCTCATGGTGTTTATACGACTTTTTATAGACATAAATGATGCACACAGCCTTACCTCTGGGGGTGTTGACTTTTGAGACGTAAACTCTGGACTTCAAAGGGTAAAATATTCAGAGTAATATTTAAACTCATGAATTGTCTTTTCTGTAAAATAGACTTATTCACGGACTTGTAGACCGAGCCTTCTTTTGCAGTTGCCTATGACATCTCTGAATTTCTTGAATGTAACGTTAGCCTAACGTATATAATGAGAGTTGACAGTTTTATCAGCCTATAGGCTATAGGCCTAATATTGTTTGTAGGATTTCTTTTCTTCACATTTAAAAATCTGAAATAACCCACCTCAAAACTATAGTAGGCTAACCACCTTTTAGAGTCCCAGAGCTTTGCTGGCACTAACGTCAGTAGCCTAGGCTATCCCACTGAATATGCCTAAGTTATTAGGTAAACTGAAAATTAAAAGTGCACTCATCTACGGTCAAGGGCACAGGTGCACATTTTTCTATCCTTCAAACCTCCGTCCATGCCATACTTCAGGGTTGAATATAATAATTTATAGCCTACTTGCCCATGGTCACGGACATTTTTTGTTCTGTTTTCAGATTAAGTTTGACCAATATCTTGATTGTTTTTAGACTAACCATTGTAGAGATGTTTTGTGTGTTCTCACAAGTAGGTGTAATGCTTGCTAGTGTAGGCCTACTGTATCGTGAATGAACGTTATCATGCCCCTGATTCAGATTGTTACAGATCCTTAGCATCTTTGGAATGCACTCTAATGGGAATAACCCTGCATGCTTTCATGCACTGACTCAGGTTGTGATATAGTCTGGCTTACTGAGTCTTGCTCTCAGGAATCTGTGTGCACAGGGTCTGACTGGACCAAAGATATGCCAGATGCGGTGAGCACTTTGATCTGCTTTTGTATTGTCTAGCACCATGCTTGTCCAGTTGACTTTACATCAAGCCTGCAGAGAGCTTGGAGCAGACAAGGGTTGTGCACACACTGCCGGTGATTTGCTAAGCAAATAACTAGGCAACTTGGCTGTGAAGAGAAGGCCTCCACCCAGCCTAAAGACTTCTAAAAATAAAGGAAGTGGGCATTTGTAGTTTCTTTTGTTTCCTTGATGGAAAGTCTTTCCACAACTCCCCCCTTTGTCAGAATGAACCAGTGGGTTGCGTTTGAGCTATAAGTATAGTCATTTTGCAACAATTTCTTCTCGAAGAACTACTTGTTGTTGTGGTGTTTTTTCTCTCTTTCATTGTGATTTCTTATTCATGGTGGAAATTGTTGTTTTCAGCTACTGAAAGTGGGATGCTCTTCTGCTCATTTGATTTGACTGACATTACTCACCAGTGTGGTTTTGAGGCAACTGGTTTCCAAAAAATGTTATGTCACGTTCTTAGACAGCAGTTCACTATCGGTCACAGCTGGGTCTGTGATATGCTAATTGCTAAAGCTACTGTGCCATGCCTAAAAATGTCTCCTGGGATTGTGGAGATTAGGAGGAGAAGCAGAGGGGTAGCTGGCAGTGTGTGCGCTGGCCAAGAGCTAATGTGCATCGCTGGAAAGGCTGACATACTTGCCATTGCTCCAAGAACTGGGAAGTTCACATTTCAAATCAGTACCAACATTGCCCCCCCACCACACAGCAACTGCGTCCCCGGAGATTCGCATAAAAATTCAGCACATAACTCTTCTCCTGGTGGGATTAGCCGATGATCCAGCATTGTCACATTCCTCGTCTACGTTTTCTCACATAGCTGGATTGTTGTCAGAGTGCATCGTGTTGTTCGTAGCAAGGGATCCTAGTCATGCCCAATGAGTCCATGTTGGCAGTGATGAAGGAAAGACTGACTTGAGTTCAGTGGACTTTCTTCATTCCCTAGAGGACAGTTAAGGCCTGCGTGGAAGAGTATAAATACACATAAAAACTGCAGAACGTTTCTGAAGTTTTCTCGAGGTCATGCAGCATAAATCAGAGCATTTGGGGGGCTGCCTATTCTATTGATATGGTAATGATTGTGGTGGCCATAAAGAATCTCCAAGACTTTTTAGCATAGACTGGAACTCTCTAAGCATAGCCTACTGTGTTCTGTGATCTAATCACAAATCGAGATCTTGCCTTATAACCATCTGTAGCCTATATGATTTGTCTTACATATAAATGGTTGATGTGTATAAGGTTTGTGAACAAAAAATAGCTTCATATCTTCAGCAGTCTCGATTCAACGCAGATATTTCTTCGGGAACTGTTGAATTCTTAGCCCATTAAGGCATTAAGCTATTTCTTTGTGATGTATGGGTGCTGTAGCATAACATGCTAATGCAAGGGTGGGAAGCCTCTCCTTGAGCGAGTCTGACTGTGGTAAATGTACTGCAACATAAGTCTCTCATTTAACCGAATGGATCAAAGGCTGAAGCAGGGAGGGTCCATTGGATGGCGACCATTCTTCCCTGTGCCGTTCCAAATGAGACTTAGCTGGTATGTATCCCATGGGAGCAGTCAGCGGAATATTTAGGTCACACATAGTTGAACAGGAAGATTCCCCTGGAGCTGATGTTGACTTGTAACACTACTTTTCTTTCCCACCTTCCCCTTGATGCAAGATCCTACAAGCCTGCTCACTCTGGGAGTGTAGGTGAAGGCTAGCCTGAGGCAGAGCACTCCAGAGTATGGCAGGGGATTCTGAGGCCCTTCCAGCACTGTCTGCACTGTAAAAGACAGTCACACACACACACACACACACACACACACACACACACACACACACAAATCCAACTAGTGAAATGCCCTTTGCCTGAGGGTCGACATTTCTACGGGATTCATTTTCCACACCCCATATAATTACAGCTGGCGTAGTCAAATGTCCTGCTCCAGCTGAAATTGATTGCTGTGTCCTCGCTTGCAACACACAGTAGATCCCATAGAGCTTTAGCACAGAAACTCTGGAGCAGTGGACTGTGAAGTCCAAAACATTGGGAGAGTAATCTGACTCTCGTCATTATGGATACAATGACTATCCATCACAGCTACTGGATTGTTGTCAGTGTAAAATACACTATTGTTGGAATGAATATGTATTGTTCCCAGATGAATTTCTGTGTTTGTGTGCCTGTGTGCTCACGCTCAGTCACGCTTGCCTGCCTGTGTGTGTGTGTGTGTGTGTGTGTGTGTGTTTGTGTGTTTGTGTGTGTGTGTGTGTGTGTGGTGAGGGTGTCCACATGTTTCTTTAAGTGGGTGGCGTAAGCGGTAGATGTCAGGCAGAAATCAGCTCTGGACTCGCTCAGCCCCTGACAGCCCATTTGTGTGGAGGCCAAGCCCTTGGAGCTGGTGGTTCATTCTGCTGTTCACTCCTCCTCCTCCTAGTCCTCCTCTTCCTCCTCCTCCTCCTCCATATGTCCTATGCCTGGCACAACCAGGGCCCCTGTCAACAGAGAAGAGTGGGAGAGAGAGAGAGAGAGAGACACACACACACACACACACACACACAGACTGGATGCGGTGGACTGAGGAAAGTGGAGAGAATGCAGAGGTGGAGGGCTAAGATGGATAGAAAGAATGCACTGTATGAAAGAGTGAACTGACAAAAAAGAGCGAGACTCAGAGTGAGTGAAAAGAAAGATAGAAAAACACTCAGTCTGTCTGGCTGAAAACGGACAAAGGCAAATGGTTTAGCTCAACAGATAGAAACAGAAGTTGAGCACAGTCGGGGGGTAAATCATGTCATCCGGCGAAGCGGGCGTAAAGAATGAGAAGGTGAACCGACATTCCATGAACTGGCCAACGAGAGCCGGGGCTTTGTAAAGGGGAGGGTGCGGGGGCGGATTTTAGTATGCCGCAGCAGCTCCGACTGTCCCCCCTCGCCACTAAAGGCCTTTGTCATCTCTTCCATTCAGACGGGCCCATAGATGTGCTTGGGGGAATTCACTGCAGTGTCTGAGTACAGTAGGATTGGCGGAGGTGCATAACGCAGTGCCAAGCTCTCCACAATGAGCTGCAGGGAAGGAGAAAGAAAAGAGATGGAGAGGTTGACAGGAAAATAGAATAAGATGGGGAAGAGTGTGTGTGTGTGTGTGTGTGTGTGTGTGGTGTGTGTGAGACAGAGAGAGAGAGAGTGAGACAGATGGACAGAGAGAGAGAGAGAGTGAGTGTGCGGCAGTGTGTGTGTGTGTGTGTGTGTGTGTGTGTGTGTGTGTCTCAGGGGGAGATAGCGAGGCAGAGTGAGTATGAGTGATTTGAAAACGCATACAGACGAGTTGGCAGGCAGCTTGACATGAGAGAGACAGACACAGATGAGTGTTGCTCACTAGAAGTGTGTGGAGAGGCCCAGACTTGTTTGAAAGGAGGTTGTGTTTAGCCTGTCACTACACACACACACACACACACACACACACACAGAGACCTACAGTTGTCATCAATGGAATTTAACATTTCGCTCTCTTCTCTCACCAGTTCCCCTGTCAGTGCCTGTCAAAGATGTGATCGTCAGGCAACACACAAACAAATCTTCCACATGTTCCATCGAGCCCCTCCTGTGAGGGTTCTCCCCCTTTGGGTCTATGTGATCACATGACTGTGTAGTACTGACACACAGGCATACGGAACCGTGTCAGTTGGCATATGTGAGGCACCTTTGCTTGCAGCATTCGCCAGCTGTTTTGGATACAGAGCAACAAGTGTAGTGTATTAGCAGTGAGCCCCAAATAACTGTTTCCTGCATCCCAAAGAAAAGGAGAGAAAGATGGACTTGGGGAAGGGGGAAAGGGGGGCACAGTGCTACATTGCAGACGTGTAATGACACGCTTGGCCGAGTCTGTCATCAGGCTGGGCCGCTTCCTTTCATCCCTGTGGTGTCAGAGCAGCCACCCCATACTAGAAAGCTGGAGCTGAGGAATGTGAGGAGAGAGGGAGAGAGAGAGAGGGGGGGGATAGATAGAGAGAGAGATGGATGGATGCATGGATGGAGAAAGACAGACAGAGAGAGGGAGAAAGAGAGAGAGAAGGGAAAGAGAAAAGCAGGTCATTTGAATTCCGTAATTCTAGTTGAAGGGGTCTACATAAGGTTGACACAAGACTGTTACAAACATGACATCATTCATGCTAATGCTGTCATTCAGTTTTTGTACTGTTTGCGTCCCAAATGACACCTAATGACAGTTATAAACATGAATTAAATGTCATTAATGTTCATGATTCCCTGTCATGACATGTTTATAGCTGGTGTCACCATGTAGACCCCCTCAAATAGAGTGTCACCAAATTCCTTCCTGCTCAAATTTACCAAATATTCTTTCTTTCTTTCTGTCTGTACTGCATATTATGTAGAGGCCTTTGTCCAAATTAATCAGTATATTCTACTACTGTAACTGAATGCATTTGGAATGCATTTGGAGAATGTGTGTGTGCAGTAGTAACTTCATAATATTACATTTTCTCCTCAGCCATTTACGTCATGGCAATGACTCTTGAAGGAGACTCCTTCCCTTCTTATTGTGGTTTTATTATGACACATACAGGAAATGACTAAACCATTGTGGTGCATAATATGCGGAGACTCGCTGGTTATTAGTTTTGAATGTTTTAACCGCTACAGTTCTTATCCCAGTCAGATACAATGCATATTGGTTTTGATGCATGTTTTTCCAGAACCCTCATCTTTCAGTACCCAGGGAACATGGATCCTACACTCACTGTAAACATACTGACAGATTCACTTAGCACATAGAAGGAAGAGGCACATACACACACGCAGACACAAACGCAGTTTCTCTCTCTCTTCCTCTCTCTCTCTCACACATATATATGTATATACACACACACACAAACACTGTTTCTCTCTCTCACTCAAACACACACACAGTCACGCACACACACACACAGGAACACCTGATTCCTGGACTTCTTCCTCTCTTCCTCTCCCCTCCCATCCTCCATCCTTCCGCTCCCACAGCAGAAGTAGTGAGAACAGAACAGAACGCCACAGCAGCACAGGCCTGGGCTGAGCCGACAGGTCATTTGTCAGTCACACTGGACGTCCTTCATGTCTTCCTTTGTGGTCTGACTGACAGATGTTGTCTTGGTCATTAAAACAACCACCTCCCCTCCTCTCTCTCTGTCTGTCTCTCTCACCTCTCTGTAGAAATACACGTAGGGGGAAAGGAAGAACCTGTTCATTTTGACTCCATTCGTTAAATTGTTAGAAATACATTCTGGCATACAGATGTTTTAATTTAATTGGTTGTCCAGTGTGATTGGTAGCTAAGGCGGTTTAGAATGAATGATTCACCGGAAAGGGAGACTGCACTTAAAAAAGGGTGGTGTGTTTTGTCTCTGCCCTGACTGGTGCCATACACCCAGGGTGTGCACCAGAAAGACAATTATGTCCACCCAGTTTTGGCATCTCCGCAGACAAAACAAGCTTTCAGCCCTCATAAGGCATTATCTTTTGGCTCAGTCTCTCTCTCTTTCTCTCTTTTTTCTCATTTCTCTCTCTCTCTCTCTCTCTCTCTCTGTCTCTCTCTCTCTCTTTGTCTTTTTGCATGGTGTTGTATTGTATTGTCCCACAGCAGGCTGCTGCCTCTGTCTGTGCAAACCACTCCTCTGTCCCTCTGATAGCTGGAGTGGGCCATGGGGGTCAGCTTTGACAGACGTTGAGTATTGTGTGCTGCTCCGGGTCGAGCATGTCTTCACGTGCCAGAGGCTTTTCTTCTCGTTTTTTTTGTTTTGTTTTGTTTTTTCCTCGCCTGCTCCTCTCTCTCTCCCTCTCTCTCTCTCTCTCTCTCTCTCTCTCTGTCCGTCCGTCCTTTCAGAGTCCCTGCTCACCGAGGCCGCCGGTGCGCAGCCCCAAGGACAGCCGTTCAGCCCTCATGTACAAAACATGTCAACTCCGCCACAAAGGGCCTCTTATTCTATGCAATGACTTCATCTCCCCCCACAGGCTCTTCCTTGTCCTGGATTCAGTTTTATATTTTTTTTCTCCCCCTCTCTCTCCATTTCTCTCTATACAGCTCTGTAAAAGGCTGCATGGAATTTATGGCTGAATCCCAGCCTCCTCCCTAAACCCTGAGCCCTCATAGCCTTACATCATTGGGTGGCCAAACTACACCCCAGGGGCCAATTGAGCCCTTTCTGCTCTTTCAAGGGGAGGCCTGCCACGAATTAAAGAAATGAATGCAATTATGTGGCCCATTGTAATATTAACCTAAAATTATATGTGCATGGCAGACCATGGTGTCAGAATTGTTTGAGTGACATGTTTGCCAGTATAATCATTAAACAGTCTAGCATGGTTTAAATGACCTGCGGATTTGCTGATCTACGGTAGTTCAGTCGTTCTCTCACTTGACATTAAACTTAATTTTGCATAAGCTCTAGGCAGCTTTTGTTTTTCAGTATGCAGTACATAGCACCAGTTTGTCTCCTGACTTACAGTTGCTGGTAAGAATCAACCAATCCAATCAATCAATAAATCAATCAATCACAAATTCCATTCAGGTCTGTTAAGTCTTTTAGGGTTAATGACCAAATCCCAATACCCTACCTATCTTTCACATGGAGACAGTAAAAGGCCTCCTCATGCCCCTGCATGTTTTGAACCTTTTTTTCTGAAGGCGTCTTAGATGGATTACACACAAGAGGTAACACTGGAAGAGGATTAGATGTAGAGTTTGTGTGCGGAACGTGGGGGTATGGTGAGGGAGGTGTGTGTGTGTGTGTGTTTGGGGGGAGGGGGGTGTCTGTTTGCTCATGTCTCATTGAGATCCACTGAAGCAGGGCCTGCAGTCTCGAGCCTTTAAAAATCCACTCGGCTCATGTTTATGAATGAGTTTGCCACCTGGCTGATCACACAGCGTCTCACCGGTCACACTAGGTTGATCATTGACCTTTGAATCAATAACCAACCCCTCGCTCAGGTTAATGACGCATAAGGGAGGTGATGCCGAGAGTCTTTAGCATGTTCTGAATTACTGATCATGCAGAGGAGGTGCCCTGGACCAGGATGGCTCTGGAAATAATTAGCCCCTGCCGTGAAGTCGTCCCCAAAGTTACGCTACCACCGCTTCGCGAAGAACCTCTTCTACACACTCTGCTTACACGGGCATAGAGGGCGTCCCTTTCACTTACTCTGTAATAAGCGTGTCATTCCAATGTGCTACGCTTTCATTAAAAAGTAATGAAACTGTGATATAAAGTTGGGGACTCAATATTGGCCTGTCTTGAGCGGTGAAAAGCTACATTGACGCTAGGCAGGCCTGTCCGCCTTGATGTCAAAATACAATAGCTGTTGGCCCCATGACGTGCGTTAGCGCATAATGGGGAAGCCTCTTGGTTAATCAGTCAATGTCTCTGGCCACAACAAAAGCTTTGCTCAGCATTCCACGGGAATTACTGTTTTTCTTTTGCGTTTTTTTTGTTTTCTGTTGTTCTGATTAGCAACTGTGCACAGATGCTCATCATTCAAACAGGCAGAAGGAAGCCTTTAAGTCTGTGTTTGTTTTATTCATCTGTGTGTTTAATTGCAAAGAAAAAAAAGCATCAGGTGTTTTACATCACCCACTCACGATTGCACTCACCCACAAACTCAAAGATCACATTGTTTATCCGAGTAGCTGAGCATCGTTTGGCTTGGCAGCGAACATGGTCAACAAATGAGAAATTTAACCATGCCTGTTCACAGCAGTGAGAGTTTATTACTCTGGCAGACAGAGTAACAGATTGGTGTATATTGTGTGGTATGAATCTGAACTCTCCTTCTTCTCCTCTCCTCATCTCTCCTCCTCCTCTTCTCCTCCTCCTCTTCTCCTCTTCTATCTCCTTTGCTCCAGGACTGCGCGTGGGCCTGAAGCAGACGTCAGACTGAATCGGTCTCCTCGTCCCCCCTCCACGCCCTGAACAGCATGGATGTTGAAGACTTCCCTCCACCCCCTCCCGAAAGTAGGCCTCCTCACACCTCTGCCCTGAGTTCAAGTCTCTCCACCATTTGCTCAAAATTCACACTCCTGTTTCTGTTACAGTAGCTTGTTTACATGAGCAGTTGTCCCACCCCCCCCTCTGAATAATTTTACGAAGTGTGATTCTTAAAGTTGTTTATTTTGAACCAATTGATAAATTCCCCATGCTGGTGTTTGTTGTTTAGGTATGGAAAGTGTTTGTTGGTGTAGCTGGGATCGGTTGACATGATGTCAGTTATACAGTATATTGGAGTAATTGCTACCTCTGCTTGCATTCTGTATGCTGTCTTCAAGCAATGGGGCTTATTGTCATACAGTTTGCACACCTGTGTTACATGTGCATACATGTAGGAACAGCATGGAAATATGAGCAGAGAGAGTGTGTGCCTTATGAAGGTGATGTGTGTGTGTGTGTGTGTGTGTGTGTGTGTGTGTGTGTGTGTGTGTGTGTGTGTGTGTGTGTGTGTGTGTGTGCGTGCGTGCGTGTGAGAGAGAGGTGCACAGGGTAGCAAAATTGAAAGGTGAAGAAGAGTGACGTGAGCGAGTTAAGAAGAGAGACAAAAGAGGAGAAGTGTGCGAGCGTAAACACATTCCTCTCCCTGGCCACTGAGGAACGTGTGGGACGTGAAGCGAGGGAGCAGGGAAGCGCGAGAGAAAAGGAGAGAGGAGGAGGAAGAGAAAAGAAAAGAAAAGAAGAAATGCAGAGCAAGAGCCAGGCAGCAGAGCAGCCTCCGTAGTCACAGCTCCCCTCAGCTTTGCTGCGTCACCCAGAGAGAGAAATGGAGAGAGAGAGAGGGAGAGAAATGGAGCGAGAGAAAGAGAGACACTTTGGGAGGGAAAGCCATAAAGGAAATGTGGGAGTGCGAGTAGACCAATCTGTGGGAGGAAGAGGAGACAAAAGAAGACATAAGTAGACATGAGAGAAGGGCAGTTTACTCGACAGTGAGTGATGGTTAGAGGCAGTGGAAAGAATTTTTTTGTTGGACTACAGACTACCGATGGGTGTTGAGGAGGGAGAGTGAGTGAGTGAGTGAGCAACTGAAAAGTTGGAGATTGAATGTGAGATTGAGCCAAACGGACACTGAGAAAGATGAGATTAGTGATTCAGAAAGAGGGCTAATGCAAGAGATCAGGCTTAGAGGGGGGAGGTGGTGGGGCGGCGGGGGTGTCATGTGAACCACAGACATGCCTGGACTCCAGCTGGGCCTTCGCCGGGCTCCGTTGCCACGGCGATGCCAGTGCACAGAGTGACCCCGGTGACTAATTTGCCTGTATGCAGCACCCCGGCATGAGCAGCGAGCCTGCAGAACAGAATCTATATTGTGGTTATGAATCGACAATGGCCACCCGCCGGGGACAATTCCACCCCTGTGTGTGTGTGTGTGTGTGTGTGTGTGTGTGTGTGTGTGTGTGTGTGTGTGTGTGTGTGTGTGTGTGTTCACTGACGGAGTGCAGGGGTCTGCTCTTGTGAAGGACTCGTAGCTAATACTACCATCTGCACCTCAGCGATCCATCCGCATGGCACACATTTAAACCGGCCCCAACAGGCTAGAGACAATGCCTCTGCATGTTTACACTGGCACAGCGCCCACATGTGACACTATAACTATGTGTCTAATTGTGTGGGGGGATTCTGTGCAGCATCCTCACTGATCTAAAGCTCCATTGCATAGCATTGGATTCCGCTTTTGATTGCAATTACAATGTATGAGGAACTGGAGAAGTTGAAGTTTTGTTATAGTGTTTTGGTACTTTGTATGATTGATGTTTTGTGTCTTGTCATCATTGCCTTCAACGTGTTTGAAAACTCAGTGTGTGTGTGTGTGTGTGTGTGTGTGTGTGTGTGTCGCCCCAGGCTTTCTGTGGAATTTGTGGTGCATATTCAGCTCTGTAATCAGTGCTCCTCCTGCTGTGACGAGAGTCAGTGGAAACTCTCTCTCTCTCTCTATCCCCCTCTCTCTCCCTCTCTATCCCTCTCTCTCTCCCATTCTCTCGTGCCTTATCTCTCTCCCCAGCCCTTCATTAGAGCAGATAGGAGCTGATAACCTCCTTCTGGGCTCTCTAGGCTTTCCAGTGCAGAGATCTGCCACGTCTCTTCATTCAGTTCTCCCGTCTCGCTCCTTATTCACACCACTTCGTTTCTGACAATTTCGCTGCTCTCTCTTTCTGTTTATCTCTCTCCACCTCTCTTGTTATTTCCATTTCCCCCCACCCTTTTCTGCATTGGCTTGCTCACAGTAGTTAGAGCTGTAGAGAGAGTAGAGCTGTTTTAGACAAGCCTTGAGAAGCCCACATTGAGGTCTCTAGCACGGGTCTGGACAATGACAGTGTAGGCCTGGAGAGGACCCCTCAGCCGCCCCCACGCTCCCCACCCTCCTCCAGGAAGTGCCCGTGTGGGTGATTTAAAGGGGTCACATTTCAGAAGTGCATCCTGAATCTGGTGCCAGAGATAGCCAGATGAACTGTGAGCTGTGATGTGAGGGCCAGGTCTAGCACAAAGGGTTGAGCGATGGTGATTGGTGTTTTGAAGGGGCAACAGGCAGCGTAGCCTTTGGGGAAGTGCGTGGAAAGACATAAAAGGACTTGAAGAACAAGAGGCGACAGGCACAATGACTGACCCTTGCCTTTGTGCTTGAAACAAGGTGCCTTCCGGATGTGTGGATGTGTTTTGGCATTTTTGTCTCCCATAAACTAGTCCAACAGTTTAAAAGCCCTTAACTTCATCCGTCCTCGAGCTAAAGATTCCTCTTGCAGGTTCTAATTGCATTAATGAAAAGATTTAATAAAGCTACCCTTTCTCTTGTATTGAATTCCCTCTGTGGAATTTGCTATATATTTACACAGAGGTAGAACAGTAGATTTGGCGGACTTGAATCCACTCAGGTTACAGTTCACCGTTGCATGAGTGCATCATGTCTCTCAGGGCCACGTGGAAACAAGTGACTCATAGCAGCAGGAAATTGGACTGCCCCCCCCCATCTCCAAAAAAGAAAATACATGGAATATTTGCTTGTTTGTGATCCTAATGGTCAGGATATTGGGCTCTAGTGACCTGCAGCCTGCCAGGAGCGCCGTTGTTTCGCCGGCGCGAGGAATCCGTGGTATTCCTGAGGGCAGAGATGTGCCAACCCTGCCTGCCGCTAAGCTTTGTTGACTTAAGGAGATAACGCCCGGCGCGGTTGGAAGCACAGCTTCCTGAGCTATGGCCCTATGTGCACGCACACACACACACACACACACACACACACACACACACACACACACACACACACACACACACACACACAGTGCAAGTGGCATTTCACCAACTATGCAGGAGAGCCAAAACAAAAATGACTAAGCTTTCACCTATTTAAAACACCTTCATCCTACATCCTTCCGGCTGTAACTGCTTCTGTTCATAGTTAAAGCCTTAGGTTTTTGTTTAATAACTCTAAATCTGTGAACATTTTATAATTCAATAATTTTGTTAGTAGAAAGAGCTCACTGAGACCTTTCAAATGATGTATATAACTCAATTTTGACCTAAATGTCACTTACACCCTTTTTGCCACTCACCCCCTCAACATTTACATATACAGTATACAGTATACATCCCCCAGCCCTAAAATCCAGTCCTACAGTAGAGAAGCTGTAATGTGGGAGTGAGGGCAAGTGGAGGAGAAGGGTGGGGAGAATGAATGGAGAATGATGCATTCCTTTCGCACTCTTTACCGCAGTGATCTCACCGGCCTGAATGTGTCCTAGGGTTTAGGGAGGCCCTGCTCCATTTCTCCTCTCCCTCCCTCCCTCTCTCTCTCTCCCTCCTTCCCTCTCTCCCTCCCAACATATATCTCCTGTTTCAGAGGGGTTTCAGCTGACTATCTAGTGCTAAACTGGAGAAACTTGTTTGTTAGAGCCAACTTACTAGTGCACATTGGTTTGTAGGCATAGATACATTCATCAGGTTGGTGTTTGTTTGAGTGGAGTTTGTGTCACATTTACATAGTTGGTTGAAGTCTTCCTGAGTGTAAACTGCACTTGTGTGAAAGGGATAGATAATCATAATACACACAGAGAAAAACGTTTCTTACTGTTTTGAGCAAAATGTATGTTCAGGCAGTTGGGGCACATTGGCCTACTTTTAATACCTTTTATTGCTTCTAATTTATCAGAATTTTTTTCTACCTTGCTTGCTTGATTTTTGTCACTCAGTGGTGTTCTTTATTAGCCTGACAATGTTCATACGTATCATGGTCTGGGCACGGTCCTCTGGGGCATGTTTACATCGGTAGAGAGTCTACCGGCCAATAGCGAAGCTGATTAGACGAGCTGTCCAATCGTTTCAAACCAGAAGTGAATGCCCTCCCCCGCAGTATAATCACGTCAGGTTAAAGAACCTCCAGACCATGAATACGGATGAACAGCAGTATTATGGCCGGGCTATGTCAGGCTAGTTCTTTATGGCTTTTGGTGAGATGTGTACGTCTGTTAGAGTATTGTTTGACCTAGATGAGAGGGTATCAGGCCTTCAGCAGTGAACACGGTGAGCTTCAGGGCCAGAGAGCATCATGGGAGATTGTGGCGTTTTCCTGGCGTGTCGCAGGGAGGTGCGAGGAAAGGGTTTCCTGTCTCCCTGATTGCATTTCCTCCTTTTCCTGAGCCGCACTCTCTCTCTCTTTCATCTGTTCCCCAGTTGTGTGGACCTTGTCTTCCTCAGCTTCTTGTCAAGCTGCTTTTGGCAAGATTCAAACAAACGTTTGTCTCAGAAGCGCTGTTGTCTCTGAGCTGCTGTGTTGTTGGAAATCCCCCCCATGTTCGCATCCTGTAAAAATACATCCTCGACAACAGTGTGTGCACTTGTATATGCCGAATCAAATTATGTGTTATATTATATTTATATGCCATTTCCCTTTCCAGTCAAGGTCATGGTGTAAGAATCCAACCCTTTTGGGTGGTTAATGACAGACCTTCTGTTGTTCAAAGTAATTTAGTCTATGCCTGCTGGAGGGGTCCTTTACACACCCTAAGCCATAAATAAGTTAAGACCTTTGAAGAGCAGCTGGGGTCAGTTAGTTTGCTCCAAGCAGCCATAAATATACCGTAGTCTGAACAACTTTGGGGTTAAAAGATGTTTTGTCTTGAGAGCATTTTCTTGTCTTGAGAGAGTTTTTGTGTTAGTCATCTCAAGGTAGGGCAAGTTTTGGCCTAAGTTTAAACTTGCTGGCATTCCATGGTCTTTGTCAGGGAGGATCCTAACTTTCATCTGTGATTTTCTGTGTAATGTTTTCTGTCAGAGGCATGTTGGTGTCTGTTTTTCCCCTTTTCCCTCCTTATGTACACTATTTTTCACATTTTTTCTCTCATCTCCCATCTTCTTCTCAGTGTTAGCGGAGGACATGGCGTTAGATGACGAAGATGAGGGTGAGCAGTTTGACTTCGACGACAGCGGCGACGATGTCCCGGAAGCCGACCGCCCTCCACCTGCCCCTCCCGCTCCCGACTACACAGAGCAGGGCATGCTGGGAGGTGAGTGCCCTCCACCTCCACCCGAGGCCTCGGCTCCCCTCTCTGCGCAACCCCACCCGAACCCCACTCCTGAGGCCAGCCAAGCCCCAACCATGACCACCACAGCCACTGATGCAGCTTTCCCTCCTCCACCACCCCCAGAAGAGGGCTCTGAAGCCCCCAGCTCTGTAACCACTAACCCCAGCACTCCTGCCTCAACGTCTGCTGCTTCGGAGGCTCCATTACCCCCACCCCACCAGGAACAGCCTCCACCCTCTAATGCCCCTGCCCCAGAGACTGACTTGCCCCCTCCACCCCCAGAGGATGCTACTGCTACTGCTACTGTAACTACTACTGCTGCTGCTGCTCTAGACGCTGGACAGAAAGGTGCGTACAACACCACTGGTTTGGGAAGACCTAAACTGTTTATGCTTTAACAAATGTGAACCCTACAAAACCCTACTTGTTCACTGTACAGTCAGTGGAAAATACACACACAGTCAAGTCTGCCATATGTTTAATAGACATTGTTTTTACAGTTATAATATTACTGTAGTTTGACTTCTATGCTTTAAACAGAGCAGAAAAATGTTGAAAGTGTCTATTTACTATACTGCATGCCTGCCAATTCGCCTCAGTGTATTTTGACCCACAGCCTTTCTTGCCCACTTTAGTATTAGGAGATGAAGTGTGCTTATTTTCTGTGATAATTAAAAGTCGGTCATTATTATTAATGCAGCATATGTCAGTGAGAATCCATTTTATCCCTGGCTAAGTCATCTTTTCATTTCTCCTAAGACTACAGATGGCATTAGCTATCATGTCACTAATGGGACCCTTGATCACTCAAACCACTTTGAACGAGACCTCTAAAATCTCACCAGGCATGGGGTAGACTAGAGAATCAAGCCCTGTGTGTGTGTGTCCTGTTTGCAATCTGGATTCCCCCCGGAGCTGTTTAAAAGACTGTGGTCCTGTTAGCCATCACAGCCAGCTGTGGGTGACCACTGCTCTCCACCCCAACCCAACCCCACCCCATCTACTCTCCCTTTCTCTCTCTCTCCCTCTCTCCCTTTCTTCTCTCCCCTCTTCTCTCCTCTTCCTCCACTTGAGCTTGAGGGCCTCTCTCTTGTCCTTCTCTGTGCCCGGGCGCTGCTCTGCTGCTTGGCAGTATTTGGCCGCCGCCTGAGCCTGAGCCCGCCGCCTCAAGTGTGCTTTTGTGAGCTTTGCGCAGTGGGGTGTAAAAGGGCGGGTGGGGATGGTGGTGGGGGTGTGTGGGTGATTTGGTGATTTTTATCAGCTCCAGAATAGCACTGCAACAGAAGGCGCAGAGTCTGAGACTTTAAAAGAAAATAATGTTATCTGCTCCTCTCTTTCCAAAACGAACTGCTGGGTTTAAAAGAACGGGCCCTGATGTGAGCTGTGATGTCTGCTGTTTGAGGAGTGACTCATGACGACTCGGTGAATCATCTGATGTGGATTTGTTGCAGGGTCACATAGGAGACCAGCAAAGTATCTGGAATGTGTACTATGCTAAACGGCTAAACGGGGTTCCATTTCCTAAAAGCATACAGTAGTTGCTAACCAGTTAGCAACTTAGTTAGTTGTCAATGGAAAATTGCATTGCAACCAACATGGTTGCTAACTTAGTTAGCATCTATGCTTATGGGAAACGAACCCCAGGAAGCATAGTTCTAAAAGCATAGTTGCTAACTTAGTTGCTAAGTTTCTTGGTTACAATGTAATTTCCCATTGACAAGCAAAAAGGTTGCTAACAGGTTAGTATAGTGACTATGCTTTTGGGAAACAGAGGCCGGTACTATATAGTACAGGGGAATGCATCCTCACATGACTTTTTAAAAAAGTCTAGTCTCCCTGGAGTCACGGACTGGGCCCACTGGGGTCCTCTTATGGCTTATACAAAAGGGCCCACTCCCAGTGATTGCATGCACAAGTGAACAGAAGTGGTGTTGTGCTCTTCACCAGATGAAGGAATGTCCATCCAGGCTGCCGGCCCTCCTACCGCAGCGCCCCGGGGCACCTCCCAAGGGAAGGTCAACCCTTACTCTGTGATTGACATCACCCCCTTCCAACCACAGCAGCTGCTGCAGCAACAGCAACAGCAACCACTACCGCCTCAGGCCTCTGTGCCCGCCTCTTCCCCTTCCTGCCCTGCTGCTGAGAAAGAGCCTGAGGCCCAGGAGATGGTGGCTAGCAGTCCTGGCGTGCCCTCTGGTTACTCTGTGCCTGTGCCCTGTGGCTATGCTGTGCCCTCCAACGTGCCCATGATCACGCCAGCCTACACCACCCCTGTCATCATCAGACACCTCTCTATGGATGAGGATGGTAACGTTTTTTTTTTTTTAATAATGCCCGCCTTGCCATTGCCTGTCTACCCTTTCATTTTGTCATTCCAACATCATGTGCTCCCTCTTTTTCTTCTCATCACATTTCATTATGTGTCGATTCGATTCCCTGTCTCTTCACTTCTCCTCTTGCCTCTCTGCACTCTCTCTCTCTCTCTCTCTCTCTCTCTCTCTCTCTCTCTCTCTCTCTCTCTCTCTCTCTCTCTCTCTCTCTCTTTTCTGCCTCTGTTGCGTTTCCATGAGGAAGTGACCACTATATTTAGCCCCCCTTTTGGCTGTGGTGATTTTCCTGTTTTCTCTAGGCTGTTACAGAAGCTCTCTCCAGATGTGTGGCTTGGCTCACCCAAGGGGATAAAATTGCCATGTAATTATACAGCTACCACAGTCTGAGCAGAGAGAAGTCCTTTCAGTCCCAGACCGAGCAACTTTTTGGTTACACTTTGTCACTTTGGGTTGCACCAATATGATAATTTCATATAATGAATGAATGCTTTAACAACATCTTACGTGCTATTGAAAAGCATCAGTAGATGAAATTATCCCATTCCAGACTAAGACTGAAACTGTCTGCTCGTTTATCTCTTCTCTGTCCTTGTTTTGACAATTGAATTGAGTTGAATTACATGCAAAAATCTTTTGCTGACCTCTAGTGGTGATTGTTTGTGAGTGCAGCCATGCCGTATGTCTGCTGTGCCCCTTGCAGTGATTTGTTAACGCTGATCTTAACCATTTTAAGGATTGTCCTCCCTTTTTTTTTGTTTTTGCAGTAACCGTAGTGGGTACAGGAAATACCTCTGCAGACAGGTGAGTGTAAAAATTAATTGCCGTTTTTTTACAGTTGACTTTCAACAAGTGTTACTAAATTAGTGTCCATCATCGTAATACTACTGTGGAGTTTTTGCTATAGGTTACTGTCTGGGTACTGATTGTATTCATAGCCTCATATCTTTTCCCATTCGGTTTTCAGTGTATTTACTGAAGAGGTCATCAGAGAGGAAGATGCGTTGACCAAGTGGGTGTCTGACCCTGCAAACACCGCCTGGATGGAAAGTAAGTGTCCTTCTCTTTCAGAGCACAGCTGATGTCAGACTATATAAGGGACACAGATAATACGTAGGGTACATAAGTGCTGACTCGGGATGTCACCTAAAGCCGTGTCATGGGTTATAGAAGCATGACATCCAGTAAACTCAACTCCTGCAGGAGTCCCATGCTTCTTTCCTACTTGCAAAAAAAAACCCTCCTTCCATTCCCACTTCCTTCTCCTTTTTTTGAGGAACCGTGCTGCCATCGTGTCTTTCCTTCAGAGCCCACAGTGCTAGTCTTCACTGTCATTGTGACCACACACACACACGCTGACTCCTTCATGTCCATCCTTGTTCCTTGAGCTGTGAAAAGATCAAAAATGGGCCATCGTTTGTTTTTGTTTGTTTGTTTGCGTAGGTCCAGATGAAGTGATTTATGATGACGTGCCACGTGAGAATTCAGATTCGACAGGTTAGTAGAGCTATTCTCTCTCTCTCTTCTTTTCTTTTAAGTGTTCGCTCACATCACACACTTGCTTTCACTTCCATTTCTTCTGCTCAATGGCCGTTAGTGATTGAATATCCTTCATAGGCCTATTCTTCAAAGCAAAAACCTTGTAGTGAGCAAGCACACTTCTCTTGGTTCATTTTGTGTTTAAGCATGGCTACAAGCTAAATATTAGCCTCTATATAGTGTGTGTGTGTGTGTGTGTGTGTGTGTGTGTGTGTGTGTGTGTGTGTGTGTGTGTGTGTGTGTGTGTGTGCTGTAGCTATACAGTAATATGTATACTTCTTTAAGACAGCCCATCTACTCTTAGAAATCTGATGCCTTTGCCTGTGATTCTATTGGTTGTTACCTTCTGTATTCAGCAGTATTTGCTGCCCACTGTGGCAGAATGTCACATGAGCTATCATCCTTCTCATTCTCTCTCTCATGCTTTCTCTTTCTCTCTGTCTTTCTTGCTCTCATTCTCCCTCTCTCTCACTGTTACTCACACTTACTTACTCACTCACTCACTCACTCACACACACACACACACACACACACACACACACACACACACACACACACACACACACACACACTCCAGACCCTGATGAGATGATCTACGATGACGTGGAGCTGGGGGACGAGGGCAGCTCACTGGGGGACGGCTGGAGCTCCAGCGAGTTCGAGAGCTACGGGGAGCAGAGCGACGGCGAGGGCCACGGCGAGAACGGCCTCCCCGACGCCTTCGTCCGCAGGCGGACCCCCAGCCGGAGGACCCATGTATGTAACACATCATCCTCTTCCTCATCTTCCTCACCATGCTTATCTATGTCAGAGACATAGCAATGCTAACAGAATGGCCAACTAAAGGCTCTGCCTTGACCGCTAGGACATTGCTGACCCTTGTGACCAACATGGCTGCCCACAATCGCTGACGTCTGCAATGCATTTACCAGTTAAACACCCACTCGCCATTAACAACACTGTTAACAGTATGTTAGTTTGTTACCAGTACAGCAGCTGCATTAAAAGGTTAATAACACTGTCGTCAGTCAACCACCTCCGGTGCAATTTACCAGCTACCCCATAATTAATCTGAGGAGGCTGATTTCAAAACAGGGTGTGAAGTGGCAGTAGTGATGAGTCACTGGATGTTGAACATTGGGTTTTACTGGCTTGGTGGTGTGTGTCTCTGTGGGAGAATTCCATCGCTTTTGTCATGAAACAAATAAAAATGGAAGTCATTCATGGAGAGCGTGAGAAGTGTTAGATTGGAGAGAGTAGAGTGTCAGATTGGTGCAGGGCTGAGTTTTATCAAGATCAAGTCTGGTATTATGTTAAATGAATAAACTTGTTTAGTTTCTTGATAGAACAAGACAGTACACACACATATTTTGTGACTTCTCTTGGAAATGACCTTGCTTGTTTTCACAGCTTTGGATTTTAATCGGAAGGCCTTGCCCGTGGTGTTAAAATCTTACAAGCTATACAGTGCAGTGCTTTGCTTTGTGCTTTGTGCTCTTGCAGAATCGTGACAGGAAAAATGAATAGCCTGTATTTATGTCTATGAGACAGACGGAAAAGAACAATATATTGTATATTTTGTATTTGTGTGTGTGTGCGTGTTTATGTGAATGGACATCAAATATTAGAGTGTCTGTCTGTGTGTGTTTATAGTTAGACCACATTTCCTTAAATAAGTTGGTGATGGGAGTGTGGGTGTGTGTGTGTGTGTGTGTGTGTGTGTGTGTGTGTGTGTGTGTGTGTGTGTGTGTGTGTGAGTGTGAGTGCTTGTGAGTGTGTTTGCATGGGAGGACAGCCATGACGGGCGTCCTGCAGCTGTGCCTGCTTCCCAAAGAGGGCTGTCTGGTAACCGCTCCTCTCTGCTTCTGTTCAGCTCTCTCAAGATCTGAGTCGCTTGAAAGAACACTATGAGAAAAAGATGAAAGATCTCATGGCTAATGCCGTGGGGACCGTAGAGCTCCAGCAGCTCAAGCACAAACACGAGCAGAAGGTAACTTCCTGCGGCCACGACGTCACTTCCTCTCCCATTCCATCCACCCACCCACCCACTTCCTCCTAGACTAAACTCAACTTCCACCCAACCTCCCCACCTCCACACCGTCACGCTTGTTGTCCGTACCCCCACAATGACTTCAGGTTTCCATCCTTCCCCATAAAAGCTGAACCGGTGATGGGCTAACTGTCCACTTTGTCCTTAACTACACTGTGTCTTACGTGTCGTCATTAACAGTGCCTCCAGAGATGCTGACCTTGTAATGACTTTCAGTGTCTGTTAACCACATCTATGCAGAGGGAGTAATTCACTCCGGTTTGCACCTCAAATCTGATCCTTCTTGGTGTCCATAGCTGTGGCAGTTGTATTTTTATTAGCTTTTTAACTTGTACTTTTACTCTTGCTTTTCCCGTTTTCACCATACAGTACAGGGCTCAGAGGCTGCCAGGCACTTTGCTCTATGCTCTATGCTTTGCATGCTAATGTTTATTCTCCTTGCTCTTAGGTGTCGTTTGTGGCATATGTGATTTTTTTGCTCTTAAGTTCACTTTCCCTGTCAGGGGGTTCTTCCAGCTGTTACAGGCAGTTCAAAGTCTACATGGATGACGGAAATGTTTGAAAGTCTAACATACTTCGTATTTCATTTCATCATGGACTTTTTTGTTTCTTTGTTTGTTCGTTTTTTGTTCTGTTTTGACCAAATGCTTCAGCATAGGATTTTGAAAAAAGTTTCAACACTTTTGAAAGTCTTTGGAAATATATTTGGGAAAAAAAGAGAGTCAAAAAAGAGTTTGTCAAAATATTTCATTTGTAATCAACAAAACAGTAATAGAGGTGGGATTGGTAAAAGTAATATACAGCTGAAGTAGAGTAATTGACTTGCAGTGTTTTCATTGGTTCCCTGACTGACTATTGAGCTGCTCACCCAGCTGCCTTGTTGTCTTCTTGGGGTCCCCTTGGGTCGCCGCTTCATAACCTCCCCCATGCCCCCTCCTCCCCCTACCTCTTCTCTCCTCTTTCCTCTCTCCTTTTTCCCCACCCCATCCCATCCCGGATCTCTGTGGCCCAGATGGCAGACGGGCCTGTAGCTTTGGTTTGGTGGTCCAGTAGTGGGCAGGCCCAGAGTCAGTAACCCACACTGTGTCTGCTGCTCACCAGCCCTCTGCTGCCCGACAGGTGCAAAAGCTAGTGAAGGCCGCCAAAGACGGGACCAAAGACGGCCTGGAGAAGACCAAAGCAGCTGTGAAGAAGGGCAAATCCTTTATCAGAACCAAATCCTTCTGCTCCGGTGAGCTCACAGTCGCACACTCGCCCACTGACAGTGACGGGCTGCACAAAGCTGTGTTCACATACAGTACAGTTGTTACCCTGGATATGTTTGTTTTTCTTTTGTCAGTGATACCGGTAGTTGCTCTTGGTGTCAACAAAAAATGAATTCTGAATTATTGTTATTTGGAAAAAAGAAACTTATTTTACGCTGTAAGTTGCATTGCATATATTGACTACTGTTGATGGACAATCTAGACCTCCAATTAAGGACATTAAGGATTAACACATTGGGTTGCTGTTTCAGTTGAGCATATTTTTGAAACCTTGCTTACTACTTGGTTTTGCTAATGTTCTACTTGGTTTTGCTAATTGCAAATGTCCAGACTAATCTCCTAACTTCATTCTTGTGTGTCAGAGCGGAAGTCGACATGCTTTGATGAGGAGGAGGCAGAATTGTTCATTGAGGTGGATTGCCTGAACGTGGAGCCGGTGTTGGGTCCTGCACCAGAAGGTCTCTCGCAACAGCAGGTTGGACACTTTAACACTGCACTACCCTCATCTTAAAGTCCACTCACACACACGAGAGCCAAGGGAAGAATATTTGAACCTCAATAGGATGGAAATGAATTCAAAGGAAAATTAGATTGAGTGAATGGCTATTACCATTAGATTCTATAAGAGAGCATACTGTAGAGCAGGCTTATTACATCAGCCCACCATTTGTCAGGAGAGGCCATCTACAGAGGCTAGATTCAAAGATAACGAAACACTTTTCCCTCCAATTTCTAGGTGTCTGAGATTGATATTACGCAGTAGAATTGCATATAAAGTTTCTGGAGTGAGAAGGTAATGAGGCGCTACAACATAATGTGATGCGAAAGTAGCTGTTGTCTATGAAATAGGTTTTGCACTAAAACCAGACACTGTATTCTCTCTCTCTCTCTCTATCTCTATCTCTCTCTCTATCTCTCTCTCTCTCTCTCTCTCTCTCTCTCTCTCTCTCTCTCTCTCTCTCTCTCTCTCTCTCTCTCTCTCTCTCTCTCTCTCTCTCTGTCTATCTATCTCTGGCTCAGCTGTTCTACCATTTCAAAGGAAATCCCCCTGTCAATAGTTCTGATTGCTGAGGTTTCACTTAGTGGTCATCAGTAAGTGATGAGAGTGAAGGGCTCCGAGCGCAGTCTGGATGGCAGAGCCTCCGATCACATTGCCATTGATCTGCTCTCTCCATTTCAGCAGCAGCAGCATCGATTGCTCACAGCTACCCGCATTTTAATAGCGTTGGCACAACCAAGACAGGGAGAGCCATCTCTTCTGACTGTGTGTGTGTGTGTGTGTGTGTGTCTGTGTGTGACTATTTCAACAGGTGGTGAGGAGGTGTATCCTCGGGTCAATATTAGAGAGTGAGAAGAATTATATTTCTGCACTGAATCGTATATTAGAGGTAAGATGGCAGGATGTGGAGATCTGGATTTCAACCCGGCCTTTAGGCACTCATGCCAAAGATGATGAATTATTCAGTGCATTTGTTTCATAGCAAATCATTGTTGAGCATTTAATTTCCCCACTGAAAAGCCTGTAAGCTATTTGTCAGGTTACTACTGCCGTTGGACTTATTTGGCAATGTTGGATCTGAGTTTTCTGTGTCTCTGCCATTTTAACAGCCTTTTTAAATTTGTGTGTGTCTGCTGTTTTAGCAATACGAGAAGCCCCTGTCTGAGATTGAGCCCAAGTTGCTAAGTGATCGGAAACAGAAAATGACGTTCTATCGCGTGCGTGAGATCCTCCAGTGCCACGCCCTGTTCCAGATCGCTTTGGCCAGCAGGGTGGCGGAATGGGACAACCTGGAGATGATAGGAGACGTGTTTGTGGCCTCAGTGAGTACAGGCATTCCACAGCTTTTGTGTCTGTCTGTCTGTGTGTGTGTCTGTCTGTGTGTGCGTACGTGCGCGTGTGTGTGTGTCTGTGTGTGTGTGTCAGAGTTGGTCCAAATAGTGAGTGTCAGGATGTGTGGATCAGGTCTGCCTCCTTAGGTTGGAAAAAGTGGTGTACAGAATTTACAGTATTGTGTAAACTGTTTTATAAAACCAAACACAAATCGTACACACATTCATGCTTTTTTCTGTTCCTCTCACTTGCTCTCAATCACACTCACTTGCACACACGCATGCTCACATGCACGTACACACACACACACTCACTCACTCACTCACACTCTTTCCCTCCTTCACACTCGAGCACACACCTCCCACACAGTAGCTCCTCTCTGGGAGGCATTTTTCCAACCACTCACCACAAATCTCTGCTGCCTGGCAACCCCCATCATTTCAGACCACAGGACATCTCCTCCGCAGGAGCATCTGCCTCTGCTTGCTGTTTGTTATTTCAGATGGTGTGTGTGTGTGTGTGTGTTTTACTTTCTGTCTCGTGATTTTCCCTGACCTCTCTTTTTTTCTCTCTCTTTCTTTCTCTCTCTCTCTCTCTCTCTCTCTCTCTCTCTCTCTCTCTCTCTCTCTCTCTCTCTCTCTCTCTCTCTCTCTCTCTCTCTCTCTCCCCCTCCATCAACATTCTTTACCTCCTTCCATACCATTTCCTTCTCAAAGCACACACTTCATCACACACAGTCCAGCTCTGTTTATGTTCAACTCCCAGGTCCCTCCACCACTCCCTGTGTCAGTCTCTGATAAACTCCTGCTGCAGGCCAGAGGGCACCAGAACATGCAGTACTCACGTCCTCATGCCTTGTTTTCTCTGTGTGTGTGTGTGTGTGTGTGTGTTTCAGTTCTCTAAATCTATGGTGTTAGATGCCTACCGGGAATACGTGAATAATTTCAGCACGGCCATGGCAGTGGTCAGGAAAGCATGTGCCACAAAGCCCAGCTTCCTGGACTTCCTTAAGGTACTTGAATGTTTGTTTGTTTGTTTCTCTTTCTCAAGAGTTTGAATTCAAGGATGCACCTGTGACCACTTATTTGTACACATTTTTGTTTTGCTTCAATGTACAGTGGTTAGAAATTACAATCATACAGTAAAGTACAGTAGATGGGAGAGGACTGCCTGCTGGGTCTGTTTGTGTCCCATATAAAACAAAAGTCTGTCCCGTGTGTCTCATGTCCTTCCTGTGCAGCATCGTCAGGAGACCAGCACTGATCGCGTCACTCTCTATGGACTCATGATGAAACCCATCCAGCGGTTCCCTCAGTTTATCCTCTTACTACAGGTATCGGCTCAGACTAGTTAGCATCGTAAACCATAGCATAGCATTGCATTGCATATTGCATAGCAGATGGCTAGTTAGCAACTTCTGTGGTTGGGAATATACACGTGTATATTATCTGTGAATATACATGCCAACTGTAATCCTACCACCAGAGTTGCTAAAGTTGCTATCATGTAAGTTGCTAATCTCTGGTCTTTCAGTGTTTGCCCAGCAGAGGGAGCTCTAAGTTCAGAGCTTACTGGGCCAAGATTAATGCAGGGTTCCTGGCTCTAGGCTAGACAGGGTCTTTCCAAACAGATTAAACTTTAATTAGCAGCGATGAAAAATGATTGTAATGAATCATAATGTCCCCCTTATGTAAGCTATGCAAGCTAGATCATAATAATATGTCTTCACTAATGATGGGGCAAATGAAATAAAATATTTGACGGCATTTAATCACAGATAAGGGAACATTTTCTAATGCATTTGATTAAACTGTGTGTGTGTGTGTGTGTGTGTGTGTGTGTGTGTCTTAGGATATGCTGAAGAACACACCGGTGGGCCACCCTGATCGCCTCCCTCTGCAGATGGCATTGACTGAGCTGGAGACCCTAGCTGAGAAGCTCAATGAGAAAAAGCGAGAAGCCGACCAGCGCTGCGAGATCAAACACATCGCCAAGGCCATGAATGAGCGATACCTCAACAAGGTGCCAATCATCACACAATCAATAGCCAACCATCACTTGACATTTCTACAAAGGCTTCATACACCTTCAAATTCCCAATGCACCAGATGACCTTCCTTAGAAGATAATATCTTGAACAGAGAAAATGCCCATCACCCACTTTGTGGACTTTATGAAGCGGAGAAAAGACTGTCCTCGCTAGAGGCCATGTGTGGCTTCTAGGAGTCTCTGATCTGTTTAGCTAAGAGCCCTTCATTAAATGCAACAGTGATGCTATAGTTGAAAGCTGTGGCACCCTGTTTGGATTTAGAGTATAGTTTATCATAGTTTTAACTTCTCATTGCAAAAAGGGTTGCATGCCAGGCATTTTTGCAACACATACCCATTGACTATGCAGTGTATTTACAGAAGGGAATCCATTTAAAGTGTGTGTGTGTGTGTGTGTGTGTGTGTGTGTGTGTGTGTGTGTGTGTGTGTGTGTGTGTGTGTGTGTCCTTCAATGTCAAAAGCAGCTGTAATGTTTTGCCCTCTAATTACTCAGCCTGTGTGCTCCCAGCAGGCCTCAGTGCCACAGGGGTGTATCTATATATGAGCATGTGAGCTCGCTCCTATGGAAACTAATGGGCCATGTGCACCCATATAAATAGCAAGCACTAGACATCAGTGGACACATGAAACGTATGAGACATCAAAGGGAGTGGTCAGCATGGATGCAGAGGGAACGGATTTAAATTAGGAGGGGAAGTGTGGAATGGATCTTTATGTGATTGTATGTGTCATTCTTGTCATTCCGGTGTGTCCGTAGCTCCTGAGCAGCGGCAGCAGGTACTTGATCCGATCGGACGACATGGTGGAGACGGTGTACAACGATCGCGGCGAGATCATCAAGACCAAGGAACGCCGCCTCTTCCTGTTAAACGACGTGCTCATGTGTGCCACGCCCAATGCACGGTGAGGACCCCACCCAGCCTCCCCACCTCAGCCCCTGCCGCTCCTCTACCCCCTGCCCCCTGCCTGTCCTTCCCCACCCATGGAGACCTGGCCCTGGGCCGGACTTCTCCGCTCACCACCCTGACCTCCACAGGAAGCCGACTCCCTGTTCAGAGACCACGGGCGAAACCACTCACTCTGGAGCTCCTCCATCAAAAGCACAAAGCAGCCCTGCCTCCGCTGGACTCCTGTTTGGCTAAAACAGCACATTAGTGGTTAAAACACCCATGGTGCACGCACGCACACACACACACACACACACACACACACACACACACACACACACACACACACACACACACACCCATGTGGAGTTTACCTGTAATAGATATGGGGACACACCCATGGAGAGCACTTGAGGCCCCCATGTTCCTATAGTATAGGCTTGCACTCACAAGCTTGCAATTGTGCACATGCAGCAGGATTTTCAGGCAGATCCACTCACTCTACCAGTCTGTCATTTCATTTGCCCAAAATATTTCCTTCATAAATCAAACCGTGAGTGTCTTGTTGGCGTGTGTTTGTGTGTATGCAGCATAGAGTTGTACACACAGGGTCACACAAGCCAGGAGACAGTGGTAGGGACAACACAGGAAGCTGTGCCTAAATTTTACATTTTGTGAAAATATTGGGTTTCATATGTGCACTTTTACAAGGGTGTGTGTGTGTGTGTGTGTGTGTGTGTGCAGTGACTCATGTTTGCCATTCTTAGCTTGCCCTTGATGCAACTGACTTTTAGTGGGATGTAGTTACTCTGTGTCTGCTTGCTTCCGTCAGCATAAGCTTGTATGTGAGATTTTGCCAAATAGCATGCTATCATCTAAGTATAATGCAAGAGAAATAAGGACGCTTGCATTCAGTCCCTTCAGTGAAGGAATTGGATGGCTACATTCATATATAGTGTACATACATAAAGTACTGTGTGTCTATCAGACTATTATTTGATCTGCCAGTACGTGATAAGTACTAGGCAGTGCAGTTCTTATTTTTGAAGTATACTTATTTCCGTAGGTCTCCTCAGGAGGGTGGGGGTGCTCAGACCTCTGGCCAGAAGTTCCTACTGAAGTGGAGCGTCCCGCTAAGCTTTGTGGAAGTGCTGGAGTTTGGCTCCAGCGAGGAGATGAGCGACACCGGACGCTTCCCCACACCACACTCCGGAGAGAAGGTGGTCATCAACGCCAAGCCAAGTAGGTTTCATTTTGCAGTGCACTCACAACTTGTGAGGGGAAAAGGCCAGCCAAATGCACACACGCTAACAGATTAGCATACTGACTTCTCTGTGATGTAATCTACTGTAACGTTAAGACTGTGTTGGTCTTAAGACTTCAGAGGTTGTCAAAGGTTAATGCATTGTTTGTTTCTATTCACCCACAGCCACTTACTCTATTGTTCCAAGACAAAAGCCCACACCCAGCTGCCCAGCTTGGGGTCCGTGTAAGCCGCACTAAGCTTAGTAATTGTTTAAGAGGATGTGGGGTGATTCATGCAAATCATAACGCATGATGTGGCATTGATACAATTCAAATACATGTGTAGACTGCTTACAGGAGTGTAGCAGATTCAGGAATCAATTTGTATAAATTATCTAAGCCTTCTTTTGTTTTTTTTTTGTTTTGTTTGTTTGTTTGTTTGTTTGTTTGTTCATGTTATTGAATGTATATTGTTGGGGTCTCCCTCTTTAGTAGTGACCACTGAACCATATGGGACTGAAGGAGATAAAGGGATTTAAGTATATGAGCTCGGGATTAAAGCATATGAGTATATTGCATCCTGGAAACGCATTCTTCAAAGGATTGTACTGCAGTATTGACTTGGAAGTCTGTGCCGAGTGACTCACTCTTTAGCTAAAACAAACCAAACTCCCCCTCCCCTTCCAATGTCAATTTTGCCCAGTGCTGGTAAACATTAAGGACAGGCCGTGAATGTAGCACTGAAACATTTATGAGATTTTTGGTCAGTCCTGTCATAGTCGTCCAACCTGTTCTCCCCTGGGATTTCCTGCCGGGATTGTATCTTGCCTCTCAGCTGCCATCCTTCTTTTTAAAAGTCACGGCCAATGGCTTGACCAGATGGGTTTTTGGCACCCGTCTGCATGGGCTGCGCCGCGCAGGGCCCAAGGCCTGGGATGGAAACAACGCACAGATGCAGGGGAGACTTAGCTAATGCTAACGCTGATGTTGATTCTAAACGCTCCTGTCAGATGAGGGGCTGTGAGGTATCTGAGGTTGAGGTTGAGGTCGTATGTTCATAGGCCCTGGACTCCAGATCCAAGTAAAAAACATTTAGATGAGTTTGGCTGGACCAGAAACCCACAGTCCTCCTTGAGACAATGAGAGGGGAGGACGCTGAGGGAAAACAGATTTTGGAAGAAGATGAGTCTCCCTGTCTCCCCTCCCGTGGGGCCCTCACAGTGCATCACACTTGCTGGCAGGTTTTCCAACCGGCCCCTGACACGCAAGCCTTGGACAGCGTTAGCCAGTTGTCTCTGCAAAGCTCCTTCTTTAATTGATGCTTCTCTAGTCTACCTCAGCCCTCTGCAAGCAGGACGCCATGACTTCACCATTTCCACTCACGCTCATCAGCTAGCTAACAGCTGCTCCTTCACTTTAAAAGCCTTTGCTGAGAATGGACCGTGGTGGCCACACTGTGGTCAGCCAGCATGCAGTCACCATATTTAGCACCGAAAGGGTTAGTCTCGGAAAACAGTCCTCCTTTACTTAACCCCAGGAATGCCTGTGGTCGCCATGGAGCTCTAGCATTATGGGATTTGTGAAGCCCAGTGTTCCTCGCCTGCGTTGAAGCTCTGGGCTTCTCCTTAAATGTTGATCCCTCCACTTCCTGTTCCAAATAGCAGATATTTTCGGACAGAGCAGCCTCTATATGTTTAAATGATGTTTTGCATCATGCGTTCTGTTCCACAGTGGGTCAAGATGAAGCTATGTAGTCATAACTTTAGTCTATGAAGTGACCCAAGCTGGAGGTTAAGTCCGCAGCCACCTTGAATAACCCCTGATTGATGTTTACACTTTAGGTCATCCTTCTTGGTCACACTCGGACTCAGTTTAGCGTTAAAACACGGAGGATCAGGATATCTCATCTTTTGCACCTCAGGGTCGTCACACATTCTATGACCCACTAACCCACTGAGTCCATATGCCGTGTATCTCCACTGCCAGGTCCACTCTGTTGCGCACACACACGCACACACACTCACTCATACACCGTCAACATGAGCATCTGCTCGGACCGCAGGGCTCTCTCGGCAGATGGAAGGGGGTACTCGTTTTCAGCCGACCTCCGGAAGGTTCTCACCATCACCCTCAAACACTTACCACAGCCAAGAAGTCTGATGCAGCCGCGCCAGCACACGCACTTAACTTAGCCTTTGGCCAAACACCTGGGAAGAGAAAGGAAAATGTCTCTTTCAAGTGCCTGTTTGTAGGCTTACTAAATGTCTGTAAGTGTCTGTAGACACCAGCAGCAGGCAGCAGCCCTCACCCCCACTAGTCGTTTGTTCAGGCTCTCTCGGAGATGGACAGATGATGTGGAGGAGGCTCCACTGATTAAAAATGGATGTGATGTGCATGTGTTACATGCAGCTGACAGTTAAGCGCGCACACACACACACACACACACACACACACACACACACACACACACACACACACACACACACACTCTTACGCCTCTTTACAATAGAGGCACCAAGCTGCTGTCCCCACAGCCAGAAGACGAGGCTCTCTGCTGGTCCTTTAACCCTGTGGGCGTCTTATTAGTGGGATGACGAGAGAACGAGGTGGCTCAAGAGTCGGGTAGCAGCGCCGCGTTTCTGCTCCTTTCGCATGCCGTGCGAAGACTTGGAGAGCTCACAATGACTCATTGAGGAGGAGAGGGGCCTCTGGTAATGACAGGAACAGAGGAACTCTCTCTCTCTTTTTCTCTTTCTCTATTCTCTCTCTCCCTCATACTCATTTCTCATACTCTCGCCATCTCTCTCACTCTCTCCGTCTGTCTCTATCTATCTCTCTCTTTCATTCTGTCTCTCTCTCTACTGTGCTGAGGAGAAGCGTAGGCGATCACTGCAGCTCATCTCATCTTGTCTGCTCAGTGTAGCCCCCACCCCACTCCCTCAGTCTCTCTCTGCTAGCCTGGAACAGCTCCCTACCATGTCACATCTAGGCTGCATTATAGAAGTACATATGACAGTTAGGAGAGATGTGCGCTTCATGCTGAAGAGCAGTTTTTATCTTTCCATTTGTAGGCCAAGCAAACAGCACCTGCCTTCCTGCCTTCCCTCCTCCTCATTTCCGCTTAATCTTTTCTCTGTGTGTGTTTGTTTGTTTGTGGAGCCCAGCACCCGTCTTGTGTCGTCTCTAAGAGTAGCTTGCCCCTGCCCTGTGCTATGCTGCGCTGCTTCGCTGAGTCGCATTAGGCTAGTCAGGATGTGATGCAATGCCTTGTCCAGGGCTGTGAACAGCAAGGCAGGAAGAGAGGCACAATAGAGCCGGTCAGCCTTGGCCTTCAGTGTGGTCAGCTGCAGGGAGCTGTGGTTGACCGTCATCCTGAAACCCACTCCACTCCACTCCAGTCAGGAAGGAAAAGCTCCTCTCTATGGAATATCCTATTACTCTACTCTCTCCTTAAGAGTCGATAGTGATGATGACTCTTATAAGCGCTTGGTGAGCTGTCTGTAGTTGGAACGTATCTGCTGTTGTGTCTTGGCAATATTGCCAATCAATGGTGGAAATTTTCACCCAATAAATGAATGTTCACCAGTAAAATGAATCCTAAAATGTGTTGTCCCACACTTGGACTACCTTGGTAATTTTAGCGGGGAAAATGAGCTGTTAATTGTTACTTCAGCAATTTGAAGTAAGTAACTAGGTGGACTCGTAAAATAAAATGATGTGAGGGGCACTTGGAATGCGTTTCACCCTTACCCCCTTCCTTTTCATAAATGCGGCCATTAACCGCAAATAAAGCATGTTTGACATTTACGCCCCTGAAAAGCGTTTCTCCCTACCTCCGCCGTCCCCACTGATTGCCAGTGCAAGCAGGGCTCCAGTGTGCAAATGAGGGAACTGAATTCTCATAGAGCCATTCGTGGCACGGTTGCACCAGAGCAGGGCCGTTGCCATGGCACCAGAACACAAGGGTGGCATGAATGGCCATTGTACAGCTGTGTGGACAGAAAAAACGAGAACCGTGAGCCCTGTGAGCGGAGGTCTGTCTCGGCCAGATATCTGGGGGTTTTATCGGTCAACCTGTTCCATTTTGGCATCCACACTGAAGGGCAATGTTGGATTTCAAACAACAACAAGAAGAAAACACTTGGCTGTGAAATATAGAGCCAACACTTGATTCTTTCATGAAAAGAAAAGGTTTTTGAGTTTGTGAAAACAGATCATATAGAGCTCTAGTCACCTGTGTACTGGTTTGTTGGCTTTGGCTACTTGATTTTATTGAGCTCAGTGCTTCACCAGGCAACATCAGCCTCTATATCGCATGAAAATGAGTAGAAAAGTAGTCTTTGAGAGTGAGGGAGGGCGTTTTCCTGTGCGGCTGTTGCATTGCAGAGCTACCAACACCGTGGGCCCTCTTTGGGATGTCCTCATTAGTGATGTTGCCAGCAATGGTTTGAAAAGGCCATTACCACACAGGCATAGCAGCCACCCCCCCAGCCCAAAAAAAGTCCTTCCACACTTGGATGTGGTCCAAAGATGACCAACCCCCACTGACTCCAGCTCAGCTCATGCCTCTCTGTGCAGGCAATGTCTCCCACTGCGTTTAATTACCAGGACGCCTCTGTGTCCTTGACCTGCTGCGGCTCTCGTTCGAATGGATCAGATTAGTATTCGCACTGTTGCTGCGTGGCTGGGGCTCGTTGTTTTACGACTGGCTTCCCACGGGGCCCACACATCGCCGTGCGTGCAGGTCGCGCTTGAGGATCCCCGGGCTCCGAGTCTGGCTTGAGGGAAAGAGTTTGACAAGGCGTGCATCAACAACTCCACCAGCTACAGCCTCCACATCAACCCCCCTCACTCCCTCTGCGACCATTGAAATTCCTGCGCTGCAATGGATGCAGATTCGATTTAGTGGCTGTTGACTTAGTGCCTGGACAACTTGAATAAGTGTGCAGCTTGGCCCAGCTCTCACCAATTATTCTCCCTCACGATCGTTATAGTTTCATTCTGATTTGTACGTTTACAGTTAAAAGCATGGACGCCTTCTGTGCTACGTCCAATTTCGTGCCAACATTCTCCATTCTTTATACAGCGTAGAAATGTAATGCCATGTCAAACGTGGCAGATTGTTATGCATTGGTTGCATTTCGAATTTTATTGCATGATGTCAACTCGGAAGGCAAGCTATTGGAAAGACATGTTTTGAGTCGGTGGTAATTTCCAGATGAAGTGACATTTAAGGCTGGTTGGGTTTAAGCCTCTTGTCAAGACGCCGGCTGGTGCTTGAGAAGCCACTGAACGACCACAGCATGTGCCCCTCCAGCCTGTCTCCTCGCTCTTAACATTGGTTGGCAGGACGTGCAGAAATCCAAGGAGGAGGGACACAATTTATAACCTGCCGGCCAAAGTGAGTGAGGGAGGGAGAGGGAGAATGAGAGAAGACTGGGGCGCTGGCCAGTCGTCTAATAGGTCTGGAGAAACGAGCCCTTTTTTCCATTGTCTGAGCACTGGAGCAGAAATGAGGACAAATAAAACACCCCTTCATCTCGACGAGAAGTTTACAAAAATATGTTCAAATGTTAGTCGACTCCAAGAGAAATACAATTCAACTCTAAAATAAGACGTTTGTGTGAGTGGCCAGGCTTGACATTTGTTTGATCAAAATAAAAGGAAATAAATCATGGGGCTAATTTAAAAATAAGATTCGATTTGTTTATATCTTAACTTAACGACCAAGAGATTGGTTAAACACATGAGGTCAGTTCCCTGGCAAGGTGCATTTTGATTACGACATTCGTCTGGACTTAACAAAGTAAGTCTGTATGGCAGGGTCAGAGTGACCGAGCATTAACGTCTTTTAAGAGCAAATGATGACAATTGGGATAAAAATGTGTTTTCCTCCTTCTTTTTTTTTTTTTTTTTTTTTCTTCCTTCGTTTGACTTCACTTGCTTGACACATTTATTTTGTGCACGTCTTGTTTGATTTAACACAGATAAACTCTACATGGGTCCAGGACAGCTGTATCAGGATCTACAGAATTTGATCCATGACCTCAGTCTAGTCAATCAGATCTCTAATATGATTGGCAGCCTAAAAGGCAACTACCAGGTAAGAGCTCCAATGACAATGTTTTGCATGATTAGATCATTCTAAATGTTGTAATTAATACCAATCATTTAATATAACTGTTGAAATCACATAAAAACAACTATCAAAAGAACCCCATAATATTTTGAATATATTTTTTCAATGGAGAGCTGAAATGGTCCACTCCCAAATGTAATTCAAGCCCCCATGGCTTGCATAAACGGCTGGACTGTGTGTGGTTAATTTGCTGGAAGGCTCCGTCGGTGCCATTTGGGTGCACGTCCGCCAAAGGCCCTGCTGGGTTGATGTAATGCATTCTGGCTGCTGGTCAGCCTCGTACGGTCCGTGTGAAGAAGAGACACCCTCGCTCATCCATCCCTGACAACACAAACACTTCCCACAACGTCTCACTGTGAGAAAATGTTTGCCTTTGTCCCCTCCTCCGCGCGCTTGACCCGCGATACAGGCCGCTGAGGTTAGCCGAGTGCAATCTAGACCTGGCTCCACAAGGGGCTCTAAGAGGAGAGGAGAGGAGAGAACGATTTTTGTAAGATGTTTTCTGGCATTAACTAATCAGCTCCACAACAAGGTTAGGGTTGAGGCCTCCCATTTATCTTCCAGATTCTCTCTCTCTCTCTCTCTCACTCACTCACTCACACACTCTCTCTCTACTCTCTCTCTCTCTCTCTCTCTCTCTCTCTCTCGCTCTCTCTCTCTCTCTCTCTCTCTCTCTCTCTCTCTCTCTCACACACTCACACAATCTGTTTTTCTCTCTCTCCCTGTTTTTCTCTCCCCCCCCTCTTTTCTCTCTCTCCCTCTCTCTTACACACACTTTTCTCTCTCTCCCTCACTCTCTGTTTTTCTCTCTCTCTCTGTCCTTTAGAATGTGAACCCTACTGTGGCCCACGACTGGGTGTCAGGCCTCCAGCGTCTCATCCTGAAGAAAGAGGAGGAGATCAGGGCAGCCGACCGCTGCCGAATCCAGCTGCAGTTACCTGGGAAACAAGACAAGTCAGTCTGACCCCGCTGTGACCGCCTTTCCACCCCTACCTCCTTATTGTTCCCTCTAAATCTGTTTCTTTCCAATTGCTCTTCATGACAATGGAGGCAGTTTCTCCAAACCTATAAAATGACCTGTCTAGACAAAAAACAGAGAGACAGTACTGGTGTGTTTTATGTCTGCTATTCCCTGTGTGTTGTCTGCGTATGGAGAAGTGGGAGAGCGATGAGGAAATATTAGGACAGGGCACCAGTCTCTCAAGATTGGCTGAAAGCCTCAGAGAGTCACTGTCTCCTTGGTCCTTGAGTCATTCTCTCTCTCTCTCTCTCTCTCTCTCTCTCTCTCTCTCTCTCTCTCTCTCTCTCTCTCTCTCTCTCTCTCTCTCTCTCTCTCTCTGTGTAGCTGTCATCTCCTTAATGCGATCTTATCGGCCTGATTCGCTCACTGGATGCGCCGCATTTCATACATTTGGTTCTCTCGGGAGTCCCGAGTGCAGCTGCTCTGCATGCAAAAGTTATTTTGGCAAATTCTAGCAGCCACTCTCTCTCCCGTTTCTTTTCCCTTATGTGTGTCCCCCACACACACACACACACACACACACACACACACACACACAGAGTGAGACTTGTTTACTGTCCTGCACCAATTTGAAATGGCTGGATTAGCCAGGAGCATCTATAGAGCGACAGCTGCAGAGGCCCTTCATCCCAAACGTCTCCCCCAGCCTAAAATAAACGCGTCTCTCATCTGAGAAGACGGCGAAAGGGCAGAAGCACGCCAGACATAACCCTCTGTGTTCCAGAACACTCCATACGTTCTAATTAGCCGCCCGTCATCACTCCATATTCCTCCATGGTCTCACGTCCCTGTAAGTTCTTTCATCGGGAATGTGAGACCCTTTGAGAAGCATGCTGGTTCAGTCTCAACAGATCTATTATTCAGACGCCCCAAACACAACACTCAAAGTGTGCAGCTCGAGAAAAATAGGAGCTTTTGAATATTAAAGGGGCTTCTCAATTTGTGTAGTGCTAGACACAACATGGTTTCACATCACAGGCAGTGACAGCAGTCTGAGATTCAGCAGTAGTGCACGTGTGATGATCTAATATTATACACAGGGGTTCACCCTGACCTGTCCAAAGGCTTTTTACAGCTCTTGACCCTGTGATGACTTCATCTTCATCATTGTTTTTTTGTTTGTTTGTTTATCTCTTTCGCTTCCTCCTCCTCCTCTTCTTCTCTTCTCTTCTGACAGGACTGGGAAACCAACACATTTCACTGCAGTCTTCAACACATTCAGCCCCAGCATCAAGCAGTCATGGATCAGTAACCTGCAGATGGCTAAACTGGCCTTGGGTATGTCTGCAAACCTCTCTCTCTCTCTCTCTCTCTCTCCCCCCCTCTCTCTCTCTCTCTCTCTCTCTCTCTCTCTCTCTCTCTCTCTCTCTCTCTCTCTCTCTCTCTCTCTCTCTCTCTCTCTCTCTCTCTCTCTCTCTCTCTCCATATCTGCATCTGTCTACACCCTCCTCCCTCTCTTTCTTCTCTGTGTCTGTCTGTACCCCTCTCTCCCCCTTTTCACTCCCTCTCTTCTTTCATTCCCTCTCTTCTTTCACTCCTTCTCCCTCTGACTCATTCCCTCTCTCTCACTACTTCAGTATTACTTTCCCCCTCTCATGCCCTCCCTTGATCTCACTTTCTGTCACTCTCACTCTGTCCATCATCCTCATGCCTGTTCATGTCATTTTCTCCCTCCCTGTATTAGTCATGTTCATTCTCTCCCACTCCCCTTCTCCATATCACACACACATCCATATTGCTGCTCCTGAGCTTTGCCTCTGGTCATTCTCACTGTCCCGAGACTTGCAGACCATGAGGCAGGACAGAGGGCCTAGGAGTGAGGCTTCAGGCCTCCCCTATATCTCCCCACCTCATTGCTCAGCCTCTCTCTCTGCACTTGAACCCCCTCTGCTCGCCCTGAGCTCAACCCAACTGAGCTGAGCTGAGCTGAGCTGAGCTGTGTGCCCCAGAGCTAACTGTATGGGAGCCGATGTTCTCCTACGCGTGCCCCCTTCCTCTCTCTCTCTCTCCGGCAGTTCTCAGGCAGACATGCTCCAGATACCATATGTAGGCTGCGTGCTTGCGTGGGAGTTTTTAATTGCTCTGTTTGTAAAGAGAAAGTCATTAGCGTTCATTAGCACGGCTCGGGCGGCGGCGCTCTGACAGCGAAAATGCATCAGCGAAGAGGAGGAGGGAAGAGAGAGGCCAGCGGGCAGAGAATGAATTACCACAGTGCAGATAGTCGGCAACACATTTGGAAATGTAATTTGTCGGCGGCGTTTTATGTGAAACATGTCGTAATTTATTGATCCACTCCTCTGTTTTTCTCATGAGAGAGAGATTTCTTTTCTTGAATGATGTCATGGAACTCTGTCTCTCTCTCTCTCTCGTGCATTCTCACCGTGTGTGTGTCTGTGTGTCTGTGTGTGTGTGTGTGTGTGTGTGTGTGTGTGTGTGTGTGTGTGTGTGTGTGTGTGTGTGTGTGTGTGTGTGTGTGTGTTTTCAACAGAGGAGGATAATGTCCAAGGCTGGTTTTTCGCCGAGGATGATGGGAATCAGATCAAGAAGCAGAAGCACCCACTCCTGCTAAAGCAGATGCCTGTTAATATGTCCAAAATGCAGGAGTTCAAGGTGGGCACAGCACCATGCATACACCGCTCAACCTGCTTAGTGAAGAAATGAAGTCAAACAAGGCCCTTTTTTAGTCTTAATTATGTTTTAATCATGAAATATGCTGTAAA
>JAODXP020000024.1:26601874-26663721 GCA_027497455.2 Sardinella longiceps | reverse complement strand
TATTAATGCTAAAATATGCTAACCACATGCTCTATGCAAAGCTAGTGAGGAGGAAGGTTTTCATCTTTAACTCCTCTTCTAGTGCATATATATACTTTCTGATGTTGGTTTACATGGGGAGAATATTCATATCATTCAGGAACTTTGGTGTGATCTCTCACAGAGGAGTTGTTTTCTTAGAAGATGTTGTTTTGCCTGTGTTGTTTTTGCCACTTATGGTTGAACAAGTCAACAACATATTACATTATTCATGGACCCATGCTAGTATTACTGGGAATACTAACTACTTGTATTTATGAAATTCAAATTTTTATACACACACCATTGCTCAGTAGACACGTAAAGTTGGAGCTGGAGTTATTTAGTTGCTGATGCACATCCAGTGCTAGGATTTGCTGTATTTGCAGTTGGGGCGATCGAGTTGGGTCCAAAGCGCGGGCCGTGGTATTTTTGGAGTGATCAATAGAGGGCTCGTGCTCAGTGAAGAGTGCCATCTGCATACACACTGTGCCAGCCAGAGCCCAAACATTCCATCAGACTGAGTACCGGAGGGTCACAAAGATTAAACCCATTTTTCATCCCGTGAAGGGGCACTCTCAGACGCCAACTATTTATTTATTAACGACAACGCTGTCTGCCTTTATGTGGGGTGAAAGGGTTCAGGTATTAGTATGCCATGCTGTGACTGGGACTGAATGGGGGTTGTGTGGTGGGATGTGTTTATTCAGATCCTTCAGCTCCTTTTTTTCTTTGTCACTCTCTGTCTCTCTTTTTTCTCTCTCTCTCTCCCTCTGTTTTGCTCTCTATCAGGTGGAGTGTGCGGTGCACAACCCTGAACCTCACGTGAACAGTGAAAGCACAGCTGACATGCCTGCCTTGGGCCATGGCTTTGTGTGGGTGAGCATCTCTGTCTGTCTGTCTGTCTCACTCACACTCTCTCTTACACTCACACTCTGAGGATCTGTATGTCTGACAGAGTCTCACACACACACATACTCTCTCTCTCTCTCTGTGTGTGTGTGTGTGTGTGTGTGTGTGTGTGTGTGTGTGTGTGTGTGTGTGTGACATACAGATCCTCATGCGCACACACACACACACACGTTCAGCCACTACTTACTTTATTGATTAATGTACCTTGTGTGTGTGAGAAGGTTTTAAGCCAGTGCTTGGTTGAATAAGCATAAGCAGACTGGCATAGGCAGTTATCCCATGCTTCCATCTAAACATAATGAGATCCATTCGCTGCATATTTCATCTCAAGCTCCAGCTCAGCTCAGAACAAGCTCAGAAGTGTCAAATATGACTGTAGACAAAAGCTGACTGTGTTCTGCCCATCAGTTTCTAATGAATAATTGAACTCCACTCTTCACATTTTATTGCCACCCCCCCAACACTCCCCTTCCCTCTGTTAAAGTGTGACTCACAAGCTCCATTCAGAAAGCCGTACATGTGTTTACTTTGGAGGCCGTAGGAGCCGTACACGTTTCAGTGAGGCATAATGGCCTTAAGTGATAGACTGCCCCACCGTCCTCCCCCCTCAGCGTTGGGGAACACTCTGTCTGATTGTTGTTTGTGCCATGCCAGAAATGGCGTGGTCCTGCTCTTAACAAGCCATTCATCTTGTACGTGAGGCAGGGGTTTGCTAGTAATTATGCCAAGTACCTCATGTACAAAAACACAAAAAGCGACGTACGTGATGAGCGCTTGGAGTGGCGTAGCAGCACTTTCTGACTGGCCTTGTCACCGTGACGACTCTCTCTCTCTCTCTCTCTCTCTCTCTCTCTCTCTCTCTCTCTCTCTCTCTCTCTCTCTCTCTCTCTCTCTCTCTCTCTCTCTCAGGTGGCCAGCTGCACCAATCAGATGGGTCAGATCTCCATCGTGGCCATGCAGAACTCGAGCCCCAAGGTGACCGAGTGCTTCAACGTGGAGTCCCGCATCCTGTGCATGGCCTACGTGCCTGCAGAAGAGGGCCTGGCCAACGGGGAGGGGGGCTCAGACAGCGACACGCAGCCAGGGAAGGGGGGCCACACAGCCACCATCTGCCTGGGGATGGAAGAGGGGAGGTAAGGCTGTGCAGCAGGACACCCCTTCACCCATAGATATTATATACTGTAGATATAATTACTATATTTAAATCTATGCTTCCACCCACTAGCACCAGCACTATTTCAGCAGCATTTATCCTCAAAGAACAATACATAATACAGAAGCTCTGCTCACTTTTTTTCAGCCAGAAAATTGTGTCAGTTTCTAAATCAAACTTATTCTGGCATGATGGGAGAAAATAGACTGATCTATATTTCAAAAACTAGTCAAGTGTTGTGCAATAAATAGAGGCACAGCACTGAAGTAAAACTACCTTTCCCTAGACCTCACAGGAACAGCAGTGAGATTGCTATGAGAGGAGGAGGAGGAGGAGGAGGACAGGTCTGTATGTCTGTGCGAAACATAACAGCGTACAGCTATTCAGGATTACAGATATTAATGAGGTCATTTTAGGCTGCTAATCCCGGAGATTAAAAACGTGGGCCGTTTTAGCACAGCCCGCTAGTCAGAACCCAGGCAGCACCAGAACTGACCTCATTCATCCAAATCATTAACATCACAGTAATCACTCGGGAGGGAAAAGAGGAGCTGGAGGATTTCCAAATGTCAAATTGATTAATCTGCTTAAATGTGTACGTGAAAGTTTGCTCGCTTGAGTAGTCCAGTTCAGTGATATGGATTATACTGAACATATGAGTGTGGTTTTTTTGTTGTTGTTTTTTTCAGTAACCTTACCACTTTCAGCCCAAGAGAAAACATGGTGGTCTTAGGACTCATTCATTACAAAATTTGTGACACATATTCATTCCTCACCTTTAACATGTGAGCCAGTTATGAGCAATGATGTGTCCTTTCAAAGGCACATTTTTCTAGGTAAATAACAACAGGGTTAAAACTGATGGGGAACAGTTATTTTGAGATCCTCAAAAACCGATTTTTTTCTCTTTGTCTTCCAACAGCATCTGTGTTTACAAAAGCAGCCAGCGGTCCAAAAAGGTGCGCCTACAGCACTTCTTCACGCCGGACAAATCCACCGTCACATGCCTGGTGTACAAGAGCCAGTGTCTCTACGTGGGCCTCGTCAGCGGCTCACTGGCCATCTACTCCAGAGCGACAGGTAAGGCCTACTGTACACTGTACTCCATCCACAACAGGACAAGACAGCGCTCTGTCAACTCCTGTTTTCCTCTTATTGTGCTTTTGTCCTGCATGGATGGCTGTGCTGTGTTGCACATCATTGAACATATTATTGTGCTTCCTCTCCAGCAGATTGGTTGGGTTTCTCTCTCTCTTTTTTTTGCTCCCAAAACAGAAGTTATGTAATCAGTCCTAGATTTGGGTGCTGTCCTCATAAAGGAGAAAAAATTGTCTGTTTTGGCAATATGTTTTTTTTTCTTTTTCTTCTTTTTTTTTACCAACAGTTCTGCTGCTGCTGACAGTTATCCTTTCTTGTTTTTCTGATGTCCTGTGACTGTGTTGTGTTGCTGACTGGCACTGGGAGTTTTCGTGTGTGTGTGTGTGTGTGTGTGTGTGTGTGTGTGTGTGTGTGTGTGTGTGTGTGTGTGTGTGTGTGTGTGTGTGTGTGTCGTGGGTGAAAGGAGGATGAAGGTGGGTCAGGTTGGGTGAGTGGAGAGCTTGTCACCTTGGTGACCCTGATGAATCACGCATCACACAGGATTGGAGCCTACCTCTCTCTCTCTCTCTCTCTCTCTCTCTCTCTCTTTCTCTTTCTTTCTCTCTCTCTCTCTTCTCTCTCTCTCTCTCTCTCTCTCTCTCTCTCTCTCTCTCTCTCTCTCTCTCTTTCTTATTCTGGGCTGTCGTGCCTCTGAGGAGCTTGTCGTGGTTGGCTGGGAAAAAGCGGCTGAACTGCTCATTGTGACCTATTTATTTCCCCACAGTGGAGAGAGAGAGCGCGAAGGAAAGGAAGCTAGCGCAGGCATGTTTGCCCACCTCCCTGGACAGCCAGTGCCTTGGCCCTCCCACACACACACACACACACACACACACACACACACACACACACACACAGTGTTGCCTTTGATCACATATTTAATGTTGCTTGTGGGGTGCCGGTAACAGCAGAATGAAACATCAAATATGAAGACCAAGGCACTGGCAGGTGTTCAGATAGAGAGACAGAAGCAAACAGGGAAGAATGAGTAGAGGATCATAAAAAGGGTGAGGAAAAAAACAAACAGAAAAAAGACCTAGTGCCCGTGGCTTTAAAAATATCTGTGTGTGTGGTGTTCACCAGACTATCCATTATTTTAGTGTATGTTTCAAGCATCTGAAGAAAGATATACCTTCATTTCCCCCCTAAAAAACTACTTTTGAAACTTCCATTGAGTAAGACACTGGAACTCTCTGGAAAGAGATGAAGGGCCTCAGACACACATTCTCTCCTACTGCATCCTGGTGTTGTGTTTGACACCAAAGCACCGTAGGACTCCCAATCCACTCCTCTCTCTCCTCTTACATCTCAGCTCACTGCAGGCAATGCTGAGCAGCATACAGAGAAGGCTTGGCAGCCCATTTTTCAGCCACCAAATTCTGCCTTAACCCCTTCGCCTGTCAGTAGGCCTACAGTAAGTAGTAATTAAGCCAAAACAATGTAATCATAATCATTTAAGCTTCAAAGACAACCCTCTATTTGCTGTACGAAGGTCTCCTTGCCCTGAAGAACTCCTCCCAGCAGGTGCATCCTGAGGGAAAAGGAAAAGAATAAAAATCGAAGAGAGCAAAAAAAAAGAAAAGAAAAAAAAAAAACCCTCACAATGCATGATGCTCTATTAATCATTCAACAACAAGGAACATTCAGAGCATCCAGAAATAGCTTCCACATAATATATACCCTGTTCTGTGTGTGTGTGTGTGTGTGTGTGTGTGTGTGTGTGTCTGTGTGTGTGTGCGTGCAGGCTGGGAGAAGAATAGCTTAGATACAGTTCTCTGGTCTTTGCCCTTTAACTCAGCAGCTTTGTTTAATGAATGCCTGGCCGTGCCATTTGCAGTCTTTACGTTGAAATGGTCTGAGGCAAGGAAATGAGCTTTCAGTACCCTGATCCCAAGGCCTGGCAGATGAGCTTTTAGATCGGAGGGACGATGGCAGAAGCAGGAGGAGAGACGCACTGCATCACGTCATGTGGCGACGTGAAAGAAAAGGGGTGGGGGGGATAGGGAAAAGTGATCCATGCCTATCCTCGGGCCAGGGCCGTAAATGCAGGAACGGAAATTCTGTACTAGCATGGAATGCTACTTCTCTACTTCTCTACCGCCTTGTCACACTTTCCATAATGTCTTCTCCTCTTGCGAAATATATTTTCAGATAATTTACCATTGTCTGGGTCATGGTATGTTTTAGATGTATTTTGCAATCCTACAAAATGACTCACAGATAAGGAATGACGTGGTAATCCTTTCAAAACAGATGGGCAAAGACAGGGTTTCTGTTTAGTTCATTTTTCTCTCATCCTTGAAAAGACACCACCGTGGTATCAGTTCTGTGAAAAGTTTAGTCTGCCTGATATTTCTGAGCTACGCTGCTGATTTGATCTGTGATAGAAATATGGGCCATGGCACAAATAAAAGCAGGAATGTCGTATTTATAAGCTTCTCCCTGAGGTTGGCCTTGGAGGCAAGCTTCTCCTGCCAGTGCAATTCTACAGCGACTTCTCTTGAGCTGGAGCTGTTGAGCTGACGTTTGAACTGGCTGCACAGTGCAAGATTTGGACCAGGTGTGCGTTTTTCTGAAAGTGATTGGAACTGAAGGAGACCAGGAATGTGGAGGGAAGAGTAGAAAAAACAAACTGACACGGACTATAAGCATCAAACACATTAGCAGACGACTCATTTTCGTAGCAGCTTGAACTTCCAGTGCCCAGTGAGAAGTTAGCTTCCCCCCCTTCATTTACGGAATATCAGTCTTTCTCACACACACACACACACACACACACACACACACACACACACACACACACACACACACACACACACACACCTACACATTCTTTTGTGTGCTTTCTTCTCTCCTCTGGCTAGTATGCATCTCTCTCTCTCTCTCTCTCTCACACTCACTCACACACACACTCTCTCTCCCTCTGCTTTTGTCAGATTCAATGAGCTAGCATTGAGTGGATTAGCATGTAGATTAGGGAGCACTTTGCATTTGAAAATGTCATGTGAGGGAAGTTGCAGCTCACCTGTTACGTAATTATTTGGCAAGGAGCTCCAAATGCAACAGTATGAGTTGTGCTCAAACTGTAGAAAAGCCTCGTCGAAGCATCAGTTCAAACCTCCATGCATTAGAGGTTATGTAAATCCGACGTTTCCAGGAGTTGACAAACTCTTGTGTTCTAATGGATTATGCATTATTCATGTTCAGCTCCAAATATAACATGGTCACAGCTGAGGCATTACACATAAGTTGGCCTAGTGCCATTCTTGGCATGGAAACTGATTTGACCCCTGATCTGGATTGTGTGTGTGTGTGTGTGTGTGTGTGTGTGTGTGTGTGTGTGTGTGTGTGTGTGTGTGTGTGTGTGTGTGGACATGGTGGATTGAATGAGATTTGGAATAATCTAATATGTCATAGCTTGTGATGTGTCACTAAAAAGGTTATCTCATAATGAAGTTATTCCACTGCATGCCTACACAAAGTATGTATTTCTGAGATGTGTATCTCGTTTTTCAAGTCAAATAACTAGCATTACTAAAACACACACACACACACACAGGCATGCAGACACAGAGAAACACTTGTCCATACAAAGAAGACTTGTTCTCTCTCCATCTCCCGAAGAGCTGAGTGTAGCCTCTTCCCCCAATCATTAGTCTCTAAAGAAGTTTCTCTGGCCTCTGTGGTGCCGCTCCCCCTCAATAGCTGCCTTTGTGGATTTGGCTAAACAAACACAATCACCGCACATTCTATTATGCGCTCTCGTAAATTGGAAGCGGCCCTTTGAGATTGAGGCAGAACATTCATGTAGCCTCGGTTCTCTCATCATCAGGATCGCTATGCTGCTTCAGGTTTTAAAAAGCATCCCCGGCTAGTTGGACAATTCATTCAAATTTTTTTTATTATTATTTCTCCGACGAATGTGCTGAATAAAATGTCTGAAGGGGACAGTGTAGGCTGGGATATAGCCTGCTGCAGTGCAGTGGTGCCTTTGTGTGGCATAAATAGAAAGCGTGTGCCCACAAGGGCACAGAGAGACTGCAGGGGAGGTGTGTAGGGTGGTGAAGGAGATGACTAATGCCTCCCCACCTGAGCTGAGCTGAGCTTACTTGGGGAATGGCTTGTCGTGATCATTAGTGACCTCTCCATCATTTCCTCCTTGAAATATGAGTTAAGTTCAAGTCTCCCGAACTGCCTCAGCATACTTCCTAATTAGCGTGAAGAAGTCGTGACTGCAGTCTTTAGACTATAAGTAGTGTGCAGCTAAGGAATTGAGGACCTCAAAGAAGTACAGAGAGATGCTGTGAGGCTTTGCTGTCAAAAGGTGCTCTAAAATTAGACCTAATTTTCTCTCCAACTCTCCCTCTCCAGATGGTTCCTGGAACTCGACCTCCCCCAAGGTGCTGAAGCTCGGGGTGCTGCCTCTGAAGGCTCTGATCGCCGTGGAGGATCACGTCTGGGCCTCATCCGGCGGACAGGTTTTCATTGTGGGCACCCAGACCCACACTGTAGAGGTATGCAACCTCTACCCCCACCCCCCCTCTCACACACACACATTCACGTTATGACAAGGGGCTAGAGGCTCAGTCGAGTTGGAGTTGATAGTTGAGGTGGCCCCCCCCTGTTGCTGAGGCCCCAGCTGGCTCGTGTTAAGTCTCCCAGCGGGGTTTTCCGAGAGACAACGGAAAGTTTCCCCGCACACATGCGGCTCATGACCAGCGCTGCCTCTCTGCATCTCCAAAGGAAAAAGGGCAGCCGCCACATTGTTCCCTCCCCGAGAGCAAACAGGAAGAGGGGACCTCGTTCTGACCCTCATCATGTGCAAAGTTAAACATCCTTGCTTCCACATCTACCCGTCCCGGTCCCTGCCAGCATTTACTGTATCTATTTTTTAGCCAAAGCTCAAATCAAACCCCCTTCCCCCCCATACGCACACACATGTTCCTATGTTCCTATCCTCTTATTCCAAGTTTTATGGTAGCGATACAGAATTACATCATTCAAAAACGCAGCTGCAGGGAGAGCATCATGGTCTCCGATGGGTTACTTGAGGTCGGGTCGCTTGTGATTCACGAAAGTCTTTTGTTGGAGAAGTTTTTCCTTGCTGTACCCACCGCCCACCTCCATGTACTCTGTGTAGACTATTTAAAGATGCCGGAGAGAAGTGGGCGTCCTAGCATCCATGGCATCCTAGGGCAAAAGTGCACTTTTTCTCTCCAAGTGTGCAGTGCTACACTCCAGCCTCCCACACATTTAGGCACATTGAGTCCATTTGTTGAATTGCTGCATCGGAATTCGCTCTGATTAAATACAACATGAATTGTTATTACCTCTTATGAAATTGATTTGATTTCATAGAGATCATTAATGCGTGTCATGTAATGTTCCTGGAACGTGTTTTTCCGTGACCGTTAACTGCCGCGTTTCCTAGTTACTAATTCTGTTTTAGCCCAAATCACTGTGATGTCATGGCACATCCGTGGCTTTGCTTTAATTGAATTACGGAGGCCCAGGAGGGTCTCGCCCTCCCCTCCCGCTCTCTGTCTCTCTCTCTATTGCGCGCGCTTTTTCGGCTGAGCTTAGTATCCTCTCAGGGCCAGACTGTACTGGTAGCACTGGTTGGCACCTGCTACTGCTGTTGTTGCTGCGGTCCCGGAATAGCAGAGCCCCATTTCCCCCTCACTCCTCCGCTCCTCTCTCTCTCCGCCCCACACGCAATGACGAGTAATCTCGTTAGTGCCGTTCGCCAGTAAGCTCATTACAAGACCACCTGCCCACAGTGGAAGTGGCTTACGGGACGTCCCCAACAGTCCAACGGCCAGTGAGAGAGAATGGGGAGAAAAGGGCCAACAAAAGATGGGTAGAATTTAGGGGAAAGGGGAATGTATGTTTGTTTGTGAGGGAGACACACACACACACACACACACACACACACACACACACACACACTGTGTAGTATGCCAAAGAGTCAGGATAGAAGGAATTAAGACCAGAAGGGTGAGCTCAAGAAGTGGTGTGTGTGTGTATTGGAGATTGAGGAAGACATTGAAAATGCATGTTAGAGTGGAGCATGTGGTGTCAGATGTCTGTTATTTCCTGGTGAGAGCAAGAAGTGGTGTGTGTGTGTGCCCACATTTGTGTGTGTGGATGCAGTGGAGACTGAGGCAGGCATTGAAAAGGCACGTTAGTGTGTAGCATGTGGTGTCAGATGGCTGTTTGTTTCCGAAGTCCCCCTGTGAAGCCTTGGGGAAGAAGCTGGCTCTCCTCCAGTTCAATCTGCTGGTGGGATCAGAGCAACACGCTGCACTCCTGATTAAAAACATGGTCAAGCCTCCACTGAGACAGCAGGACCCCTCTCATTCTGTCTGCCTGATTTTCACTATCCACAGCAGTTTATCTCGATGTGCCGCTTAGATTCGGGTGTTGTACACATAAAATGTCTTGTTGTCCTTGGCAATTGATGTGGGACCTACCAGTCACTTCATTTCTCACTGCAGTCTCTCTGTTGGCAGTATACCACATACTGTAGTAACATTTATGTCTACAGGGGATGCATATCAATAACAGACGTAGTCTTTCATACAGCATGTAGTTATGAATTAGGCTGAGGTGTTTTGATGATAACAATAGTAGATGATTCTGTTTGGAAGTTCCATGCCAGATAAGTTCCTCAGGATGCACACAGAGTTGTGCTTCCCTCAAACTCTTTCCTGCTGATCTGAGGGAATTATGTGTCAGCCCCCATCCACCCAACCATTTTCTCCCAGAGAGCAAAGAAGACAGTTGGTTTGTTGCTATGAAATGGAGTCCAAGAAACGGAACAAGAAAAACGTAAACAGTACTTATGTGACCTCTTAAGTCGGAGTATCACTAGTTCATTCAGAAGGTTGGCTACAGGATTTCAGCAGTGAGGGTTTCGGTTACCTAATTCAGATGGTCATTGGATTACCCAGATAGAATTGATCTTTTCCAGGTTGCTATCCAGCACTGGCCTGGACCCCTGGGCACAATGTGTTAGCTATTTAAAGGCTTGGAATTCCTCTTGAGCTTCAGCAGCATACCTTCATACAATATTCCCCACCTGAGAAAACAGACCAAATATATACCTCTAGCCGTATTCATGAAATGAAGATCCCCTGAAGCACGATCACTTTACATGAAGATCACGTTTATACATCAACCCTCCTGTCTTTGTAGCATAAAGACTTTATATATTGTAATATTTGGGGATAAATGTTGCTTGTCTGGAGTGAATTCATTTTGGATACTGTTGTTCTGTGTCAAAGGGAATAAAGACATCTTCTTGTGACTCATTCTGTATTGTGAAAGTCCACCCTGACGTGTGTGTTTGTTTTGTTTTGTTTTACTTGTTTGAACTTTTACCCATGATGCATCAGCGTCAACTGGAGGCCCACCAGGAGGAGGGCATGGTGGTATCACACATGGTGGTGGCGGGCGTGGGCATCTGGATCGCCTTTAGTTCGGGATCCACCCTCCGGCTCTTCCATACCGAGACCCTGGAACACCTGCAGGACATCAACATTGCCACGCCCGTCAACAGCATCCTCTCAGGTAAGCCATCTCACCTGGGCCACACAAATTGCCTGTGTCTCCTGTAATCTGGATTGCCACAGAAACAGGCCCTACAGGATGTCATTGTGTGTTACTTGTTTTACTGTGAAATAGCTTAGTAGAGGCGGATTCTTTGCTAAGAAAAGCAAATAGGAAGACGTCTTGGATGCCTACAACATAAGTCATACCTCTGGACAAAAGGAGCATTCATTGAGCCTTTACCGAGTCTCTCTTAACTCAGTCAACATGTGAGGTGACTGAGCTCATCCGCTGTAGTGCTTGTTTTGTCATGTTTGGATGAGCTCTTGTCACAGCCTTCAAAGACTTCCGGCAGAGACAGTAGAGTAGCCTGTTATTTGCCCCTCAGCTTGGTCAACAGCCCACAGGACATGAAAGGCAGAGAACAATACCAGCGCCTGGCTCAGGGGTTGCACTTATCTTGTATTCTGCTCTTAGAGTACAATGAGTCACTGCTCTAAAAGATGAAGCGTGGTTAAATGGTGCGATAAACGCAGCCACTGGTGGATATCATCAAGGCCCAATTCCAAGTTTTTTAGATACAGATGGGCTTTCATCTGAGTGTGGCTTTGACTAATATTTCTTCTTGTTAGGAGCAGTCAAGCCATGCCAAGGTCTTGAATCTGGATTTAGTTCACAGTAGCGGTCTCTGTGATGAATACCTGTGGTGAAAACTTCTGTACAGAAATGTAATTTACCTTAATCTAATAGAGATGAAATCAGATGAACCTCTCAGAAGTTTTTTTTTTTTTTTCCATATGTTAACATATTGCAGATGGGACTCTCAGTGCTTTGTCAGGGTTTGGGTATTTGGCATTGAGATAAAACATCGGCCTGTATCTGGTAGACTGCCATTCAACAAAGGAAACAAACATTTATGATAAGAAAAGCTTTTAGGACCTTTTTAAGTTCTAAGGGTAAATTAATATTGTAACTGTGTAGTTTATTCAGATACAACAGAATTTGTTTTGCTTCCTCTCTTGGTCAACTTAAAGTAGTCATGGTAACAAATAGCACTGTAGGCATTGTCTTTGCACAGAGGCTTGTACTATAAATGTCAGTGATATTTTTGTTATCTCTGCATGGCCTTGGGGGACACGAATGGAACAAAATGAAACATCTAGTGACACTGTGATCAGCAACCAGAAACACTGAGGAAGTTAAAAAAAAGAAAAAAAAGAAAGAAAGAAACTCAATGAAAGGAAATGTCTGACAACATTACAAAACTGCTCTGTCCGGAATCAGTGGGATTTTCGGAGAAATAATCAGTGTGCATGACCTCTAATCTGCTGTCAGAGCCCTGTTCTCTGCCCCAGCCAGCTCTGCTCTCTGTAAGCTTCCCTCAAGCTCCTTACAAACACACTCCATCATGGGCTCTTTTTTGCCTACTGGCACATGGGATTGTAATGTTCAGGGGGCTGTTGCTGAATCACGGCAGGGACAGAGTTATTTATACATGTCCAGTGACAGCTGTGTTCTCCTCCTGCCTGAATTATATTGACCAGCCCTAAGAAACTTCCTTCAGTCTGCTGGGTCTGTGTTGTTGGTGGGTTTCTGTGAGGAATATGTAACCCAATGTAGAAAGAAGATCAAGTGGCCTGGATTTTTTGTGTGCTCAGTACCAGGATATTTTAGCATGATTCTTTTTTTTTTTTTTTTCCTACTCGGTCCATTTCACCCAATTACATTGTCCTTTGAAAAGTATCTGGATTTTTTTTTTTTTTTTTTGTCATTGCCCCAGGGGATATTGGGTGTCATTCTAAAATAAAACAGAGCAGCCCTTGTCTGACAAGGTGCAATGGGAGACACGTTTGAAAAACAGTCCTAACTCATGTGTCGCCGTCAGGCTAGCAGCAGGATTAAACCAGCAATGGCATCCCGAGTTTGGGTGCAAAGATCTAAGTGTCAAAATGTATTAAGTAAAAACACAGAACAAAACACAGCCCTGGGTCACCCATGGAAAATCAGATGTTTTTATGTTCTTTTATTGCGTTTTGTGTCATTTTGTTTTACAAGCCAGTGCTTGATAAATCATACCCTCCAGTCGTTTCCTTAGTTTATGCTTCTCAGAACACTCTATTACAGTAGTGACAAAAAGTTGGAAGGTTACTGACAAGACCATTGTGGAGATTGACAGGCAGGTTCCCTGTTAACTTAAAATAAATAAGTAGACTTGAATAGCACTATTTTCAGGACCACAAGTTTGAAAGACTTCCTCTTCTGGAGGTTCCTTATGATTTCTATTACCATGAGCCAGTTTCCGCTGATAACGCCTCCCTAACGGTTTGTTTTTCCTTTTTGCCATCTCCAGGGAAACCACAAACCACTCCCAGGCCGCCCCTTTTTTTGTTTGTAATCGAGACCCATCCTAGAGGAGCTGGCCAACCAATTGTGATATGTCAGAACAAGTTTAGTTCAAATGTTTTCAGCCAGTGAAAGGGCCTTTACTTGTCTGTGGCTCTGAAGCATAAAAGATGGAATGCTTAAATCTATCTGCTCTTTAAAACAATAATTTCTCCTTGGTCTTTGTCTTTTAAACACACAGCTATAGTATATTATTCAGTGCTGGAAATGACAGAATAATAGCCAGTAAAGTCTGCGGTCTCCACAAGCTCTAAACTTCAGCCTCAGATTTGGTTTGTGGTGAAGTGATTTCTACAGACTCCCTTTCAGTTCCATGACCTTCATCTTAGCTTCTCATGTACGATAAAATATGCAGCCAAGGCAAAGCCAAATGTAACATAGTAAAATTCTAAGCTGTGTGACTTGGTGACTTAACTGAATATGTCATCAGCAACAATGTTATGTAATACACATGATGTGTTTCCATATTTAGGGAAAATGTGTCTCATTGCATTGCCTGCAGAAAAACATGTTTTGAAACTGTTGATATACACATAATTTGTGCACTGTCCATGATTAGAGTTGGTAATTACGGAGGTGTGAGATAACATATGAATTACTATCCCAATAGAGAATTCATAGTTGATATCCTTGGACATTTGCATCTGATAAGGGTACATCCAAAACTGTACACAAAGTTAAACTGCCGTCTATTATGCAATCTCAGCAGATGGCCAACCTTTGTGTCTCATTCAGGGTGGAGTTCTGTTTCTATGCAGGAGGCCAGAAACTCAATACACTGAAGTGTGTTTTCTTGAGTTAGGGTTACATTAAGCAACCACTAGCGAAGCCAGAGACGCAAGACCCACAGCAGTTTGACCAACGGTCGAGACCCAAAGCTCCACAGGGGAAGTTGATGTCAATAGTGATGTCACTATTACAGAATTCTTGTTATCTCTTTAGCAACGGCAGCCTGATTTCACTCGAGGCTTCAGTTAGAATACAATACCACATTCAAACTGCAAGATTACCAAAGTGTTAAAAAGAATGCTTACCCTACACTGAATATAGTGCACTCCAATACAGACAACTATAAGTTACCATTAAGATGTTAAAAACATAAACTTCTCAGCAATCTTTCCATATGTTCTGTGCCTCAGGGCAAGCTTTGCAGCTTTGAAAGTCCACGATCCCCTTCTGATTTGAGTTCAGTTTGACAGGCATTTTATAGGCTTCAAACTCAAGCATGCTTGAATAGAAATGCCAGTGCAGTTATTATACACACCTGGTGAAGTCAAGTATTATTTATTCTTAAGGCTTTTATTGCATTTTTTTTTTTTTTTTGCCATATTTGCCACAAATACATAAAACTACTGTACTTGTACTGTATATAGAATGACTGCACAAGGTCACCAAACCATTATGACTTAGGCTTACTATTACAGCATTATGTTTCTGTGTTAATACTCTGATAGAAAAAAAGAGAAAAGCACGTAAGCCAAAGGCAAATCTCCCATGAAAGCAGGTTCTGCAGTGTCATGGCTATCCTGCCATTGGGCTACATCACGAGCTTGTGCACGCGCACGCTCTCTCTCTCTTGATGGATGCTCTCTGGCCAGCCTGACCTGGCGGTGTGGGGTGGGGGTAGGGGTGGGTGGGGGGTTGTGCCAGCGGCGGCTTTGTCTCTGGTGACCTACATATCCAGCCGTGTGTGCACTAATGGGCATAAACAAGCACGGGCCAGCAAACAACACCTCCAGCCCCTTCATTAGTGTGTCTGGGCAGCCACCTCTGCCAGCGCTGCACATACTGGATCGCTGGAGGTGGGGGTAGCGAGGGGGTGTGTGTCCACACCTACTGTACCTGGTCCAAAACTTGGGGTCTGAATGTAACATGAAGCGAATTATTTTGCTGGTTTTCGTAGAATAGCTGGGGAACTAAATAATATGGGGGTGAGTGGCGCAGAAGTTATTGAGAAATTATTAGCATGATTTATTTTCTCTTTCTATCTCTATTCTTTCTTCAAGATGGAAAGATGTCAGCCAAGTCCAGAAAGTCAGATAAGTCCTGAGTCTTTCAGTTGAGAGCTTAGCTGGAAAATGACGTGCTCATTCCAGCTGTGTAAAGTAGTCATCAGAGCTGATGCTTCTTCCAGAGGGGTCACAGGAGGGGTCAGGCCACACCATCAGGAGCAATCTCACAGCCTCAAGGGATTATGGGCTTTAGACAGTTGTGTGTGCCTCTGCTCAAGAACACTGAATGCTCAGAGAGATTTGGTTGATCCCAGACCAGACTGTGGAAAACTGTAGCTACAACTTGTACAGGCAGAGCAGACTATTCTGTACGTTTTATCACCTGGAGCCATTTGTCTTTCAGTTGGATCATTTGTATTCAATTTGCAACAAATGTAAACAAGTGTAATTGTTGGCCTCACGCTCCCCTAACTGTTGCTCTGGTATCAACGGTTCCCATGGTGAAGCTAATGTGCTGTGAGACCAGCTTAGGCAATATGGGCCAACTTGCCCCATAATGGGTGATTAAAAGTGAACTGATTTCAAGCCAAATCAGCCATTGTTCCCGATGGGGCAATGTTGACGGTTGCTGGGCTAAATCACAAAGTAATATTTTACTCCTAATTGATTGTGTAGCTCTGCTCAACTTAACCCTTACTGGATCCCTTACACTTACAGTACCCTCCCCCTTAGGCGACAAGTACAAGGCTCTGCTTGCCTTGGAGAAGTGTTGCAGTTAGTTCTTCCTATTGCATAACCATTGTAATATTGTGCAATTTGTGCCATTTTTTTTTTTTAGCTCTTGCAACACAAAAGGGAACACATGCATTTTAGGAGATGCTGAAGTGAGACCTCGGTATGTCTATGTTTGTGTCAGAGCTGCACATTATAGGTTTCCAAGGAAACCATTTGCTATTAAGCACTATTGCCATAGTAACTTTCCCTCAGATTTCCGATGTTCGACACCTACACAGCCCCATAGAAGTGTCCATTAATATTCATGCTGCCACTGAATCACAGATGCAGCCCGATTTTCATAAAATATTACTCTTCAATGGTCTTCATAATTGTCATTATTAAAACTGTGGTGCCTTGTTTTCAGACTCCCATTCGCCTTGTAGAATCTGTTTGATAAAACTAATGTTTCGGTCTTGTGTGTTCTCTCATCACTGTGGTAGTAAGTGGATGCCTAAAACAAAACCCTGTTTCTTACTCTCATAGGGCACCAGAGGGTTTCTGTGAGCAGCCTGCTTGTGTGTCACAGTCTGCTTCTTGTTGGGACCAACTTGGGCGTGATCGTGGCTCTGTCTGTACCCCGACTCCAGGGAATTCCCAAAGTCACAGGTGAGCTCTGTCCCCAAGAACAAGGCGATCCTATCATGGGTAATGACAACCCATCAAACAAGCCTTTTTTTATTGAAAAAAATAAAAATAAAATAAAAATCCCTTACACATCTGGAGGCATGTCGGTCCGACACAGCCGCCGCCCCACGACTCTAGGTGGGTGCAGAGTGGGGATAATGTTGGTTTAGTAATTAGACAGGAAGCCCAGGCCCAGACTGGTTTATTTTAGTAGCTGACCTTCTCTCACAGAGATATTGTATCCTGATAATTGGAGTGCTGGCTTAGGGCCTCATTCCGTGCCAAATGGCCTTTGTGATCAAAATGGGCTACTCCCCTGCGATTGCTGTTAAAAGCAAGTAGTTTGACCTCCCTGCAACATCAATCAGGGCCTGGACAGACAAGGGGGTCTCTTTACAGCAATGCAAGGTACAGTTTCATGTGTGGCCCTTGTGCTGGTTATGTGAGCAGTGCATTAATCGAAAACATGTCACTCATATCTCTCATTTATCAGTCTGCTGGTATTTGTGTTGCTTTTGGTGTCTTTCACAAAGCTAATTTAGACTTTTTTTTCCCCAGCAAGTGGTATATTAATGTTTCTCTAAAGATGACAGAGCATCTAAAATGAGCTGTAATTATAATACTTTTATATTTTCTCACTTCTAAAGTAGACCAAGACCACCGTGGTATTTCTCACAAGATAATTGGGGTTACGGTCTACTGTCACATTTTCAGGAAAGTTATGCCAAAACATTTCAGTATTTGAGACTCTGATTTTAATGACCATTTTGTGTGTGTGTGTGTGTGTGTGTGTGTGTAGGTAGAGGCATGGTGTCTTTCCACGCTCACAACAGTCCAGTAAAATTTCTCACCATGGCAGCGGCGGTGTGCAACTTACCACAGGGCAGCCTCACTGGCAGCCCACCCAGTCAGCCAGGGGCCCCCGAGGGGGAACGACCCCCCTGTTCGCCTGGCCCTGGTCCAAACGGTGCCCAGGACCAACAAGTCGTCAGCACAGGTGACGCCAGTAGCCCGTCAGCTGTGGCAGAAGACGCTCTGTCTTGTGGCTCGCTGGCTCTGTCCCAGGGGTCACTGGAGCACGGCCCAGAGGACAGCGCCATTTACGAGCAGCTCAACGACCCGGCCTACACGCAGAAAGGCAAGCGCAGCCAGAAGGTGGATGTGAGCTCTTTGCTCATCGTCTCGGGTGGCCTGGGTCACCGGAGGGTGAACAGGAAGACCAAACAGTCGCGACACGAGGAAACCATGTCGACAATTATGGTGTGGCAGATCCCTCTGGCAAATGTTTGAGAATAGAGAACAAGAGGGGGGGCAAGGGGGAAGGAGGCCTGCCTTTTGGGTAGTACAGTAAGGGCATCCACACCAGACTAAGGCGGGGTTCACACTGACCAGCAGCAAGTGGCAAATTGTTTGCCATGATTAAGAAGTGGACCAGTTCATACCACTAGCATCAAGCTAGCCGCAAAGAACCTACTGTACTGTACATCTAAAGTACTAAACTTTGTTCAACTTTCAAAACATAAGGCTAGGCTTCGTCATCATCAATGTCAGTTTGATGAATCCTAGGGAAGCTTCTGACATTCTGATCGATCAAAGCAGGGGTAAGACATGTTTTTCTGTTGTACAGAAATGAGTACTTAACATCACTTACCAATGAGGGAAAACTAAATTCGTTTGAATTTATCAAATTGTTGTGGTATGAGCATTTTCATTATATTTTGCCGCTGCCACTTGGATATTATCACTGTGATCCCTGCTAAAGACCTTAGTGCTCGTAGGTTTATTCTTTATGAGCTCTTCCTTAGGGTCAAATAATCAAAGAATTGCTGCCCTACTTGAAAACAGTCAGGTTCCTATGGAAACTCACTGATCATTTCTTTGCTAATGAACAAACAGGCTCATAACTGGGTCACATGTGGAGGGAATACAAGGTGGAGATGCGTACATCACATCTCAGTGAAGTTTCTGATCTGAAGGGATTTTCCTGACCTAAGTTTATTATAGGAGAGAAGGGCCCAGAACAAAAAAAAAAAAAGCTTCAGAACCACTTCTGGTCATTATGAACTTTTGTTTACTGAACCATCTTAAAACAAATTTACAAAGAGGAATAACATGGCTAATATCCAGTTATGCACTGGATCAGTACCTTTTGCAACTATTGTTGTTGGGTACCTATTGCAACTACTTTTGTTTCTTTCTTGTCCTCCTTTGCATCTTTTTGCATCAACTTTTCAGTTGGCTTACTGTGCAATGCAAGATACAGCAAGTGATGAGTCTAAGTTGCAGAAGAATTCCCAATTACCGAACTGTGCCATAGCAAAGTTAACTGAAGTTTAACTTTTTTCTGACGCTTTAGACGCCCAAAATGCCTTCAACGCTGATGATGCGTGCTCCCTCTCTCTCTTTTAATAGGAAATGAATGACTTCCGTCATTCTTGTTGCCTATACTGTATACTGAACGTTCAGTTAAAATACCATATGCAATTTGCATAGTACATAGTATCTCTTTCCAGTTGAAAATCTAAGTAACAAAAAGAGGTCAGCTTCCTGATACAACTACAACTGTCTTATTCTTTCTTAAACTTCCCTGCAGACATTTTTTTCTTTTCAAACGTAAATATTTCAAGACCTGCTCCATGTCTTAGGAAAACACATGGGGTAGTAGGAGGTAATCCACACCCAGTGAATGGTCATGGGTGTGCTGGGCTGCAGTTCTGCTGATAGCCTCTGTCATAACTCTGGAGTCGCAAAGTTACAAGGGGGGGAATACTGGCTGGCCAGGTTTCCATGGAGATTTTTAGAATGAGACGGAGGAGTCTGTTTTTTTGTTTGTTTATTTGTTTTTTTGTAATATCAAAGAAGAGAGATTCATCATACATCTAAATTAAGCTTGACACTTGAGAAGATGTATTTAAGATAACCCAGAGCTTTATACTGAACCATTTTGCATTATATCCCTGATGTGTATATTAACATTTATGAAATTTGTTATCCATGTTTTTTGGTGTATTTCATATTTACTTTTGGCATCAAATTATGCTTTTGTCTCAAATGATTAATTATTAAACATAATACTAAAGATTTAACGGTTTCAGTCAATTATTGAGTCATGCAAATGTGAGACTGCTAAATAAATCAAATCAGTAACTTTAATAGGTTAATACTTTCTTTTTTTCATTTAGGATGCACAATAATAGCAGGTGAAATTTCCCTTTAAAAGAGATCAAGAAAAGATGGTTGAAGTCTTTCTTCTATAGATTCATATCTGTAATATGGGGTATTTGAGCTCCTCAACACACCCAATGATCTGGAGACGTGAGCCCATTCTTAGACATGTTTGGGTTCCTGCTTCTTATTACTTTACCATTAATGTCCCCTGAGCTACAGCGGTTCAAACACAAAGGCTCAGATGTTATCTCAGTTAAGTGCTCCAAACCATCAAAAAACTACTGAGCAGTATGCCCTCAACGCATGCTCTAACAAGAAGTGGCCTGAAATTCCAAAGGATCTGGGAGATTTGAGAGCTTACGACTGCAAGCCAGCTCACAACGAGTTTTTAGTTATCCATAGAAAACTGAGTGGTTTTAAAGGATCTCTTTATTGCTGCAAGTTGCTGCAAGGTGAAGTACAAGTGCAAACAGACACATTGAAATGCCAAAGGCAAAGTCTCTGTAAACTTGAAATAACGTCTTTTCCCAAAGACCCCAGCATACACTCCACTAGTCATTTGCTATTGAGCAACATCAACAGACATGTTCATTCTAGTCTGATCAGTAATTCTGGCCAGAGCCCACATCAGTAAAACTCATAATTTAATCTAGAAATTTACTTTCACTGCACAATGGCATTTATTATAACTAAAGGAAGCAAAGGACCCTACTACTGTTTCACATACATTACTACCACTAGCATCTCAACAAAGATAGCACTGACTGGTGTATGGCACAACATTTGGCCTACTCCCAGCTATGCAGCTGACAGCCACACAGAGAAAATCCTGCTGACTGCGGAGTCATTATCAAGCACAGAGACTGCCATCCCTGAGTCAGGAATTCTGTCATTCCATAGTCTCCCTCGAGATCTCCCTCTGGGACAAGTAGAATCAGCAAAGTCTCATTCCCATCATCTCCAGTCCTTAGATCTATGACCTCAGCCTATACTAGCCATGATCCGCCAACCACCTCCTCCTTTCACTGTGAATTCCCTTCTGGCAGGGAATGCCATGTAATCCCCGTTGCTGATAAATCTGTGATGTCCCTGTGATGGCTCAATGAGGCGCCTCTATTTTTACACCATGAAGGCTAAGTGAAAATCCATTCAGTATGTCAAGAACGCCAGCTGAAAGCCCTGAACAAAGATCACCCACAAGTCACAACTCACTCATACCGCCCAAGTCCAATCTGGCCTAAAAACTGGAATTAGTCAATATAAAATGTACTAAATCTAAAAAAAACTTACTGCAATATAATTGTTTATAATTTAGCATGTTTAACTAAATATACTGACTGAGTCAACCAACACCCTGCATTAATGCCCCATCGCATTCCACATATAAAAAAGCACATATTATGTATGTGTGTATGCATGTGTGTGCCACATTTGGACATGGGTGCAAAAAAATGGTTGTCACATACTTCTTCTATTAGGAGTTGTCCATTACAACCCTATGTAATACAATACTCCCTTTTAGGATCCTGTACAGTGGGCTAATCACGAGTTTTTTTCGGTGTAGCATGGAATCAATCAGAAATTCCATGGGGAAGACATTAAAGAAGGGTTGGTCTTTTCCTCCTCCAAGACTCGGTTTCACTGTTCACTGCGTATACGACCTAAGCGTCTGCAAGAATGTCCTTCCACACCTTAAAGCGCGAATACGCTTGTATAGCAGCAGACCGCGTTGGTGTGTAGGGTTAACATAAAAGGGGGTGTGGTTTAGATCAATAACTAAGGGAGTCTACTGTAAATTCAAAACACTGTCACTGCACTCACGCAGGTTATACATCGGATAACACTGTCGGAATATATTCTGAATAAACACAGGGAATTTCGACCGGCTTCTGGAAAGGAAATTACATGCGCTTTTTGCAATTATACGTGCATTTGTTAGCCCCGAGTGGTATACCAGAAGGACTTCATACTGTTGCTCGTCTCAGTGCATCTATCAAAGGCAACGTGAGTTGGAGACAATAGTCAGTGCGCATTCACACCTGAAACTACACCGAACGGACTCATTTTAAATAGCCTACTGCGGACACTGTCAGAGAGATGATGTGATACGGAGTGAAATTAAAAATATAGCCTGTTTTACTTATCGAAGGTTCAGCAAGGAATGAACTGCTCCTCTTAAAATCATTGAGTCCGTTTTGGGACTGCGACTATCTTACATAACTGGATTTGGTGAGCGACAAGGAATACCTTTGCTTCGGACCGTTTCAGGATTATTCAGTGAGTATTTCAAGCAACGACGTTATTCAGACTTTGGGATGACTGCAGCACTGCATGATTCTGGCCCACGCCTTGACCTGTCATAAATGACAAAGAAACAATAGCGAGCGTAACGCGTTAGGTGATCGCTGCACAATGTGCGAATAATGCGTAACAGTTTGCACACTGCTGCCATATAATGGTGCAAATAGCATGGGAAAGAGCAGAATATAAATCTTGGGCAAGGGATGCTCCTTTCTCTCATTGACATATAATCCTCCTGTCTCCGTCAGCAGAGACGTGCTGACTGAGCATGCTCCTCATGTCTATCCCACGGGGACGTGATTAACACAAATAAAGGATTTCACCGTTCGTCGGCACTTGGACTGACATACTGATAGGCCAGTCTCTCAATTTTGTATTCTGTTAGGCTATTCTTTATCGTCTGTATTGTAATATTTTCTGTTCGGGATAAGAGAACACAAAGAGACAACATTCAATGTCACGCCTTAGGTCGTTTCTTTTTGGAAAAGATAGCGCGTTAGGCTGCAAAAGGTCCAGGCTTCGTTTTATTGAATATCTTGACGCCGCACTTGGCGTTCTCTAACTTCAGCCTACGTGAAGATGCATTTTGTTGCCTGGAGTAGTCTAATAGCGCCCCTCTGAGTTCGGTCTTGATGATGGGTCATGTTTCTGTGACATAAAAAGGTGACACGTGGGCTAATGTTAGGGTGTGCATTCCTCTCAAGTACATATTTAGTCATTTTTATAGATAATTTGTTAAAATTATTTTTCTGTCTGTGTATCTACTGCATATTTGTCAGCTGCCTTTTAAATAATGTGTTTCTTCCTTTTCAAACAGGTTTACAGCCCTACAAGATTTAGGAGAACTTCTGGGTTTTACTGGACTTGAACTATTTGCTTGGACTTCAGACTAAAGCGCAAACAGTCAAGCTGCAGCAAGGGGGGAAAGTAGGATTTTTGTGGTCAGAGAAATGAGAAACTAGTCAATGGAGCCTTGGTTCTCTCAGCCATAAGACCTTGTGGAGTGAGTCCACCTATCCTAGATCTGCTGCATATAAGGGCGTGCTTCCTTGATAAATGCCTGAAGTGGTTTCATACATGTTAAAATGCAGAACGACTGTGTTTCCCCCAATATGTCAGCTCAAAGTCTGAACTTTGATCAAGGGAGTGTGAATGTTGCTTTGCAAGGCCCAAACACGTTCACAGTGGAAGCTGACGTCATCTTTCATGCAGCAAGTCCTGACTCCCCTGGCGCATCAATCATCTCTGTGGAAAAAAATCAAGGAGTATCTGAAGCAGCATATCCTGCAGCCTCTGACATGGAATTACTGCGAGATGACCCAAGCCTGCATCAACAGTGGACAGAGTGGGACACAAATGTGCCAGAGGATCAGATGGGGAGCTCGGTGAAAAGTTTATCCGTGGGAGACTGTATGTTGGACGGCGGGTCCAGAGACAGTGGTTTTCAGGATCACGTCCAGCCACTGGACACAGCTAAAGCACAAGAACTCTACCCAGACAGAGACCAGCACAACTCTGTCCACAAAAACGGGGTGAGGGAGGAGAGCAATGGTGCCAGGCCAAAGGTTCCCTGCAGCCTGGGCCCTTGCTTCAAGAGTGAGACCAAAGACGAGCTGGACAACGCTGTGAAAAGTCACTTTCAGATGCATAATGTCAGCTCTGTCTCCGAGGAGCCAGAGTTGATGGCACGTGACCTGGGCAATATGATTAGCATGTCGCATCTCACACAGAACAATAGTGTGCATGCTGACCCACAGCTGACAGAAGGAAGCACAGAAACTGTCAAAGGAGGCCCTTCACTGAGGGAAAGCCCAGACTTAGTCATTGAAGTGGGCGGGCAGAAGATCGAAGCACATAAATCGGTTTTAGCCGAAAAAAGTGACTATTTCAAGGCCCGTCTTTCCCGGGACATACTGAAAGTGAAAGGCGTCAACTACAAGACTTTGACTACCTTGATAGACTATGTTTACACATCGCAAATGAATGTAAGTAAGGACAATGTGGTGGACGTCATCACCGGAGCCAAGATCCTACAGATCCCTTGTGCCGTGCAAGCTGCGATGGATACAATGTCGCAACAGATCACCACTGAGAACTGCTACGAGATTTTAAGCATAGCTAAGAAGCAAAGACTGAGCGAGCTGAAGGAAACAGCATACCGGTTCATGAGTGATAATTTCCTGCAAGTGCTGAAGGACCCCGCTGTCTATGGACGTCTCACTGGATCAGAGCGAGATCTCATCCTGAAGACGAGGATGGAGGGCAAGAAGTGTCTCATGGTGGCCGAGATAAACGATGTCTTTGATCGCGTCGGCAGCCGGCCACAGAGTCGAAACAACAGCCGCCCACAGAGCCCTCTGTCTGTGGCCTCCTTCGAGGAAAATCACATGATCTACTATTACAGTGAAACCACAAAAGACTGGCAGGCACTCACCCTGATGCCAGAGGAAATAAATACAAAGGGCTGTGGCATATGCACAATGCACAACTACATTTTTGTGGCTGGGGGTATCAAGGGGTATGGCGACAAGGGAAAAGTCTCTGATAAGGTGTTCTGCTACAATCCCATCAACGACCGTTGGAGTGAGGTGCGCCCAATGAACCAGGCACGCTCGCAGCTCAAGCTGGTTTCTGTGGATGGCTACCTGTATGCTATTGGTGGCGAGTGCTTGTTCACTGTGGAGAAATATGATCCCAGGATGGACCGGTGGACCACTGTGGCACCTCTGCCCAAAGGAGCCTTTGCTGTGGCACATGAGGCCACCACCTGCAATGGGGAACTGTACGTGTCTGGAGGGTCTCTCTTCTACCGCCTCCTGAGGTATGACCCCAAGCGGGACGAGTGGCAGGAGTGTCCTTACAACAACAGTAGGAAGAGATCCACAGACATGGTGGCTCTCAAGAGCTTCATCTACAGATTTGACGTCAACAGGGAGCAAGGCGTGAACGTCTTCAAGTACAACACCATCGTGAAGATGTGGCACGACTGTTCGTCGCTGCAGCAGACCAGTCCCCAGCCCTTCAGGTGTGCTGTCATTGGCAACTGCATCTACTGTGTCAACAAGTCGCAGACTTTGCAGTTTGTCGTGGAGGAAGAAAATGCACATTTTGTGGAGGAGCCCCTGAAAGCACCGATCGAGGCAAAGGGCATATTGTTTCCATTTATCTTGAGTTTGCCAGACCGGGGGGAAAGAAACATGTAATTAGACCATTGCTCTTCCACAGATCTCACAACTGACAAACTGGAATGGAGAGAGTGGGATAAAGCATGATTAAATAATTTAAGCTTTACTTTTCGTGGAGTTTGACATGCTCGGTTTAACTGCTCGAAAATAGAATGTCTCTTTGCATGGTGGGAGGAAAATGTTTTACAAGGACGCCTTAAAAGGACTGTTTTTGTAACAAAGCTGAGAAGCAACAACACTTATGTAATTCTTTTGCTATTTGTTTTTTCGTGTTATGTCAGTTTTGTGCACTTTTGTGACTGTTGTTTGAATAGGTGTTTTGAGAACAGTTAAGTATTGTTATGGTATCTGCAAGAAACCTGAAGTCATTGCCCATTGTTAAAGATAGCACATCAAAACTAACCACAATAATCTATTGCCTATACCCAGGTCCTATGCAAATTTTAAAAGTGGGGTCTGTGATTGTACCGTAATCTCAGATACAGTACATTTGCTCATATAGTCATCCAGCAGTCTGTTCTCGCTTTAGCACTAAAAGTGTGTTAGCTCTCAAAAATGCCCAGCTCTGTAAATGGGAAATAAATAGAGGCTCAGAAAGAGCTACAAACATCCACAGCTATTGTATTGCTTCAGGAGCATGGAAGACTTTAAGGATATTTGATTAGCTGGGAAGATCAAATGTCAACAATTTCTAATGAATCTGAGTCACAGATTACGCTTTTAACTGTTTAGGTGTTAAAAGTACCTACAACACATTAAAGCCCTCTACAAATGAAATGCAATTTACAATATTAGACATAAATAAAGATTTTACCACGATGAACAATCCACTGATCCAGTTTTCAAATGTGGGATTAAAATATACTAGTTGTGAGCACAATGCACTTAATTTGTTCATTAACCGTGGACGATTTATGGTATATTTGACAATGACAAGGGACCATCATCTCGAGTCCCTTTAAATTGTACCGTAATCTCAAAACATTGCCAAAGATGGTTTAAATATGGTGGATCTTACTAACAGTGGGTGGCTTATGAGTATAGGGTCAGTTTAAAGTCAGGCTCCATCAACATGACTGTGCTCATTCATTGGGTGAAGCAGGCTAACAAGAGAAAAACAATTCCATCTCCACATATGACACTGTCAAAGCAATAACACTGCTCTAATCAGGTTGGTACCACTTGCTGCTATTGTGCGGAACAAGACCACAAGATAGTGGCGCCAGTGTGTTGCCGTAAGGACTGTGAGACCATGGTGAGCTACTAGACAGAGGGGCTTTTATGTAAAGAATGTGAACTGGGCTAGCACATGGTCTGCTCTTTTCCGTCAACGTTATGGCGACTGTTACACTTTCCCTGCCTTGCTCAACTTAAGAGACACTTCCCTGATCTGAAATTCAACCTGAAGCAGGATTAAGAGCACTAATATAGAAGAGACAAAGCAAGCAAACGTGCATTACTTTTTTTCCCCTTTCCATTATTTAGCAGTCAATGATGACAGAATGTTTACTTTTGACCTACAACCTCCACACAAACTGGAATCTTAATGATAAGACTTTACTTCTAAAATGCATCTCATAGATTTTATCCATAGAGTATCAATAGCACTTTCCATCACGCTTCTGACAGATTTCTATTGTATTGTGTTTGTATGCCAAATCCCTTTGAACTGGTTGCACTTACATGATGGAACACCATTAGCAGTCAACAGTTTTTCCTCCATATACGTTGTTTGTTTTCTAATATGAATAAGACTTTGATAAACTGAAGTGCTGAGGGATAAAGTGTAATACAGCATGTAAGGCTTGGGGGAAAGAAAGCTGTTTTGCATTGACAATATGGATGTGGTTTGCTAAATGTATTTGTTTGGTATGTTGCTGGCTGGCTGGCTTCATTATTTTACAGGATTTTAAAAGGGGAGTGAATTTTTGGTATGCTGCTGAAGTAAATGGCTTGACAAGGTTTTCATTTTGTGGTCCAAGGCTTTCTAACATACTAATGTTACTCTAACTGCTAAATGAACCATTTCAGTGATAAATCAGAAGAGAGAATAAAAATACTGGAAATGATGGCTTCCATTTTGAATTATTGAAAGACTTACTTTGCTTGCATTGCCCTTTTATGACAATACAAAATCTTAAAATACAAATTATGCCCTCCTGGTACTGTTGTAGTTACAAAATCTTAACTGACACTAAAGTATTAAACGTATGTATGTTTATAAATATATACAGTTTATGTAGATGTAATTACTTATATATTTACATCAGACAGTCTACAAACAGCACATGGACAACCTGCTAAAGGCTGCTGTGGCTAGTTATACTATATAAGTAGTTATACGCTGGGCACTGTAGACCTATTTTGAAAGAATACCTTTATTTCCTGCAAGTGTCTAAAGTGTCAAGTTTCTCAAGTTACAGTATATACTTTATTGTAGTTACACCAAAGTGTATTGTTTTGTTGTTTATTTGTTTTGAACAAGGTGTTGTTTCAAATAGATTTGAATGAAAATAGCTTATTATTAACTATGGACTTCAAGTTTCTCAATCATTTATGACTTATTGAATGTAACCATAGCCACAGTTGTTTAACTTTGGTCCATCAAATTTGGGGGATTTACAGCTACAGTATATTTCCACAAAGTAAATGCTGTCACCTAGTGGACACTTTTGTTACTGCCACCTGATTTTTTTGGTTTGTTATTGCCTCCGCCAAGGAGGTTATGTTTTCGGTCTCGTTACCTCTGCCAAGGAGGTTATGTTTTCGGTCTTGTTGGTTTGTCTGTCTGTCTTTCTGTCTGTTTGTTTGTTTGTCTGTTCATTTGTCTATTTGTCAGCAAGATAACTTGAAAAGTACTGCACAGATTTGGATGAAATTTTCGGACAATGTGTATATTGGGACAAGCAAGAGTTGATTCAATTTTGGTGGCGTTCGGTGATGCAGAACATGATCTGGAATGTATATTGTGTTTGTGACCATATTGCCTTGGCGGAGGTCTGCCCTCTCTGAGCACTTTTCTAGTTTTTTTTTTTTGTAAAAGACAATGGTATGATAGATACAACGGCTACATAAATGCTAGTTTCTCTGACAAGAAAAGAACTTTTCTCACTGATAATTTAATCTGACAAATTGTTTTTAGCATGTGTGCTATATTCAGGCTTCCTCATCACCTGACATGGATGGTCGCGAATCACTCAGTTCTGGACACCGAAACTTAGTTCTGGAGAGATAGTTCACATAACTGGAAGCTGGTGGGTCCCCCTAAAAGATAACAAACAAGTTTTCAAACAACAACCCTCCTATGATGGGAAACTTGTCACAAGATGTCAGGATGTATTCATTTGATCTTACCACAGTGAAAGGGGGAATATCATCAGTCCACTCCATGATCTCATTGTTTTGATTGATGGTGACATTGATGATGCTCTTTCGCGTCTGTCTAGATCGTTGGGCAAATGGTATGAGGGCTAGAACAAAGCATGCTGCAACATTAAAAGCTCCAGCGACCACAAAGCCCAGGTTGTAGCTCCCTTTCATGTCATTCATCCATCCTGGCAGACAAAGAGGTTCAGTCATGAGGCAACTGTTACATTTTATTTGACATCTTATTAGACTTACAGGAATACTGGTAGCAATCCTACGGTACCTGCAAACGGTGGTCCAAAGCAGCTGACTGCATTAACAGTTAGCATGAACCCCCAGGCCACGGGCATGCGCTCAGCTCCCATTAGGTCAAAGGTTAGCACAGGGAGCAGGATGTAGTTTCCAGCGTCCGCGATACCCAGAAGGAGACCAAAGCCAATGAGAGCAGGGTAAGACCGAAGCACTGGGATGAGCAGGTATAAGAGGCCTGCAAATAGACAAAATGATTCATCTTAATGCTCTGTAAACAATTCGTCTGGTGCATTCCCCATGGATCTGGCCCAAATAAATTTCAGATGTGTACAAACAGTAACCCAAATATAAATACAGGGCTGAGGGCTCCCTTATAACATTTTATATTAGTTGGATTGGGCTGCCTTACTATTTTCATTTAGATGTAGCAACTTAATTTAAATGCACCCAACATTTTTGCACGATACGAGTGTTACCATTCAATACTTTCTATAGCATTGTATGTACAATGCTCTGGTAGCATGTGCTGTACATCAAAATCAGTGGCACCCTAAAGCCCTCACATGCTACGCTGTGTGCATGTACCAGTAAATATAATTTCCCACTAATTTTAGTCTAGGCTGAGTCAATGTACTTCAAACAACTAATTTTGAGTTGTTGTTGAGTTGATGTATCTCTAACATTTGTCCTAGCATGTGGGGAACACACCAACAAAAAACACAGAGGCCTGGTTGAAGTAGAGGCGGTTGATCTTCTCAGAGTCACAGATTCTGCCGAAGATGATACGACTGATCATGCTGCTCGTGCCCAGCACCAGCATGATGTTAGTGGCCTTGTGCACCGGTATGTCCAGCTGCACAGCATGCTTGACCTGGAGCAAGAGAGATACAGGTTTACATTAGAGACCTAGGGTTTCCCCCAGCGCTTCATGGTTAAGGTGGCCACCTTGATAACAAACACACAAATATTTTGTATAGTGAATGTAATTTCAAAAGTTGCTTTACCAAAAAATGCATAGGCTTTTTTATTTTTAATTATTCATAATTCTCCACAACATAACCTTTAAACTGATGGACTACAAGTCACTAGTCTCTGATACTGACTAACATCCACCCACCCCCCGCACTACTATTGTGCATTTCAGATGGGATAAAAGCAAGATGAGGAGGGCACTTACCAGATGCACATAAGGAATAAAAAAGCCAAATTTGCACAGCCCATTGGCCACCACCCAGATAAGGAAGACTGTATCTTTCCACAAACCAAGGTCGACCACAAATTTCCTTAAAGGTGATGATTTCAAATTGTCTGCAACACTTCTTTTGTAACCTGCAATCATATGAGTGTACATACAAACACAAATGCAAAAGCATACATTAACAAGACATTTTCAGTACCAAGTCCTAAAAAAGTGCCCAGTCCTAAAATCAACTTATAGGCTAGGCCTAGGCCTAACTGATGTATCAACCAGGTGTTTTGTCTATGACAGGTGAAATGCAAGGCAATTATAAATATCTTGATATTCTGCTACGAATAACCTCTGCATCATGTACAGTATGTGCAAGATGGAGTACCTTTTGGATTGAGGGGTAGGTAGGTGAACCCTGCTACAACACACAAAATCATTAAAGTGGAGAAGATCCGCAGGCTTCGTCTCCAGCCGTACGTGTCAATGAGATACTGGTGAAGTCGGGTCTGAACCAAAGCTCCTGCTGCACCACCAGACATCACGATACCAGTAGCCAGGGCTCGATTGCTTGTGAAGTACTGGCTGATCATGATCATGCCTGCCAGACAGCATAGAAAACTTGATTAACTTACATTGGCATAGCTATGTTGGACTGACAACAGCAGCTGCAACCAAGTAACACTGGTAATATCTGACAGACTGTACAGTAATTATTTAATTTACAGATTATTAAAAGATTAGTAAATGTAGCAGGCAAAAAAATAGTTGCAAATACAATACACAAAGTAGCATATATATACACTTGTAACTACATTTTAAATATAACGTCTTATGTTTGTCACTGGCTGCTTATTCAAAGAGTATACTGTTATTTAGGAGAGCAAACCTGGCGTGAAAGCGAAGCTTGAACCCACTCCTGTGAGAAAGCCGTGTGTGAAGAACATGAGACCCAGGGAAGTAGCGTAAGAGGAGGCAATGATGGACAGCATGATGATAATGGACCCAATGATGGAGATTTCTCTGGCACCATATTTCACAGTTAGCTTCCCCGATAGTGGGCCACAAATCATGATGAAACCATAGCTGATGGAGCCAACCCAAGCTGAAAAACAGGTCAGTGGACTACATTTCAATGTTCTTTTCTGTTTTTCTTTTCTAAACTATTAAAGTTTATATCAATATTTCATTGCCAACCATTGCATTTAATTTAGTTCTTCTTTGCATCATTGCAAATGATGGATTTGCTTTAAAATATGGGTTGCGAGAAAGGTCACCAGGGTAAGACAATGAGGAATGCATATCATCTAACTGAAAAACTGGTAGGCTTCTATATTTAATAACTTGTCGTGATACTAAAAAATGAAAAAGACAACCTGTGCTATCCATAGACTATGGTCCTGTCATAGGCAGCTGAATAGGCCACATTTTGCAAGGTCCTCTCAAGTCCCAAGTGGTTGTTACAGTTAGGCCAGAGATATTTTCATAGGCTCGGCTACAATATGAGAATGTATCGATAGTTAAGTTAAGTTAGGCTAACCTTAGCCTCAACTTTACTCTTACCTGTCTTTTGACTTGTCTCTCCAAAGGTATTAAGAAGACTAATAAGGTATACCCCAAACGAGTTATGATATCCCAATACTAAGACATTGTATAAAAAAGATGAAAATACAATCACCCAACCCCAACCACCATCTGGAGGTGGTCTGATAACAGGTGTGCTACTTGCTGGTGGTGCTTGTTCTCCTTCCGAATAAAACCGCCTGAAAGGAATAATACTACGGAAAAGTTGCATTGTAGTATAATTTAGGTATTTAGTGATGAAAAAAATTAGACCGTTGGTAATTTATTAGCGCCATAAAGATAGCTACATGGACATCTGTTTAACAGCTGCATGGTCATCCTTCTACAAGCACCTGTACAGCATCTTTAGTTAAATTAGCTTAGCCTTGCCGAATTTTAGCACAGGTTAAATTAGGTTAAAGACCCTAGGCACTACAGTAATTTCGGGTAATTAGTTTACTAGCTAACAGAGGACGACTTGGCGAAATTGTTTAAAATTTGTTCCAATTCATGTTGTCTTAATTTAATCCCCTTTTCCCGATAAAGAGCTAACCAGTCAGTCACCAACTTCAGTGTTGCCACAGAGACAACTCTCATGCACTTTGACATGATGACGACACACAGAATCAGATTCTCCTCTGGTCTGTGAAAATCTTTATTTTTCTTCCTTTGGGTTTTAGCTTTAAAAACACTCCTACACAATCTTAGAAATGTTACGAGAATGTAATCTTAACTGGAATCATTCAATCAAACTAACACAATCAAATAAACAAAGCAGCTAATTCAAGTTGACACCAAAATGACAAACTCATCAGCATGAAATATTGAGGCCTAAAATATCATTTTGAAGATCCAGCATAGTAATTTATGATGAATAGCCTACATGAGCATGATTTCAAGATGTTCAGTTTTACAAACTGTCTCTCTTTAGGATTTGTAGGGTAATGCAAGACAAGTATTTCATTATTAGTTATAGACTAGGCCTATTCGGCTTACCATAGCCTATGCTTTGCACTAACACAAAATCATAGTGCATATTAAAACATAGGCTATGCAGAATAATGCAATAGCCTACTTGCATTATGAATCCTTAAAAAGGGACATACTTATGTCTTTTGGTATTCTAGCTGCTATATCCAGTAAATCAGGTAACCTATAAAGACACAGAGAAAAGTAGACTAATGGTTTAAAGAAATATCAAATAATAAACAGCAGTAACAAGTAATAAAACAAACAAAATACACTTAATAACAATAAACATGTTACATGTGTACAAACTAAAATCATTAAAAAATGGAGACAGGTGCAAAGTAAAAAAAGAAAGAAAGAAAGAAAGAAAAAGAGGAAAGAAAACAGACAGGCTATAGGCTACACATCTAGATCACATCTAATATTTAGTTATTTTCAATGCTTTTTTATCTTGGGTGAAGAACACTGGATAGATCCTCTCTCCTTCTTTGAAATTCATGTCTTTCCAGGTGTAGATGACAGCTTTGGACAGCGCATTGTAAAAGGAGACCCATTTTTCATCAACATCCACACATACTCCCAGCACCTCAGGTACTGGGACGTCAAGGAAAAGCTTGCTCTCTTCAAGAATAGATAATTTAGATAACTTTTCAAGGCACCAGTATCCCTCAGCCATACTGATGGAAAAGAAACCCTGTCTTTTGGCAGACTCTCTGGTTACTCCAATGGTCCAGAATTTATTTACTGCCACATGCCAAAAATATCGACCTGTATCGAATCCTTGACTGGCCAAGACCCCTGACAAGTATGTAAATCTCTGTTGGTCACTGGCACCATCTCTTTCCTGTTCACTGTAAATGACTTGCCTCTGGTCATCAGACAGTACGAGGTTGCAGTGTGTGGTGTCAGGATCCAAAATCACCTCACCTTTCAGAGAAAGGAAATGGTGAATCAAACTATTTAATTACAATGCAATGTGACAAGTCGTCAGATCTAGATCTTATATTAGCCATCGTTTCATTTTATCATATTTATTCAAAAATGCAGGTAAATGACAGAAGAGTTCACAGAGTTCACACACACACACACACACACACACACACACACACACACACACATTAGCATTCACCATTCCAGACCTTTGCCATGTCTAAAGAGAGTCCAGATCAGAAACGGTGTAAGCTTACATACATGGCTTAGCTGTCTTTCCCGTGTGGATGTACTCAGGGGTTTTGGATTTGATGATTCTCTCCTGTTCTTGTTCTTTCCAGGCACTGACCTCCATCTCCTCATCACTACACAGCCTGTTGGAGTCATACTGGGAAGAGCTGGGACTCCTTTGGACTTCTACAAGGAACAGGTGGGTGAGATGAGTGTGTGGAATGATTTATTCAATAACCTGTACAGTATCTGATCAGCCACACACTATTTTTGTCAGAAGATAAACACACATTTTAGAGTTTTAGATGTTTTGGGGTTTGAATTGATTCTGAGAACTACAGATAAATTAGCTGTAAGCTACTTATTCTGTGTTCGAGATGGGGAGATTAAATAGTCATAGTTATATTCATTATATATTTAAAGTTGATGACATGTCTTGCTTTGTCTTAAATGTCGAAGTAGTTCAAAAACAAAGCCTGTCTTACCCCACACTTCCTTTGTTGACCGTTTCAACTTAATTTTCAATGCGCTGGTTTTCTCCCTGTTTAATCTGATGACAACATGGTAAATTGTACTTAAAGCATGTTATATTCTGTTCTCTTTAACTGTTTTAGGCTACACATTCATATATGGGTGTGGTCCATACTTTGAACCATACAATGTAATTTTTATGTAACCTCACTCACATCACATGATGCGCTCTTTGGATTTCAGGACCGAGATGGAACAGACAAACCAATCAGGAGACAGGAATCTATATATTCTGTGAGTTAAATCAATTATTGTGGCAACTATATGCCACAGCTACTGACGTTCATGTCTGTTTGGAATAGTTGAGAAATTAGAAATTGTATGATGGGATACAGTGTCTTATCATAGGTTGGTTTCGAAGTGAGTGGTTGAGGTAAGATAACACACAAGTGATTTGTCCAATTCAAGGATTTTTGATGACACCCAGTTTTCTGAATCAACTCTGGTATGAAGAGCTATCAGATGCAAGTACAGCTTGCAGCGTAACGAATCATCTAACGTGAGCGATGCAGAATGCTGATGCCATGGACCATCAATATACAGTACATCACCAAAACACAGAAGTCTGGGTATGACATTCATTATTGTTATTCATCAACACAACAAATCAGTTTACTTGATAAATACTTGATGAATCATATCTATCAACACAAAATATTGTCTTAAATCATTTCAGAAAAAGAAAGTGGTCTTGCAATCTCAAGTGAGTGAACACACACACACACACACACACACACACACACACACAACATTTTGTTCTTGTATAATGTGACCTATCATCTCCCATGAAGTTTCCAGGAAGATCCATTGAGTAATCACTCCTCATGGACAAATAGCTTGCAAATGGTGTCATGAGGCTCTCATCTTCAATCAGACTATAAAAACAAACATTAATTATTATAGTAATTGGAAATGAATGTGTTCAAATTAAACATTGAACTGATGCACCAAATTTTATCTCACCAATCAGTACTATTCCCCTCTGCTTTTTTCATCTGGGACGGCATATCTAAAGGAGGAAAATGGGGGTTCTTGACATATTAATGTAGAAAAATATTAGTTGTATGGCCATTGGCCATCAATAAGGATTAGCCTAGAAATCTAGACGTTCCCTAGAGTTACTAGCGATGAGCCACAGGGAATCTCTGTGGTGGGGGACCAACCACAATGCTCAGTGTGTGTAGAGAGTGGTATAGCCCGGAAACTGTAAACTCAATTTCCCATCCTCCTCAATTTTGTGGGCATGGCAGATCCAGACTGGCTGCCAGGCTTATGCAATGGCTTTCAAAAGACAAAGCTTGCACATAAAGGCAGTGTAGTTGTACGTAAATTTTATTCAGATCGTCCTTGTTTTTTATGTATCACCATGGTAGAAAGCTTCAGCACATTAGTCACAAAATTACTGGACTATGAAACACTGCAATGCAAAACATAGGCCTTCATAACACATCACATATATACACAAATAACTCGTCATTGTAACAAGCATTTATAGTGCCAGCTATTTTAGGATAGTTTTTTTTTTTTTTTTTTTTTTTTTAAAAAAAAGATTGCTTTAATGAAAATGGTCAGCATTAACTCAAGCGAATAGCGTTAAGTAACATGTTCCAGCTTGCAATTCTTCTTACTCACCTGATGGAGAAAATATTCTGTTGTGCAATATTATGGAATGTTGCACCAATGGTTTTAATCCACAAAGAATGTACAATTATATTTTGTTTGTTGCAGTATCTTTTAAATTTCTCTAGAGGCTTCTGCAGCACAGATGAAAGCACGAGCCAGGAAAAAGCGGGAAGCTGAAGCGGATCTGGATCATTCATTTACCCCACCCATCATACATTACAACCAACCAGACACCCAACTAAACCAGATAGACAACCAACACAACCAATGTTGTTGTCAACCATATCATGGTACACACCAGGGCCAGGAATTCCTGACCACGTGGTTTGAGGATACACACCAAAGACAGCTTTTTCTGACTTTGGATGGTAATCAGTTCACTTTCACTAGTGTACTACATCTCCCAAGAATCTGCAAAGATTTCGTCTGGTTGTCTACAGCCATGTTGTATTTACAGAGGTGGGAAGTAACTAAGTACAAATACTGAAATCCTACCCAATACTTAAATACCACCCGAAATTTTACCCAATTACATTTAAACATTTAACATTTAACATAAAACATATGGACTCTCTACTACTTACATTTTGTAAATAGGCTAGTTACTTTTGGCTTAAAGTTAACACATAATGAGGGATATTTTTTTGGCTTTCGAACATTAAAGCTGATTCAACCATGAACGGAACAATAACAGAATGTCTTGCATTGGTTATAGCAATTCATTTGGTATATCAAAGACTAAAGTCTGCTTCCTTCACCGGAAATAAAACAGTCAAAATTGTCCTTTAGAGAGGAAATTATACTTTTAACTTTTATAATTTAGGTACACTTCAGAGCCTGTACTTCTCATTTTAACTTGTGTGAAGAAGTCAAGTCAGTGCTTGCACTTTTACGAGTGTCTTATTTTATGCGAGTATCTATACTTTTACTTGAGAAAGGAAAGTTGTACTTTTGCCTTTTGCCAAGGATAGACATACAGTACATACTCTACAGTATACAGGGAAATGGGGCGCAGTGTGAATAAGTTGAATCAACAAGATGAGATTTACTAAGTTACTTATAAAAGTATTTATTGTCATATTTACATCACTGGTTTACTTATACAAAACAAATTGAAAAGTAACAAAGAGCTTCCATTCCATTCCATTCAGATGTTCACATACCCGACAACTACAGTTACAGTCAAAAACACACTCACACACACAAAGCCATCACACATACTCTCCGCAGTCTGAGATAATGACTTTCTGTTTGGGTTTTCCATCTTTTGTTCCTTGTGCCTGTAAATTTTAAAGGGAGATTATTTCAGTCATTGTAATTCATAATAATTACGTCAACTTTATTTATTATTTATTATAAGTGATTGCTGTAACTGCCACTTAAAAGCATTCACTTTGAACAAAAGAATAATATGATCTTGTTCTTTCCATCACACTTTGCCTCACAAACAGGTTCTTTGCTTTTCTACCCTTATCTGTAGAGTAAATGTTAATGAAGTGACTGCCACTCACCTCCATAGCCCGCACTACATCCATACCCTCAATGAGCTCGCCAAACACCACATGCTTGCCATCAAGCCAGTCTGTTTTGTCACATGTGATGAAGAACTGAGAGCCATTGCTGTTGGGTCCAGAGTTGGCCATGGACAACTGTCCTGTAGGAATAAAATTATGACAGATATGAAAAACAAACCCTTTAAATCAGCTCAACCAGTCAGCTTTGCCAACTTGCCAATACCCTTGAACTAGTTGGCAACACACACACACACGTATGTAGTCGAGGTTGGTTCAACCGCTCACAGGTCTCGAACCTGCCACCTCATCAACTACAACAAACCGACTGAATGAGAGTGAAAGTTCTAACCACTGAGAATTTACAATGTACTGCCACCAGCTAACCAGGCTAGTTGGCATCCATTATACACACATACACACACACAAATAGGAATGTTCAGCACTTTCTTGGTTAGATAAAAAGTAGAGTCTTGGGTCTTACCTGGGCCAGTATGTTTGAGGACAAAGTTCTCATCATCAAACTTGCGCCCATAGATAGATTTGCCGCCTGTGCCGTTGTGATTGGTGAAATCTCCTCCCTGGCACATGAACTGTGGTATCACCCGATGAAAACTGCTACCCTTGAAACCAAAGCCCTTTTCATGGGTGCACAGGCAGCGGAAGTTTTCTGCCAAGATATAAAAACAATGGCAATGAGTGTCTGTATGGTCAGACAAACATAACATTTTTCTTGCAAACCATATTCTTTCCACTTCTAGGAAAATGTTCTCAAAGAAATTTAACAGCATTCAATATAAGGATTTATATGTGATTGGTTGACTGAACTTTGATGTTTGAACAGCTGTGGACAGTTATGGCAGAAATTAACTTGACATAATTAAAATCATTCCATCAGTAGCAGCTGTGGCAGGGCCCAAATTAGTGCATCCAGAGATTTAGATTAAAAAAAAACTATAGTAAATGAATAGAAATAAATACAGCAAGAAAAATATTAATGACCTGCTGTCATAGGAACAATATCTGCTCGCAGTAAAAAGCGCATTCTTCCAGCTGGTTTGTTTCCAATCTTGACATCCATGTAGACCTGAGGGTTGCTCCTTCCCTTTTTGGCTGGAGGCTCACCCTGAGAAGTGCAGAAAACAAAACAGATTTTAAAAATGGCCACAAATTCCAATATGAGTCATAAACAAGATCAAGCTACAAGCTCCAAACACTATAGCCAGTCAACACCAACAGACACCAATGAAAACATAATGAAAGGCACCCACATCCACTTTTCAACTAGGTACTGGTAAACAGAAGTAATTAAATAGTAAGAAAAGTCTGCAACATCATTTTATCTTTATTATTCTTACATGTTAATTCATGCATTTCAGTGATTGTTTACTTGTTTATGAGTGGTGCATAAATAAAATCAGAAAAGAATTTGATGCAACCTACATAATATCGCTATCAAGTACATTCATGAGTGATCAACAGCAAGAGCAATATAGTATCTTACTTCCTGTGTTGTTGTGGCATTGGCTGGTTCTCCACTTGCAGATACTGCCTCTTCACCCTCTTCTGTCGTCTTGCCAGAAAATTTCTTCAACCAGTCATCATCAGACCAAACTGAAAACACAGACAAAATTTAAATAAACTAAAAACAAATACATGACAGCCCAGCCAGGTAGTCGATGGATCGATAGATCCTTGAAACGGAATCTTTCAAACTGCCTCTGCACGCTCTGGACGCAATAGGATGGCTCTACTGCCAGAGCCCTTGGTAGTGCAATTCCATGTATAATGTCAAATGTAAGACGGTATTTTTTTACCCACAGAAAAGACACTGATATAATTTGTACAATTAGGTCTGACCATGTCACCACCAACACGCATTCACTGGTCAAGGTTCAAACAAGCTTTTCACAGAATGGAAAGAACACCTACCTGGACGAGAGGAACCCTCCTTAATTCTCATGGGTTTGGCAATGTTCACTCGGATGGTCCTGCCAAACAGCTCTGATTCATTCTGAAAGTCACAGTGACAGTATTACATGTAGGCCTATAGACTCTCAGTTCAGACAGTGTAAGGAAGACACAAGGCTATATCTGTATATTCTTTGCATTTGTGCATCTTTGCACTGGAGGGGAGTGTAGATGCGTCAATGCACTCACCATGTTATCAATAGCAGCTGCAGCATCCTGCAAAGACAACGTAATCATAATTCATAGAGAAAAATCGAAGGGAATACGTTCTTGTTGTTCATATAGTCTTGACCCCACTAGATGGCGGTCTTTACCAGGTGACAAATTTCTTTTCATACATTACCAAAATCAAATCCCATTTTTTAATGAGTAGAGCATAATGCAATTGACTAAGTTGAACAGGACAGGGAATTGCATAATGATCCAACTACATGAAATCGGGCATAGCGTTAATAACAACACTCACCTCCGCAAGTTCGAATTCAATGAAAGCGAATCCTCGGTGCTTTTCTAGGGGAGGAAACACGCAATATTAACTGCTGGTTGACATATCTGAAGAGAGACATTCGCAAATAGCTTGACCAACTTGGACTGCTTACCCGTTTCATAATCCAAAGGAATTTGAATATCTGTAATGTCACCGAATGGAATGAATGCTGCGTGTAGTACTTTCTCATCCACCTCCTCTGCCAGACCGCCTAGTAAATGCAAAGGTGATGTGAAAGAGAATATGGACCAAAACAAGTAACGTTAACGTTAAACTTAAACTCTAAACATAGGCTATGGTGATGAGCTGTTGTTGATTGCAAACGTTAGCCTAACGTAAGGCTACTGATTTAGAAGAGGGCTAAGTTAAACAATAGGCCATGTCGAAAACAAAGTCATGGGTAACAGCTTATTTTAAACCTCACATCCCTTCTTGCGCAATGGGTTTTGCGGCGTTAATACATGAATTGACAAAGTTACTGACTTAGAAATTTCACTCACCAACATAGAGTACACGTTTGGCCGCCGCCATGGTTTGTACACTTTAACCTTTCACCCCTCTACTTCGTGTTTTGTTGAAAGGCTCTCTATTGCCACCTATTGGAGTGGAGTTGTAACGTTCAATACAGGTCAGTCTCTTTTGTAGCCCTGTCTTCTTGCTAGAATTTTTTTTAAGAATAAAGATCACCTGAGCCATTTTTTATCACCTGCCCCTGTACCTTCTCCCGAGCCACGTGCTACTACCCTTTAGCCCCTGCCCCTTAAAACACACACACACACACACACACACTCAGTATTTCATGTGATGAATTAATTCGTCACCACAACAACTTGAACCCTGTGAAGCCCAAGTACAAAAATAGACTAAGCCTACAATAATATTTAAAAAACTTTTTGATGTTGTTGTCGGAGGAATATAATGCAGATATCAGGTGTGCATGCATCTCATGATGCATGATTCTGCACAGCCTACATAGCTTCTGTATAGGCTCATTGTAAGCTTATCTATATTGAATCTATCTAGCCCTATTTAAGCATAACTGTAATCAGATCTGCATGTCAATAAGTAATACACAGCAGTCGTATAGGGCAGGCCTAAGTTGGAATAAAAAACACAAAAGGCTTACTTCATAGTGAGAGAAAAAAGTTAAGAGAAAAAAAGTGAGAGCCACTACATCAGCTAATACATCTCTTGGCATCAGGGAACTTGTTTGGTTGAACCGGTTGAACTCACATGTAAAACACTTGGGTTACACTTTATTTGAAGGTACCATCAGGACTAACATGACTGTCATTAACTATGACATGACGTTGTCACGAATCTGTCATAAACTTTATACAACTGTCATGACTTCTGTCATTAAAGGAATAGTCCACCCCTTTATGAAACTTGGTTATTCACCTCTTTACTCTGAGTTACCTATGTGGGTAAAAGCGTTTTGGTCTCAGTGCTTGTGTTTTCCTAGTATGGTATCACCAATTTTCCTCATTTTTTAGCTATAGCTTAGCATAGGTGCTGGAATGCAAAGTTGCCAGATAGCAACTCTTTGGCAACTTTACTTTCCAGTGCCTATTCTAAGCTAAAGGTAAACTTGGGGTTGCCAAACTAGGACAACACATGCACCGAGACCAAAATGCTCTTACCCACATATGTAACTCCAGGTTAGGGGGTGAATAACCAATTTTCATAAAGAGGTGGACTATTCCTTTAAGCGTAACCTGGTATTTGTCATGGTTAGGGTTAGGTTTAGGGTTAGGGTATGTCAGAAGTCATGACAGGTTTATAAAGTTTATGACAGATTCTTGACAACGTCATGTGATAGTTAATGACAGTGTCATGTCAGTCTTATGACGGTACCTTCAAATAAAGTGTTACCAAGACGTGCAGATAATTCCAAAAGATGAATGTTTTGTGACTCCAAATAAAAGACAAGACAGAGAGATTAATCAGATATTGTATTCCTTTATTTAGATTGCCACACCATCCAGGGTATCATTTGGGGATGGAAAATCCAGTGGTATCAATCAAACCAGCAAACACGCAACTCTCAAAATTAAGGGGAAAAAAAGAACATTTGTTTGTTACTTTTTTTTAGAAAAAAATGCCTGTCTTCCTGGCCACTAAATAGAGGTACGTCCTCGTTTGAAAGGAACCCTCAAATTTTTCATAATTTTTAAGGAAGTTGTATGCAATCAAAAATAATCACAGAACTGAAAATCAGATCTGTAATACATTTTCAAGTATATTTTTATATTTCTTTTTTCTCTTTTTTTTAAAGTATTTTTTTATTAAGTTGTTCAGTTGATGCCCAGGCGCACATGGTGACTTCTGCTCCATCCACTTGTTTTTTGCAAACCTACAGCATAAAGGGGAAAGCTGCTATTACATCATCAGAGTCACTATTAGATTTTAATAGATTGATAACTTATTTGCACTAAAAACCACCATCATTCAATTTAAGAATGGATGTCAACACAATATACACCTAAGGTTTCTATACTATACCGTACAAAGATGGATTGCAAACAAATGAAATGAAATACAAACAGATTGTAGGGAGATTAAGCCCATAGCTATACCGTTTGCATTATGTACTGTACAGTATGTTCAGCCTAGTACAGCAATTGGAGCAGTCATTTTCAATATGTTTTGCATTCTCTTACACATCATGAAGAGGCTGCTGCTGTTGTAGCATTGACTCCAACTTTCTGTGTGGCATCCTTCTTTGCCTGATGAGCTTGGAGCACAGCAACAGCCTCTTCCACCTGCAGGAAAAGCATAAGAGCATTTATTTAAAAGTGTAACATTTTTTTGTTTTACAATTTACCATATGAAGAGTTCAGATGCTAAATCATCAAAGTCCTTTTTCAAATTTGCAAAAATTGATTTATCTTTACATGTAATCTCTATCAAAATGCTATTTGAATGTAGGCTAATTATCAGGTAAATTAAACCAAAACAATCCAACTGGAGTTGAAATGATAATAAGGTTTATCAATATCATCTAATAAATAATGTATGTAAATTCATTGTAAATGGATTTAGAGGCATATTTGCATATGAACTCTTCATATGTAATTATGGTTAAGCTGGCAGAGTAGCTTTCACTGACTTCAGCAGTACACTGCTAATTTACTTTATTGTCAATCAAGCACTGCAACAGTACATTGCAAGCAGACTGAAATTGCATTTCTCAGAGCTTTTCTGTGTAGTCAATCAGTCTACAAGTTAGTATAGGGACAAAACAACAGCTGCTTCTTTTGAATAGTTAACTATAGCATCTTGATACAAAAAGTATAGAAATAAATAGGCTAATGAAACATTATTAGTTGATTGATTTGTTCCAATTAACTACCTTGCTGCGCAGGGACTCGTGGGATTCCAACATGTGCAGCAGCTCGGAATTGTCAATCTCCAGCAGCATCCCAGTAATTTTCCCTGCCAGGCTGGGATGCATGGCCTGAATCAGTGGGAACAAGCGTTCACCTGCAGAGAGGAGAACATTATGCAAATTTGCATTTACATTATGCAATGACACAAATATACATGTAGATTAATATCTGGGGAAACAGCTGAGCTGAGCTAAAGTAAAGGAAAGCCACAGAACCAGTCAAGGACTGTTGAAGTTTGTGTATTTATGTTTCACATGGGAATATGTCCAAACCAGGTGACACAGAAAACAGAAAATCTCAGCGTTGGAAACCATAAACTCAGTAGGTTCAGCTCTTCACATAAATGTTCTGAGCAGTAGCCCATGAAATGTTTAATCACAAGCCTCCCCATTATTGACCTGTCTCACAGACTGGGCCTACAGCACCACCATTAGAATACATAAAAGCTTCCCTGTCTCTCTATTTGTTTGATGAGGGCTGTCAGAGCGGCCCTGTAGCGGTGCCATGATCTACTCACCCAGCATCTGTTTCTGTTCCTGGGGAGGAGCAGCGGCAAGCATGGAGGCGGTGAGAGGTTCCTGGCCCTGCACGTGAACTGCTGGCTGAGCCTAAAGCAAGATGAATGCAGCACAGATCAGAGCACAACTCAACAGTTGTTTTTGTTTGTGTTTTGTTTACATCTTATATTTGATTGATGTCATTGTCAAGGCATTGCTGATAAAAAAAAGAGTTTAATGCTCAGTCCAGTGTCCCTGAACAAACAAAGGTTGATGATGATTTCCTATCCCATCCATTTAGCTTTGCTGTGTGGCAGCATATCCACATGTTTTGCTTGGAGCATACAGTATGCAAGGACAAATTGAAGGAAGGAAGGAAATTAAGGAAATTAAATTAAATTAAATTAAATTAATTATAACATGTTACCTGCTGTAAGGCAATGGGTTGCACCACCTGTGGTTGTGTGTTGCGGACTGTAGTGGCATATTTGTATGGTGGCATGGCACGCGGGGTTGTCATGCCCATGGAGGGACGAGGACCCAGTGGTTGTCCAGCGTTCCCTGCAGATTAGAAGAAAAACATGCAAGGATATGTCAGCATATTTACTGTATGTCATCATTGTTGGTCATTAATTAGTAGGTCTTACTCTTATGGCATGAGAATTCAAAACAGGAATTGACAGCCATTTTTACTGCTTTTCAATTGTGCCCATCCCAATCCCCTGGCAACCAACTTGATTAAACTTGGTTAAAGCTCTTAATGTGTGTTTACACCAAGAGCGACGGAAGTTATCCTTGGTGGTGGTCAGTGAGGCCCCCCTCAAATGTGAAGCGCTTTGGGTGTCTAGAAAGGCGCTATAGAAATCCAATGTGTTGTTGTTGTTGTTGTTGTACAAGAGTGACAAAAGTGACAAAACTAGTGACTAAACATGGGCAACTAGAGCCCAAAAAACTTTATATAAATTAGATACAATGTGTTTCATTTGTAAATGTAGTTGATGATGTAGTTTTGTCATGAAAAATTAGAGTGACATAAGCATTTTAGCAGCAAACTTTAGAGCTTCAGTAGCTCTTGGTGTGAACACACAGTTACTCCTGTCCATGATAACACAGCTTATAATTAGAAGCATATGAATGTCAGAGGCGTGTTGCTTCTTACCCATTCTCTGGGCTCCAGCAGGGATGCCCCTTGGGCCTTGAGCGCCAGCATTGGGAGCCATATGTCTCAGGTTAGCACGAGGACCTGGTTGGCGCAGAGAGTTAGGCATACCCTGGAAATTGCCTACAGAGTACAGAATCAAAAGTGTGCTATCACTGGCCTGCTCCAGAAGGTACTTCAGAGTACTTCAGACAGCCAGTGGTCAATGACAGGGCTACAGGGCCAAATTGTTCTATATTTGATTCGTATTGGTGTTTGATTCAGGTTGTCGGTACTAGGTCTTTACCTTGTCCTCGGCCTCCTTGCTGTTGCCAACGTGGGTTTGGCCGCATCTGGGCAAGCTGATTGGGTGCATAGTATGTGGTCCTGTTCTGAGCCTTAGAGAAGAGGATAAATAGCAGAATATTAAAAAGCAATAACGTTTCGCGTGTGTGTGTGTGTGTGTGTGTGTGTGTGTGTGTGTGTGTGTGTGTGTGTGTGTGTGTGTGTGTGAGTGTGTATGTGACATAATTTGGAATCAAAGTCAGATATCATTCTCTTCCTTTTTACTTGTGTGTCCTCTTTTCATTGTGTGGCACTAATAATTATGCTTTCCTGATTCCAACAACAAAGCTTAAGTTTCACACCCAGCTCATCATAATCTTAGAGGACATTGTTCATCATTATCATCATCATCATCATATTATGTGCTATTGTGCTCATTTGTTCTGGCATTTGAAGCTACTTAATGCATCCTCATTTCTTGACTGTCCTCATAATTGGGACATGACAGACACACACACTGCATCTCCATCTGTCATTAACACACAAGAGTGATAAGAGTAAGATGAGAGGATGACAGGATCATTCAGATGGATACACACCCAGCCAAAGACTAATGCTTGAGCCACATCAGTAACCACTAACAAACATCAAAACAACAAAACTCACACACCTTGACCCAGTAACAAGCATCATGTCCCAAAACTCACACACCATGAATTTGACTTTCATTAGTTGCCTAAAATGTACTTTATTGTGCTTTGTAGCAACATGGCACTTGTCTAGATCAACATCCTATTAGAGTAGTTGCTGCAGTATTTCACAATGCACTGTAGAGTGGACTTGTATGAAAGATACAGGGTTTGTAAGGAATAGAGAGTCCAGCAAACACGGGAAAGACTTTCAGCTCAATCTCCCTGCATTATCAATGATCTGGCCACTGTCACACCATGATCACTTTCGATACAGGGTAAGATTACAGTACATTCATAAACAAGCACTTCTGTCCAACATGAAGAATAAATACATTTATACAGGTATACTTATTAATATTTATACTTATTATGTAGCATTGAATGATCACTGTCTACATTGAATCAGTTAAATACAGTGTGCTGCTTTATTCCTTTAGATTCTTCCTTCAATCTAGCAGCGCAACGCAACGAAAATAGAAATGGACCAAGCAACTAAAATGTTTTTAAAAGCCGCATACCAACGCATTAGTTGCACCGCATCGAGTCACGTTCAAATAGAAAACAAAGTGATTTTGCTGCACACATTCAGTGACGTCGCTTGAAGTTAGGACATGGTACAAAGGCTGCTACTGTACTTGCTGTGTTACCGCAACTCACCTGTGGCACAGCTGGCATGAAGTAGCCACTGGCAGGCTGGAACTGGTTGATGATGGCGTTGGCTGGCATGGCCCTCATGCCGGCGATGCGTTGCATGTACTGGTTGGTGAGGTGGGCCTTGCGCTCCTCCTTCCGCTGGGCCAGGGCCACGTATAGGGGTTTGGAGCCCACGATGCGGCCGTTCATCTCGGTCACGGCCTTGGTGGCCTCCTCTGGAGAGGAGAAGCAGACGAATCCGAAGCCCTTGGAGCGCCCTTCCTCCAGCATCACCTGCAAGGTTGTCATGGCGAATGGAGGTCAGTGACTGCACACGAACATATACATACTTACAGGCACACACACACACTCACACAGACACACACACATATAGACACACTAACAAATTTGGAGGTGCCGTGAGCCACGAGAGGGTCTACAACAGGCTCTACGTCGCGAGGGCTTTGCGTCTCGACGCAAGACGCATGACGTGTGACTGTAAATCGAACTTAACCCTAGGGCTACATTAGATGCATTGAATGAATGGTAACTTTTTTTAGAATATTGGTTGTGCTGCCGTGTCTGGTGTAACCAGTTTCATTGTTTATAGTGGACTAACTAATTGTCACAACAGATGAGTCTTTGACTTAATGTATCCAGTGTAGCCTCGCTGTAAGTGTTTGTCTAATAGGTTTTAGTTTGGGTTATCAAAAAGAACAGCAGATGCCTATTTTCTTTGCAGGGTTGAAGCCCACTGTTTCTCTGACTTCATTGCAGGCTAAATTCTACAGCATGAAGCAATCCATTTCTTAGAATGATGCAATGTGTTCTCACCTTGGCACTGGTTATGGAGCCAAATGGTGAGAATTCTTTCCGCAACTTCTCATCATCAATGGTGTCATCCAAATTCTTGATGTAGAGGTTTACTCCCTGAAAAAAACAACATATATTTAAATGTATGTATGCAAGTTTATTGTACTTTGTATCAACATGGCGCTTGTCTAGATCAACATCCTTTTAGAGTAGTTGCTGCAGTATTTCACAATGCACTGTAGAGTGGACTTGTATGAAAGATACAGGGTTTGTAAGGAATAGAGAGTCCAGCAAACACGGGAAAGACTTTCAGCTCAATCTCCCTGCATTATCAATGATCTGGCCACTGTCACACCATGATCACTTTCGATACAGGGTAAGATAACAGTACATTCACACACAAGCAATTCTTTCCTACATGAAGAACAAATATACATACATTTATATAGCATAGTGTATACAGTTATACATGCATATACTGTATTTTCTTTCTTTTCTGAACTCACCTGGTATCTGCTTATCCTCTCCTGTTTGAGTTGTTCAAACTTCCTCTTCAGCTCCGCCTGTCTCTCCATCTTCTTTTGGGCCCGTCCCACAAATACGGTCTTTCCGTTCAGCTCTGTGCCGTTCATCTCCTCCACTGCCTGAGGGAACACCACAGTTACCTTCCATCAGTGCCCACAGAGCATCTGACTAAACGCAATGACTGTGTACTCATTATTACAGTAATAATATTATACTACTGTATGTAACCACTTTACAACAATGACACTTGACAGGACACTTGACATTTGTATGTGTATTTGATCATGTGTATGTTGTGACGTCTTGTTATGGATGCTACAGAAATATTACATTTCCTATGGAATGAATAAAGTATTATCCTATCCTCCAATCCTAAATCTGATGGCCTTACACTCAATATCATACACTCGCTTTTAAGTTGGTGTATGCTACCATAAATCATGTAATTATAATAGAGAATTGATGAATAAAGATTGAATTTGTGATCGTGTGACAGAAACATTGTGGATGATAGTCTGGATAGACAGGATGCCATTGGATAAGGTGAGCTCTACCTGTTTACCTTATTGGCGTCTTCATGTTTCTCATAGCTGACAAAGCCAAAGCCTCTGGATTTTCCTGTGGCGTCAGTCATGACCTTCACACTCAGAGTCTTACCTGTCAAACAGGTAGAAGTAAAAGATTTATAACAGTCCTTTGCCTCTTTAGACTGTTTTAGGCCTTAGATAGGAGCAAGACAGGCAATTTGGCAGCCATTTTGATATGCATATTGGATGGTCAAAAACTCACAATTTCGCTTGGGAAATATTTTTTTTGTGTGAATTCAGGTGAATTCAGTTCATTGTACTTTTTAGACCTATCAACATGGCCTATCAACATCCTTTTAGAGTAGTTTCTAAAATATTTTACAATGCACTGTAGAGTGGACTTGTCTGAAAGATACAGGGTTTGTAAGGAACAGAGAGTCCAGCAAACACGGGAAAGACTTTCAGCTCAATCTCCCTGCATTATCAATGATCTGGCCACTGCCATGCCATGATCACTTTCGATACAGGGCAAAAAACTCACAATTTTGCTTGGGAACCTGTTTTTTTTAATTCAGTTTTATAGAATGCCTTTTATTCTGAATCTGTCTAGACCACTACTGTTGGGGAGGTTTTTAAACTGTAGGAACACATTCTAAATGCTGTGTCCAGGACCTTCACAACATACCGTATTTATCAAAGAGCTCTTTTAGCCTGTCGTCATCCATGTCTTCTCCAAAGTTCTTGATGTAGACGTTGGTGAATTCCTTTGCTTTGGCACCAAGCTCTGCTTCTCTCTCTTTCCGAGACTTGAAGCGACCCACAAATCTGAAAAAGGACAGACCCACACAACAGCTAAAATGTAAAGACAATCTGGGACCATATGGATCAAGGAACCATTTTTGACAATCTCTTTCCATGGACATATCAGAGAAGTAGCACATCAACAGCAGGAACTTTTTTTGGTTGCAGGAGAGGTTGGGGCAGGGGGATGTTTTATACGACACTGAGGAAGAAAGCAATGTCAGAGTATATAGCAGAAGGTCCTCTTTGTGAACCTCCGCTGCAATGTTAATGGTATTTGTGTTAAAAGACCAGACACATGCTGCACATTTGGGAACAGACAAACAGAAGGATGCTTTGAGAAACAGGGAGAGAATAGAGAGTGGTGGATCCAGGGGAACTGCAGAAGGAAAAGCCCAAGGTAGGGAGGAGTGTGCTTTTTGATTTCTCTGCTTTTTTTTTCGCAACAGCTCCCTATGCTGGGACTGTACCTTGCTACGCCGACCTCTCCCATTCCATGCTCCAGTGTTTTCCTGCATTCGCGCCATCACTAAAACACACAAGCGTGGTTACACACAAGACAGCCAGACAAAACAAACGAAAACAGACACACACAAACACATACTCACACAAACTCATACACACACAAACACACTTCTGAATATACTGATGTGAGAGCACTCAGCTGGGACAGGGAAACTGAGAGAGGCCGTGTTATTTGTGTCTGTGTGTGTGTGTGTGTGTGTTTTCCTTTTCGTCAGAGCACTGCAAAACATACTGTATTGTCAGACTTGTTAGTCTCCTGGTAAACACTACAGGCCACACAGAAAAAAACAATGTGCAAAAGAGAAAACCCAAACGCTGTGGTGAGATGTTTTGGCCCCTGGCCATCGGAGAACAGGACTAAAGTTGACGAGCTGCTTCACATGTTCACAGTCCCAAGCATTTAGTTTCAACAACATCAAATGCCTCTTGATAAGAGGTGATTCGTGCAGACATATAAATATGTGACGATGGCATGTGCTTCTGATAAGGCCTGGCTACGGGCCAGTCTCAACCCCAGAACTGTCTGGACACTCACACCTTGCGGTCGTTCAGAAGCATGCCGTTCATCTTCTCGATGGCACGGTCGGCCGCGTCTTGCGTCTCAAAGTGCACAAACGCATATCCTTTGGATCCATTTTCATCGCACACCACCTGAAATGAAAAAAATGAAAGGCTCTCCAGTTATTTCAAGAGGAACTGCCAAAAGCTGGACACTAGGCTTCTTCACTAACTCTCCTGGCCATGAGCAAGATTGTTTACAAAAACAAGATATCATGGTCACTCCATGACCCGAGGGGTCACATGGCTTTAAAAAAAAATGAGATCATATTCTCACTCCTGCATGTGGGTAACAGTCTACTGACACACACACACACACACACACACACACACACACACACACACACACACGCTGAATTCCCTCCTTTGAAATACTCCCCTATGAAAGCACCCAGCCATGAGTTATAAACATACAGCTTCTCCTTCTCTTCCTCCCTCTTTCTCCTCTTCCTCCTACCTCCTCCTTCTCTCCTCTCTATCATTGACCCCAATGTGGCAGGGAAGAGCATCACACCTTGCAGGACAGGATGTTTCCGAAGGCAGAGAAAGTGTCATACAGGGCCTTGTTATCAATGGACTTGTCCAGGTTTTTGATGAAAACGTTTCCGACTCCAGATTTCCTGAGTGAGGGGTCTCTCTGCGACCACATGATTCTAATAGGCTTCCCTTTGACCACATCAAAGTTCATGGTGTCTAAGGCTCTTTCGGCTGTTTGAGAAAGAGTTAAAGAGAGAAAAAAGCTAATTAATTGACAAAAGATTTCATTTAAGAACTCTCAGTTCTTTCAGTGATTCAGTTTATGTGAAGAGACTTTCAAGAATTATTGCACTCTTCAAACCAGGACATTAAAAAACAGGCAATGTCAAATATATTTGCACATGTTCAATATTCACAACATCCATATCAACAGAACAACAGGTGTAAAGGAATGTGAAATCAAGTCAGTCAGTGTCTATTACCAAGCTACGGTAAACAGCCTGTGTAAATATTGTGCAATAAAGCCAAATAATATTGTGTAATATGATGTAATATCTGTTTATAGTTCACTATGACAGAACAGCTGTTACCCCATCTCTGGGACAATTTAGAGACAGTCTGAGTGTTTTTCATGCTTTTTCCAATTAGAAGCAACAAGTTTCAGCCCAAGTGTACTGCTGGACATAACACAGCCTCTATGAGTGCTTAGTGATATAAAATATTAAGGCACTGTTTAGAGAGTGCCTCTGAAATCTGATACTGTAATCATCATTCTGTCTGAACAAGCCATTTGTGATATCGTATAACTGTGAGAACACATGAGTGTGTCATTGTGCTCTTGGCTTTGGCAATTCCCTTTAATTTGTTTTCAAGGAATAGAGAAATTCAGGACAATTCTGGATGAGGTTTGCAAACAATGGCAAGCAAAAAATGTACAGAAAAATGTACATGTCCAGAATAACTAATCCAGGACAACGCTTGAGGGAAGCAAAGGAGTGTAGGCTACTATTCCTGTTCTATTTCTTTACAATTTTATTAGTACATTTTTGTTTCTTCACCAAGGTACGAAATAATTTTGCAGCCAACATCAATATTACAATCGTCACTGGGAAACCATTTCACCCTAGAGTAACACCACTCTAGTAGCCTAATTTGAACAACAGCTCCATGACCATGCGGCTTGTACTGAGAGCATGTGTCATTGCAACACCACATCATGCTGCTGGGGAACAGATGGTTGGCTAGGCAAGAGCACATGGTCTTCACACAAACACACCAAACTGACACAATAGTCCCTAATAAGTTACCAAATGGCTAATGGTTCACACTTGTAGGAAATGTGTTTGCAAATGTGCTATACTTCTCAAATTCAGAAAAAGGTCAGATAGAATACTTTTTGGACACTTTGAATTTAATGACTGTTTTGTTATCTGGATTTTTTTTAAGCAGATGCCCTATGTGCTTTTTAGCGTTCATCCTCTCTCTGTAGTTTTTCTTTTTTTTTAATCAATCAACCTTTTTTCCATATGTTGTCTGTATCATATAGTTCTCTGACAAGTCAACATGCTCTCTCTCTCCCACTCAGTGTCCTGCTGTTTCATGTCAAACTGGGCACACATGCCAACCAGAAAGCTTCCCTTTGTCCCTGTCACTCCACAGCTACACACCCTGGGCTTCAGCGCTAAAAATGTCTGGTAAACAAAACGGAGCTGCCTTGCGTCTGCTGGCATCAGCAGTTTGCTCTGCAATTGTACTTTACATCGAGCTCAGGGTTGGTGGGATCACCCAGTGACTAATTCTGGAAGGTTCCCAAGGGAGTATACTTAGGTGGAAAATACATACACCTAAAAGGCAAATGAATGAAAGGTTGCAGCTACAGCTACAGACAGAGGTGGTGGAATATTTCATAGGAACTTCATATCTCTAACACACAATGGAACGGCTAAAACTAACAGAGCTGAAACTGGTAGAGTGCAACACACCAGCCCCCACATGGCCAGAGACTTTTTAACCAGGCACTGGCTAGAGCAACTGCCCAACAGACACACAGGCAGAGACTGGACTGCCTGCAAGCCTGTCTATATTTAGCCTAGTGGGGTCCTTGGAGTTATGTGCTGGCATGGAGTGAGAGTTGAGAGCGCTCTGCCATTGATGGGGGTAAGACACATTCAACAAGAATGTGCAGATGAGCGGGCCGAAGACCAGGGCAAGAGTTTACAAATGCAGCTGTTGCACGCTGAGGCATGCTACAGACAGGCCTTCAGGAGAATCCTCTGCCACATGGTGTAAGAAAGCACAGGAGGTTACGATTTAGCACCCACCCAAGTCACATAGGGTGCCTATGGGGCTGGAGAAAAATCTCTCTATACTGCATCATATACGTCTATGTGACTGGACACTATTATTCTGAGAATGAGCTATAGACTTCAACTATAGCATTCTGCCCCACACCAGTTACTTAAGACAGTGATAGTAACACTTCAGGGCCAGTCATGTCTGGTGGCACAGTTACGTGCATGGGTGAATGGGACAGCAAGTGTGACATGAGACATCACAGGGAGGTGATACTAGAACACAAGCTTTTGTTCTGAGTATCAACATTAAGATTCTATGACAGTCATAGGTTTACTTAGGAGACTGGAATCTCCAACAAACAGTCTAAAAAGGGCCACTATAAGAGTCTTCCAGTTGATCGGGAAACAATTTATGAAATACTTGCTTGTTTTCAACTTAAAAAAATGCAAAGCATCCCTCTGTTTGTGGTTGACGTGCTGTGAGTGAAAAGCATTTCTTTTGTTACTGTGACACTTCTCAGTATGTATACTGATCTATGCCTTGATGTGATCAAACGTTAAGCTGTCAGACAGTCAGTAACCCTGTGTGACACTTTACAGTGTAGACCTTAGATAGACTGCTTAGCCCTTATTCACACAAGGCTGAGAATCCTATGAATTTTTGAGCATGTCCACGCTGTTCTGCTATCCCCCTGTCAGGTAGGAAGACACTGGAAATTAATTTCACAAAGGCACCCTCCCTTGATAGGCCTTTAAATAGGATCAAAAATGGGTCATTTTAGGATACATAATAGGGGGCAATGGTATATGCTACAAATCGTCACAACGCCAAAATTCTGAGAAATTTTAGGAGCCAGGTATGATGAGCATTGCAAAATGTTTCACCTCAGAGCAATACAGCATCCAAATATCCAAGATGCACTCCTGCTGCACAAGTAGGGCAGAGATTCTATATAGGTCAAATGACACATGCTAAAATTCCCACAGATACCTTTATCTTGGTGTGAGTACTGTAGAATAGCCAAGGTTACCACTGAAGTGTGCAATTACAACACATGTGAACATAACTGCAGGTGCTGACTGTTAAATTATATCTAAAACTCAAGGAAAATGTGGAAACTTGGGGAGGCACTGGTTCAATAGCCCAGTAATGAGCTGCAAGACAAAAATATTGATCAGTGATCAATACCAAAAAGCAGACCAGTAAGAACTCTGAATGCCATTGACTATCTACACAATATCCACCAGTTTTTCAGAAGTTCCACGTGGTTACACAATGTTTGCCCCAAGCTATATTCTGTTATGATATAAATATGGATAGCATTTACCACTGAGTTCTTTTTGGTTAACTTTTGACACATGTGACCATGTCCATGTGTAAGTACAATGGCAAGTCACTACCTTTGGAGGTCACAATTTCGTATCTGGTCATTATTATTTTGATACAGTGCATTACACATTTTGATACATGTCTCTATAACAGTAGTCTTGACACTCTTCTCCTTTCAGCAGTACACCCAGGGCGAGACTTAAAGCTGTTAGTCTGTTAGTGTCAAATAATTAGGCTATATTCATTCGGTGTTACTACTAGCACGTTCCACATAGATCAAAGTACAACAGCATGCTACACTGTCGTAAGCTACAGTGTTGCGTATACAGCTTGATCTATCCACATAGTTGAGTGACGGCACCATTGAGTGTGCCGCAAAGCATGTGCAGATGAAATTCAAACACAGACACCAAAATGAATGGAGATGCACGTTTTATTTTCTTACCGTCAGCCGGTTGCTGGAAGTTCACATAAGCATAGCCCAGTGAGCGCCGGGTTATCATGTCACGACAAACCCGAATTGACAGGACTGGTCCGGCAGGGCTGAATTTCTCATACAGCATAGCCTCCGTGATATCAGGGTGCAGGTCGCCGACATAGAGAGAAGCCATCGGATAACTCCCCGCAGTCGCTGTGTTCATTTCTCGGACTTGATGGTATTCGAGCGCAACGTATTGCGAGAGACAGCCTAGAAAATTGCCACTACTTCGATGTAATAATGTCTCTGAATGAAGCCGTTATAGAAACCCCGAATACGGTGCTCTGATGGTACAGACAATCGTTAGTCCCTCGCGGTGAAACTTTTACGCACACGCCAAATCTGAATACCGGCAGATAATGACAGGATTGAAAGCAAGTAATTCCAGTGTATCTTCAAAGTAGTTTCTTTCTTTGCTGTCACTTTTCCCGTTAACGTCGGAGTAAGCCCGAGGCCTTCTGTTTTGTTTTGCGAACAAAAAAGAAAGGTAAATAAATAGCCTGTATAATGTATGCGTTTTTTGTATTTTTTTTCTTTTTTATGTTTAGTCTTGAAATTGTTTTTTATGGAGGTTTTATATATTTTGTAATTTTTATATATTTTTTTCTTTTTTTAAGAGACTGAAGAACAGTGAGTTAGACACTCACGGTTTAGTGGCCGGTGAAAGAGGCTGCGTGGGAAAAGCATGGGGACTTTATAGACTGAGCAGAGGAAATAGCAGTGAGGGTCAAACTTGGAATAGAAAAAAAAAAAAAAACAGAGCATGCGGTGTAAAAGGGAGAGCGAGCTATGCTGTCACAACTACTGAGCTTAACTCCCCACAGCGACATCTGGGTGTGACTAGTAGGGAATAATGGACTCCTGGTGTGCGCACTCTGCCAAGTGAATAAATGACAAAACAATGAACATCGTATCGATACATTTCTGTTATATATGGGTTATAATTATGTAATGGATATTGTGTTTCTTCTGTAATAAACTGTTCATTCTTTTTGAAGTTGTCACTTCATGTCTGTTTGTCTGTTTCTTTGTTTTACAAACGTCATGATTTCATGCAAAATGCAGTATTTTCCAAATTAGCCTACTTCACTCAGAAGTGGTCCAAGCCATAGCCTATGTAGTTTGATCCATACCTAGGCTACACACTGCAATATCTCATCTCGTATCCTACCATAATAACATGTACCATTCTGTCTATACATAAGCTGCATAAGCTACTGTAGGCTATACTTCGAGATTTTTGGATGCATTGAAGGCATTTTATAACAGGGAAAATTGCACTTGAACATAGAACTTTGTAACTGGCAACAGTTTTTCTCATAATCTGTTGATGTGTCTGATGTGACGTGTAGTGTATAGTGTTTTGACAAATCGAATGGCCCCAACCTTATTCAAACGTTATTCAAATTCTGTGAAATACCATGGCGTTGACTTTTTCAGACCACAGTACAGAAGACCTACAGTAAGTAGGCTAAACTATAACAAAGTGTCTGACAACACTGTCAAAAACATGAAAAATGCACAGATTTCGAAAGGAATTTGCCCATGACCATCTGTCTCATCCTCAAACCAAGCTAGAGCTACACTTTTATAACCACATCATTCTGCTACCTAGGCTGTCACAGAGACCAGAATAAAAGTGTCAGCTGCATGCTTTTGCTGCCCTCTATGGTGAAAACGATACCGCGCTTGCTTGCCTACAGTATATCTTTTCTGTGTGCAGTATCGCTATGGTGGAGAGGGATACTGTTAGTGCTATTCTGCTCATGTTCATTATCCGCACTGAAGACACCCCGGGATGCCGAGTCAAGCGATCAGAAGGAAACTGTTTATGAATCAATTTGTTCTTACATACATATCCACAATCAACGAAATTAGTTAACACATAAATCTCTAAGATGAAAAACAAAGTTCAGTAACATTTCACTGAATCCAATTAAACCTATTACCGTGACCTTCAACTCCACAAGTTGCCACATGACGCAAATGGAGAGGCAACAAGCCATTCTCCACGTTTATCATCTTTACTCCGACAGAAGTCAGAGAAGGCTTCCTAGATTCCCTACCCCCTTTACTTTTCCAGGTAGGCGAGGGTGTGGCGAGGTCTATGCAACCTGATGCGCGCCTGTTGGATTCTCTTCCTGTATAAACTGGAGAGGACGAAGAAGGCGGACAAACGAATAAACTCTTGTCATTGTATTATGGATGTCTATAAAACTCTGTAGGATGGTTTAAAAGAACGAGGAACACAAAATGGTTAGATCAGGTAAGATGCCTTTTTTCCCCTGCAGAGTTTTCCTGTAAAAAGTAAACTCATGTAAGATAGACTAAGTGTAGGGTATAGGTGTAGACATATACCCTAAAACTTCGCAGGGTGGGGCAGCCTGGGTCTCACATTTGTTTAGAGCCGTTAAATGTATTTTACCAAGTTACCGGGTTCGGTTGGGAAAGGAATTTTACTACTGTCCTGTCCTGAACTGCCTGGACCTGTCTGCTGTTGTTGGATGTTTTGGGTTTGAAAACAGGGATCGAGAATTATCAAAGAGTAGTTGAGTGATTATCTGACAATTAAAGATCATGTCAAAGATTTGTGTAACGTACAACAGGCCAGGTCACAACCTTAAGGGCAGAAGCATGTGTTCATCCATAAGAGAGTTATTTACCATTGTGTAAACCTACCTTTCTTTGCAGAGATATGGATTCCATAATTGTTTTTGTTAAAACATAATTAATGGTCCATGACTTCAAACAAAGGAGAATCATAACAAACCATTACGGCAGTTTGGTTAATTAGATGTAGGGGCCTAACTCAGTGGGAGCTCAATCTTTGCACCTGTTCCTTCCTACTGAGTACAGGCTCATATGTAGCCTACCCCTTTAAATAAAGATACAGGTTAAGAGTGAGTTATGCATTGCTTATTATAACAAACCAATGCATTATTATAATCTTAAATCTTTTGTTTTCTAAAAAAAAAAAAAAACTTTGGAAGATAACTATAACACTTGAATTGGCAAAAATGAACAAACAATATAGGCTACTGCAGTCAATGCAGAATACACATGCTCCCATTTAAGAAAAATGTTCATAACACTAATATAGCCTAATGTGATGGTATAGTGTGATATAAACAAACATGAAATTTGACCGTTTACTATTTCTGGCTGTAGAACTCACATCCAACAAATACCAAGGCAGTGTGTGACTAAAAGACAATTTTCTGAGGAATTGCCCAGTTATTGATAGATTTAAAGACAGGAATTCCTTCACACCGTAGTACCATGTAATTACATTCATATCTCACCTGGCCCAATGCAGGTGTGTGCTGTGCCAGCCTGGACGATGACAAGGCCCTGATGAAGATGGGCCTGGGTCTGGTGCTGGTGGGCCATGTCAACTTCCTGCTGGGGGCTCTAGTGCATGGCGCCGTGCTCAGGCACGTCAACCTGCATGCCCAGGCTCGCACCATGGAGTACGCCATCTCCAACGTCATAGCCCTGGTGGCAGGCCTAATGGTAAAGACTGAGCTTTTTTTGGAACCTTTCAGTGAGCACTGTGTATATGACACTTCATGGTGTTTTTTGCTTTTAACAATACTTCCGGGCAGCACTGTCTGAAAGGTAGGCCTACTACCTTAACCCTAACGCTAAACCTAACTGATTTGGGGGAGTAGTGCCTTGAAGGCAGTTCTACCTGGAGAGCGCTGTTGAGGGCAAGAAATACCAAAGACCATATACTGTACAGCCGTTGGTGGATTTGTTTGATTTGCCTTTGTAAAGGGCATCTGGCATTCATGTGTTGATACCAGTAAGCCTTACTTTTATGTTATCTGATCTCTGGTGTCCATGTTGTGACTTGTAGGCTATTGTTGGTGGAATCTCTGCAATAGTCCTGTCCAAAAACAGGAAAAACAAGCCTTTGGTAAGAATACGACCCACACTGTTTCCCACCTGTGTCTGTTTACTGATGCCCTTGCTTGATTGCATCAATGTCTTCTGTACCCTACACTGTAAAAAATTATATCCCTACCCTATAAACATAAAAAATTATATCTCTAATCGTAAAAAAGAAAAGTTAACTCAGCGAAAGTCATATGAGTAATTTTTGTATTTGACAATAATACTGAACTTATGTTTTGTTTGAACAATAGTGTTGAATCTTAATCATCTTAACTAAAGAGTTATAATAGATATCAATTAATGACAAAAAATGACAGAGGTTAAAGCATTTTTTACAGTGTTTGTTATTACTGCCTCACCAGTATCTCCAATATCATTTCCATGCTAAAGTGTCTTGAGTTTGAGTCAGTTAGACTGATGAGACATGCAATACTGACTGTTATTTTTGCACATTTCCTGTGTTGTTTTTTAACACCTCCAGAAATGGTTCCTGTTTGTGGTCAGCATAATGGCAGCCCTCTTGTCCATGGCTGCCACAGTGGGGTTGAGTGTGTCCATAGTCTTGGCCATCATAAATGGAGGACGGGGCCTGCTGACGCACTGCGATTTCAAAAACCCCATAAACTACTTCAGTATCACTAATGAATGTCCCTTTGACCCCACAAGGGTTTATGTAAGTCTCAAACGCTTTTTGTTTGATTTCAAAATAAACATCCACACTGATGGTGTGGGGGAATGGGTGTTTGAAATGAGGGTTGCATGTCAGGTTATAAAAATGCACAACAAAATGTCCTAGAGGTAGAATTAGTTTTTAGATGTATTTTTTCTCTTATTTCCCAGGGCACAACAATAATTCTGTGGGCTCCTTTGGTCCTGATGCTGATAGTGGAGACTGTGTTCTCTGGGCGCTGCTTTTGGGCCAGCATCTCATTCCTGCGCCTCTCCTGTCCTTGGCGTAAAAGGAAGAAGATAATCAATGCCAGAAGGGTAAGGGATTAAGCTATGCACATTCAATGTCCTATATTTTTCTGACACAGCCAATTGGTCTTTGGTCTTTTTTTGTCCTTTTTTGTCCGTTTTTGTTAACCTCCCACCCAGGATGAGAGGATGAGAGTGTCAGGGGGTTAAGATTATGGTTGAGGTAGTTCCTTGCAGGCAGTACTGTCTGGAAGGTGCCGTTGAGGGCAAAAAAACACCCATCAGTTGAAACTCATCCTTTTTATTCCATCAGTTTTTAGTTATCTTATGGAAATGCTTCTGATTTAATTTAGCAAAATAGTTCATCTTAACTCCGCTGTGTTGGGGGCGCGATGGCTCAGTGGCTAGAGCATCAGGCCATTACTCCGGGGATCCGGGTTCGATTCCGACCCGAGGTCATTACCCGATCCCACCCCATCTCTCTCTCCCACTTGTTTCCTGTCATCTCTACACTGTCCTATCTGATTAAAGGCAAAAAGCCCCCAAAAATATCTTAAAAAAAAAAACAAAACTCTGCTGTCTTTCAGGTGCGTATAAAAAGCCCAGTGGATCTGGAATCCTCATCTGGACAGAGAGAGTCCAGGGCAGAGCCTGCTGAACAGCACGAACTGCTTAGATTCAGCCCTCCTTCTCATGGAACAATCTGAGCCACAAGGAGGCGCTAAAGATACAAAAACAAATCTTCTGCGTTGTGGTAGTCAGCCGCTGCCATACTACAATGTCTCCAAACACTGCCTTGGCTATTCCACTGGACTAAACAAACCCTTTCATTCTTTAAGAGATTTTTTTTTTACTTTACAACTGGGGGAAAAGGTTACACATTTTTTGTAGTACTAGTATTGAATAATGTGAAAATGGTATGTCTGTATCATGCGTGTAAGTTTTTTTGTAAATTATTGGATCTGTATTGAAAGAAATCCATAAACAAATGATTGCTCTGTTTTCACTCACATTTTCACATTTCCAAATGTTCTTAATGTCCTTACTATGACACTTTTGAAATGCGTATTTTACTGAATGTCATTGACACATGTGGGTATTTTTATGAGATGATATATTGTGAATAATTTGTAATTTATGTTATTATTATTACCCATGATTATATTCTTTATAAACATGTTTTTCGTATGTCTGTGCCCTAGTTGCTTGTGGCGGGTCAACCTTAAGCCTTTCTTCCCTCTATGAACAGTTGAAATTTTTGTGGTTTGCAAGAAAGGACTAATCCCACAAATGCATTAACATTGCCAAAGGACAAACAAACAAGAATACCACAATGTCCGACCACTGGTATCTTCATAAAAATACTTTTCCATGAATGAAATTGAATCATTAAATGAAGAGGTACCAGTGAACAAATTTAACATATTAAATTATTATTTTAAATGGATTTCTTTATGAATATGAGTTTCTGCACACTGTCAGCTACATTTTCAAATAGGGATTAGGTATCCAGACAGAATAAGCCTTGTGTTTGTAAATAAGGCATTTATTATATTTCAACAACAATGAATATTATGTCATAGAGAATTGTATGAATAGTTCGTTAACTAACTGACTGAATGGTACAAACATTGAATGTCATCATTTCAAACACTAAGGATATGTAAAGAATGAAGTTCAAGGTATTGCGTGTATAATGAAAAATAAGCTGCTGGTTATTTTATCATACAAGTTCTGTTCAGTATTTTGACACAAAAGCAACACAGTTTCTAAAAGACTTTGGATCAGAAGAGGGGAAAAAAACCTAACAGTTACATTTACAGCCATGCACCTTCATCCCCTATGGTGGCTAAATATGTACAGTACATACTGTAGATGAACCTATACAAGCACTTTCAAAAGGTATAGTTAGTACCTAAGAATTATCCACAGACATTCCATTCTCTCTCTAACACATGTACACACACACACACACACACACACACACAGAGAGAGAGAGAGAGAGAGAGAATTTACCTTAACAAACCTTAACAAAAAAAGACAGAATCTTGATTTCCCTGCATCTGATGAAGGCATAAAACTCTTAAAACACATGAATCATCATTCATTTATACAATTGCATCTCTCTCTCTCTCTCTCTCTCTCTCTCTCTCTCTCTCTCTCTCTCTCTCTCTCTGCCTTCAAATTTTAATTGCAGCCTTGGCTGGTTTGCTTGGAGTGGACAAAATGTGCTTATTCTCTAAGGAACAGTTGCGGTAATAACACCACA
>JAODXP020000024.1:26584374-26596874 GCA_027497455.2 Sardinella longiceps | reverse complement strand
ACTCCGACAAGGCCTTCCTCAGCTCTGGCACAAAGACTACTCATTCACCAGTATCACCAGTCACCAATGCCACCGTGTGAATGAGATTGCTTGTTGCCACCATCAATGTGAGGTCTTGAAACAGGGACAACACGCCTTTGAGACCAGGAATTAAAATAAAGCCACACAATGCCTATTGGATAACACAATTAAAAAGTGCACTTTGCACTTGGTTTGTCCTTGGCTATGCAGCTTCAGTCATCCATATAAAGAGTTAGAGTACAATCTCACAGTATTTGCCATTTGGGGTTAGGCAGTTAAAAGTGAACCAGCTCATTCTCTGAACACCTGTAACCATAGTATGGTTTTATTGGTCTGGTTTTGGCTTTTCTGTTGGTGGCACACAGGGTATTTTCTTTGGTCAGAGAGAAACACAGCTGTGAGACCATGAGAAGAGCGACAGTTCTTTTGGGATAGCACCGTTTGACGACTTTAAAAGAATATGTTGTCTTTGAAAAAATAATAATAAAGAAAAATCCTTTGTTCTTTTATTAGGCCTACTGCATGCCTCACTGTGGGCAGGGTTGACGGAAAGCTTTGTAACATGATGGATTTTACAGGGAGTTTACAGGCTACCACAGTAGAGTCCTAGAAGACTTATGCAGGCAGGAGTGGATATATTTGGCACCACAAAACCTTCCCATGCAGGCCCTGACTGTATTGTTGGAGATATTCAGTGCGCCATCGTTCCTGGAGGCAAGCCATTTTGGCCACACTGAGCGACAGGTCGGCTTAGCGAGAACAATGAGCGAGTGAATCACATGCCCCTTTCTATAAATGTTTGCCTTCATCAGGGAGGAACTTCCCTTTTTGTGCAACTGATCAAGAAATCCATGCCCCCTCCCATTACACACACACACACACACACACACACACACACACACACACACTACTATCCCCCAGGTTATTTTCTATTAGTAGTTTCTCCAAACATACCTCACTGTTACCGACTAAAGGGGGCTTTTATTTTCCAACAAACCCCTTTCCACGAAAACCGGACAAACAATCACAGTTGTTCTCTTGTGTCAACTAGCAGTCATGCAAGACACACATTCACCTATCAGCTCTGCAATCATTTTATCAACACACTCCTGGTGTTGCTCAAGGGAAGTCAGTGAAGCAGAAGATCTGTTTATATGTGTGTGGTGTGTGTGTGTGTGTGTGTGTGTGTGTGTGTGTGTGTGTGTGTGTGTGTGAGAGAGAGAGAGAGAGAGAGAGAGAGAGAGAGAGAGAGAGAGAGAGAGAGAGAGAGAGAGAGAGAGAGAGAGAGAGGTATGAATGAGTCATGGGCTGTGATGCATGGCTGAGACACACTTCTTTGCCATCCTCTTGTGAGTTGCTAGCTCTCAAGTTTAGTCACGAAGAGAGCAATGATGACATGAAGCCAGCGGCCTTGGGTGTTTGTATTTTCCACAGCACCTCATGCCATGCAGGCTTGGTCTCAGGGAGTATAAGGGTATACAAGGTGGCTGAGTCCTTCTTATGTGGTTTGTTGTTGAGAGGAAGCAGCATGACTGCATGCAAACTGGTCTCCACGCCGGTGCAAGAGGATGTGTGTATATGTGTGTGTGTGTGTGTGTGTGTGTGTGTGTGTGTGTGTGTGTGTGTGTGTGTGTGTGTGTGTCACATAACTGAATGTGAGAAGCATGGGGCAATTCAAAGCAAAACATAAATCCTTGGTTACAGCAGATTTCTCAGAATATCCATTGTTGTTTAAAAGCCTGATTCACTGCTTTTGAAAATGGAAGCTATCTTAAAATCATTTCTACATACTGTAGGTAAGGTACAGGTACATATTTTCAATGAGATCTTGAATAATAAACATAAATAAAATAAATATTTTTGATGTACAAATTACCTCTTCTTTCAGTAGTGCATAAAAAACCTTATGATGAAACTTTGACTTAGTAACATGTAAATGTTTTAAGTACTACAGTACATCTAAGCAATATGGCTTCCTTCCTCTAGCACACTGAAGTCACATGGTTCTGGTTAGGAGGATTGCCACTAGTCCCCCCAACCCCAAACACACACACAAACACATACACACACACACACACACACACACACACACACACACACACACACACACACACACACGCACACGCACACGCACACGCACACACACACACACACACACACACACACACACACACACACACACACACACACACACACTGTAGTCCTCCACAAAGTTCTCTCACCATTCTCCATGTACTCAGTGATGATGTAGATGGGCTCCTGCGTGACCACGGCGAAGAGGCGCACCAGGCGAGCATGCTGCAGGGCCTTCATGAGATTGGCCTCGGCCAGGAAGGCACTGATGGACATGGTCCCCGCCTTCAGGCATTTAATGGCCACCTTTCTGTTGTTGTTGTACACACCTAGATCCAAACAAACAAACAAGCAAGCACAAACACACACAGTTAAAATTTCTATAATTTCATTGTAACTGCTCCAACGTCACCTTTTGTGGATCCCACACCCCCCCACCAAACCCCATCACTCAGCTTTGACATCGATTGTACTGTGCAAGCCATGCAAGAGCAAACACGCATTTTGTTTATTTACACAAATCACATGCAAACGGAGTTATCAGAACAGCGATCTCTACGGGCACAAAAGCCGCAACAGCTCCTTTGATATATATGAGCTACAGCCAATTCGCAGAAAGAAAGAAAATGCATACAACAGCTGTGGTATGATAGGATAGGGGTGCAGCCAAACGCTGAGGTGTTGATGGAGAGCAGGGGAGCCAGAGAGAGTGTGAGAAACAAACAGCGCTGAGGAGGAGGAGGAGGAGGAGGAGGAGGAGGAGGAAGCAGTAAACACAGACCAGCCATTGAAACGACAGCCAGTCTCATGAAGGATTATTTTTAACCCTGATAGACGGAGAGGGTATAGCCTGAATATCACATTGTGTTCGCCAAAGCGAAGACAGGACAAAAGTGGCGAGAACACCCCGTCTCACACACAAACAAGGGCTAGCCAGGGGGTCCGATTTCCAAAGCAGATAATCTGATCATCATAACACTGATGCTTCCTGTGTTCTGCTGTGTAATGACTGAGAGCTAATAAATAGAAACTGGAGGCAGACGTATTGTCATCTAATATAACTGCAAACTTCCCCCTATTTCAACCTTTGCCCTTCCCACGCCTTGCCATTTCAGCCACCCCACTCCCACCCAATCTCACACACACACACACACACACACACACACACACACACACACACACACACACACACACACACACACACATACCATCTCCACCATATCAACTTTGACATCAGCAAATATTGTACTGGTACATCTCCCTTCTAAGAAGAAATGCTTAAGGGTTCCTTGGAAGGCATCTGAAAGTCAAATCTGACCATCACTCTTCTCTTTAGTCATGATAGAGACCTGTGGCAGTCTGGATTAATGGGTTTATCAGCCTAACGTCACAAGCTTGTCAATTACTGTATGTGGTGAATTAATTACAGCATACTGGAAAAAAAACATCCCCCCCATGGAACCACACACAGCTGAAACTGCTGTAGCTTTTTGCAAAGTTTGCTTAAAAGGGTTGACGCTTGAGCAATCAACGTCAATCATTAGAGAGTATGGGAAATCACAGGTTGTGGAAGAAAAGCCCACACACACTCACACACACACACACACACACGCGCGCACAGCCTCAGGGGAAGCCGGCACATTGCCAAGGTGAGCAACAGGTTCCTTTATCAAAATCAGCGTTGGGGTTCACTGAGGTGTTTGCCAGTGTAGGAAATTCATAATCACTCCCCCAGATCAGCTGAGCTCATTTTGAGGGTGTTGGCGGGAATGCCACACTTGAAGCATTTATCGTAAATGGCTATATCTGTGAAATGCTTCATGTGTTTTCTGTGAACAACCTTTCAAATCCTATTTTACAAGGTCCCATTGCATGATTCATAAACACATAAACCATAAATACAAAAAAAATATATGATTTAATCTTATCCTGTATGCCTAAAGCCAAGTACGCCAAATAAAAACCTGATGCCTGTCTCTATCCAAGGGCTAGACTGAATGCGTTATGGAAGCATTAGGCCGCATTAGGCCACAATTAAATACTTTTAAAAGACTGCCGTACTTTTTAAAATGTTAACCACGCTTCCATGTCTGGTGTAGCCAGTTCCACTGATTAGACTGGAAGCTAATTGTTATTGACGTAACACATCTGTAACGTAGGCTATACAGTGTAGTCTGTACACTGATCAATGCTCCCAAGTGCATTTCAAAGACATCTTTTCCGTTTATTTCGGATCAAATTGTTTGGTCCAGCAACATTCCTCGAGCGATGTGTATGTTTTTTTTGTTTTTCCTATCCAATGTAAACCTCCCTGTAAAGTTTAAAGGGCACAGTGCACCCTAGAAGGACCCAGTCTGTTACTGTAATTCACGCCACCGAAGATGAGTATCTAGATGAGTGTCTTACCCATCCACACCTCCCCGAACTGGCCAGCCCCCAGCCGCCGCTCCAGCTTGAGGGATTCTCGAGGGACTTCCCACTCATCCTGCCACCAGGGCCTCTGGGGCACGCGCGTCTGACAGGGCTTCACCAGACGAGTGCACAGGCCATCTGCATCTCCTGCAGGAGAGGAGAGACCATTTGGGGGGGAGGGAAGGGGGTGAGTGAATGAAAGTAAGAAAGGAAGTAAGTCATGAAAGTGTTATAAACAAAAAAGAAAGAAAGAAAGAAAGAAAGAAAGAAAGAAAGAAAGAAAGAACCAGGAAGGGAGGCACATTACTTTCCTTTTTTCGAAACAGTCACAGAAGTGTTGTTAATCTGATGATTGTTAAAGTGCTCAGAGGAGTTCAATTGCATTTTATTTGAACCACAGGGTGAGGTCATGATCTGTTATCGTTTGATTATCTTCAAGAGGTACTTTCATACAGTTTTAAGTACCATAGAAATAGGAAAACCAACCTTGCCTAGAGAAATACAATGAGATGAATATGACTGATCACCAGAATATTTCCAAGTTTACTTTGGATCACCAGAATATTTTCAAGTCTACTTTTACAGAAGTTAATTTCCCCCTATTTATCAGTGACCAAAAAAAATGGACTCAAGTATATCATGTAAGCTCACTTCATGGTCACTGCACTTCTAAATGCCTTTGTTCCTGATCCAGGTTGGCAGTGTCACACCCTCTATGCAAACGTAAAGCTCTTCCCTCCAGCTAAAGTCAGTATCGTACTGTAATGGAATGACGTAACTTTGTAGGAATTGCGTATGTTTTACACACACACACACACACACACACACACACACACACACACACACACACACACACACACACACACACACACACACACACACACACACACACACACACACACACACACACACACACACACACACACACACAGAGTGATGTTTGGAGGCAATGTGGACACATGCTGATAGTGTCTCTAAAATAGGCCATCGGCGTTGTGTAGTAGGAAGAGCACCTACTTGAATAATGCTTCACCAGCTCCGACAGGGAGGTGAAAGAGATCTTTGTGGTGATGTAGTACCCGCCACTGTCAATGTTACGGATCCTGTAGTGCTTAACGACGTCTCCTGAAGTTTGATCCATGTCCCTCACGGACAGGGAGTAACTACCTGTTCAGAAACAGCAAATGAAGTCAAATGTATGACGAAAGGGAACTGAGACACTTGTAGACTGTGTCTCTTACCACCCAAACTGAACCGCTGAACCGCTGGTTGCAACCAAGCGTACAAAGCGTGCAATCATGCAAAGTGTAAAAGAAGCATAGAAACCAAAGATGTAAATGAAAGATCTGTGTGTGTTGATAGACAAAGCACTGACATTATGTTTTTAACATTGTTACAACATTTTGCTACACAGTGTAATCTCAAAGTTTTGAAAGAGTACATTTTAAATTTTTGGCCTTCATATTTATGTCTTCCTCTATTAAACTGTGATTATACTATAATGAATCTTAGTTATATAATTCAGTCACAGTAAATGTACTTTGTACATTCATTTATTTTACATGAAAAAGTGTAAATGTAATTTTACATTACATTACATATACATTGACTTTTATCTGATTGTAATTCTTTTTATGTTTTTCATCATCCTCTTGAAAAATTATTTATGCAATCGTTAATTGTCTAGTCTGTGCAAAAAGTCCCGGTAACACTTTAATTTACAGCCTGTGAAGTACTGGGTAAGTATTAGTAAGTATTAGGCAAGAATGGTGTAACAAAAAAGTATCAAGGGATAAATTACTGAGTACTTACAGCGTAAGTTTGCTGGAATAACACACGTTCACGCTTTATTTTACAGCCCGTGAAGTACTGGGTAAGTACAGGTAAGAACAACGTAACAAAATAGAACTTTATGTGCAATATTGCCATAATTGCAAAATAAGAGGTAGCCTAGATGCGTAGTATAGCCTACAGGAAAGGCATGTGTGGATTCACTTCATTTTACAGCCCCCACATCCAATATTAGGGTGTAGTTACAAGTAGTTTTGGGGTATTTAGGTAATTCCACTGTACTTGTTCTTTACTTACACTGTAAGTACTCAGTAATTTATCCCTTGATACTTTTTTGTCACACCATTCTTACCTAATACTCACTAATACTTACCCAGTACTTCACGAGCTGTAAATTAAAGCGTTACCAAAGTCCCCAAACCTGACAAATTATTTTTCATCTATGAAAAACTGATATATGTATATGAAATCGACATTGTTCGGCATTACATTCTGCAGTATGTTCCCTCTGTGTTCTCACGTAAAGTGACATATGTTTTCCTACCTGGGGTAGTTTCGCTTTCTCGGATAAGGAACGAGCCCTGTGTGTTCCCTGGAGCCAGAAGTTGCCTATTGGCATCATTCCGGGAGAGGTTCTTAAAGAACCACCTGTTTGAAGAAAAGCCAGAAAAGAACTATTGCTGTCAATGCCGGCACAGATCACAGGAAATACATTCAAAATGTCTTCTACGGTTATTTTTTCAGCACCTAGCCTAGTTGTAACTTTTATTGTGACCCATTTTATTGTGACCCATTGTGGCCCAAAATAAACTAGATGTACTAGTGCTTTTCTAGTTATGTCTTTTTGATTGAGAATAACTATTGTTGAAAATAAGCATTAGCAGTAATTAAGAGTTTACATTGGAGAAATTCTAGTTAATTGTCTACTAGGGTAAGTGACCCTGAAGTGTTACAAATACGGATATAACATCTGTGTAAGATCGGTGCCTACATGGGTGGGTGAGGTCATCATGGTCTTAAATGTTTCTTGTCTAAAAATGTTCAGTGTATAAATAGACTAAACTAGCCTTTTCATTTCCTCAGAAAGGAAATACAGAAATAAGTGAGAATAAGTTGGTGAACATTCCGGTATGCAGACAAACAGTGCCTTACGTCTCAGTCTCCAACGTGTTGAGCTGGGCTATAAAGTTGTATGGGACATAACCTCTCTCTCCTGTAGTCAAGGACTCAGCCATGAACCATTCAGGGTCATCCCTTAAAAGAAAACAAAGAACACAATAAGAACACACTAAATCATGGCTAAATTCCAATGCCCCCCTCCCCATAACCCTTGGCACCGAACCCAGTCAAAAGACTTGATTGAAATAAATTAGTCAATGTTAAGAAATCAATGAAGGCCAATTGAGGATGCAAGGCCTAGGGTTTAGGGCTTGAGGAAACAATGGGATTCAGCAAATGCAATACAATCACCTCTATCATGAAAGGACGAGGTGCCTCAAGAGTGAGTCACGGGCCCCCCAGACCAATCCTATCTACAGACATCTCTCTGTTTTGGCCTCTCTGGGGACTTTTTCCTGGAGCTCTTCCTCTTTTGTTCCCCTGAGTCTTTGACTCATATGAAGACTCTCAGAGGCTCTCCCCTTGACCTCAGAGATTGCACCATCCATCCACCCACCCACACCAGCGCTCCCCTGCGCTTCAACCTCTCAGAGAAGAGTCTGCGCTCACTCACTTGTCAAGAATCCGCAGCTTCTCTCCCTTCTCGAAGCCCAGGTCATCGCTGTGGCTGGGCTCATAGTTGTACAGGGCAACAACCAGATTGTCTGGGAAGTACACGGCATCATATCAACATAGGAGTGCAGTTGTGAGGTCACTATAGGGTCAAAAGTTCAGCAGTGTCCTACAGTATTCTTTTATTAGGCCAATACACACCCATAATTACTGCAACTTGTATTCAAGTGGGGTTGATATAAGTGAATGAAATATTTCAGATATTTTGAACATCAGCCAAATAAACTAGTTTACAGGCCACTTTTAATTACTTTGGGTGTAAACGCTAAGAGAATACAATGGAGTGTGTGTTCAAGGAAAAACAACTACGAGCTTAAAGGTTTGCTCTACTTGGCTGGTATAAATCTGCAGTTAGACAGCAAAGCTGATGTCGGCCAGAGTGGATTAAATCTGTAATTTCTACACAAGGCCTTTTTTTTCTCTCGTGAGTGTGCCACTTGGGCTGCCAGGCAACATGCCCATGAGCCTGTGATTTTACTTTAGGGTCTGCACAACAGCCAAACCCCCAAAGTGTCCTGATTCAATCCCATTCAAAACCCCAGTCAGTAGGTCACTAAGTTCTCTCACGTGAACTGCACAAAGGGGAAAGACAAGTTTCAAGTTGGACATACCTAGTAGTAGAGGAGAGGTTGGTGGTTGATCATACTGGTCAGGCATTGGGAATGATCTGTGATCATCTCTGTACTGAGAGGCAAGCCCATAAGAGCAAAAAGACACACAAATGTTGGTCAATGAACAACAGGAATACCATAATTTTGTGCATAAAAATTGTGACAACCAACCAACACCTTGTTTACATTCTGTAATTCATTCAGCAGGCTGTCTGTTTGACTTCTGTACTACCACCATTAAAATCAGATACATACAATTTAATTACCGGTAGGTAAATTCCTGTTTATAGCCTACTTTATGGCCTAAAAAAAGTTGATCCAAACTTTATGCCTAATGATCTGCTGATATTGACTGTGACTCTTACAATTTATTACAATGAACTAAACAATCACTTTCTTTCGGTTGTTACATAACAGAGCTGGCAATTTGTGTATAATATGCCCTGCAAAACAGAGGCATACCAGGGGTGAACGTTTGGTCATTGTGCTTAAAACAGAAGTAATAAATTGGCTTTAATTATAGGGGAAGTGGAGAAGTTCCCACAAGGGTTGATGGAACAAAACTATGTTATGACACAAAACAAACAGGGCACATTTTCCCAAATTACTGAACTGAATTGTTCATATGTGTTTATCAGCAGACATCTAAGTCCCTTGCAAGTGTTGTTTTATTTCATCTAGTAGCTGATTTCTTATTTGTGGTGGAGGAAGTTTTGAACGGCATCTTATTTATGGTCACAGGTCAGACTGATTGTGCACACAAAGGACAACTTCCTTTTGGATTATGTAAGGCAGGCCAAGGCAGAACGACATGGGCAAAGCACTTTTTTTCAGGTTACCTCAAGGACACATATATAGAAAACATCTATTATTCATTTCTCATGTCATCTCATATCATTTTCATATTTCATCATGTGAACAGATGGATACTACATCCTGAAACATCCTTCTTCACTTTATTTTTATATTTTGCTCCTAAAAATTATATTTAATTATATTTTGTCTATTGTCTTGGTGTTGTGTTTTGAGAAAATAAAAATAAAAATCCACCCATGGGATGATGAAAGATAAGTGGTCTTGGATGTAGGGTCCTTATGTGCAGTAAATCATTGGCAACATGTAAGTCTCTCAAAGATTAAAGCATCTTGTGCCCAGACATGACCCACCTGGGCCTGTGCATATAATCTTCCTCATAGCACTTTGGCTAGAAAATAAGCTTTGGTTGGACCTGTGGCTCTGAAACTTTTTCTCTCACTCCGCACTTTAGACAGTGGGGAATTCTCAAGCCCACCTCTCCCCCATTGCCCCAGAAAAGCAATAGCACGACCACATTCACACTGTAGATTTCTATTGACAAGCGACGGAGGGCGTGTCTGATGTAAGGGGAAGTAGATCTAATTGGCTGGTGGATCCAGGGCCAGTTATAGGCATAGACAAAGTAGGCCTAGGGTAGCAAATATCAGGGGTGCATCACAGTACATTTATTACTTTTTCTTCAATTTTTCACTTGTATTTGTACAAAAGAGAGGGGGAAAACTCAAATTTAGCCAAGGGCGTTGGAAGGCTAGAAATGGCCCTGGGCGGATCCATTGCTGCCTGAAAAATTTAACTCTTCTGAACTTTTCAATATAAGCAACGAAGTTGACAGAACGAATGGACCCGAAATGCATTTAGGGAGTGGCCCATACAAAGTCAATGAACTCTGTCAGTAGATGTGTACAGTTTGAACACATAGCACTCTGGATCCACTTTATATTTTTGTCTTTTACCTTTGAATCTGATCCTATTACTATAATTTGCATGAAGGCCTACTAAATGTAATGCCTTGTCTGATATGTGGCCATTTTATTACAGGTGTAAGATCCTTCTTTTCAATCTTTCATCAGACCCTTAGTCCTGGCATGGAATGGCAAATGGCCCTGAGTTGCACACACTCACCGGGTTGAGGGATTCTGGAGGGAGAGGGCAGTTGCACTGGTCACACTTTTCATCCAGGTTCTCTATCCAGCCCTCATCATAGTCAGAGCTGCAGTTACACCCCATGATGTCTGAGATGGACAGGGCACCAAAGAGACGACAGAGATGGTGAAAAACATGCTCAAATACAAAGATGGGTGCTGAAGAAATCATGACAAATTATTATAATAAATCATGTTAACATGATCATATATATGCTAGTAAATCATGCCAATTTTGTATTGATATAAGACATAGATTGCAGATACACCCCATGGTTTCTGAGATGGAACCAGAGATATTACCATGGTAGTCATTACATCACTAAATTAATTCAGAAAAGGAAAATGACCTTCTTGGGCTAGACAATCGTACTTTCATACTGTAATGTACATCGTAAAGTAAACTGCATAGGCTACTGGTGTTTTATTCAACAAACAACACTGGCTAGAATATTTAGAGACAGTCCATCAAAATCCATCATCCATTATATCTTACAGTAATACAACAATTCTGCTTTATCATGTAATATCATGTTTCATCGATTTTCAGATACAGATGTTTCATCGCCTTTACAGATAGCCTGCTGTTTCTTCATGTTAAAATGTTTAATTGTACTTGAAATCCAATACCATTTTGTTCATGTGATTACAGTAAAACTCCACAGAAGTTTATACTGATCTCTGTGGAGTACATTGCTCGAAATGAAAGGAAATAAATCATTTTACTGTAGAATTTTGAAATCATCACAAATTGGAGTTTAAATGATCTTCTTTGTGAAATAGATCATGTGGAAACCCCCCCCAGCGCTCTCAGTGTGTATTTGCGTGTTAAACCTGTTTGCACATGTGTACACTCTTGAAAATTACAGAATGAGGTTGACCACAGCAAAATCTGGGCGAAAAAGGAGGTTATCACATCATGTTGACCATGACATCCTCACAGCGGAAGTCATGTCTAAAGCCTATCGCAATGTCCAGTGCATTGTACATTGCAGTAAAAATCACACCCCTGATCACAATGTATGCGCAAGTACTGCACTTAAGCACAAAGTATGTTACCTATATTGCCATGTTGGCATATATACTATTCCTGTGTGTGTGTGTGTGTGTGTGTGTGTGTGTGTGTGTGTGTGTGTGTGTGTGTGTGTGTGTGTGTGTAGATGTTCATATGCATATTTGAGAGTATACTGTATTTGAGTGTGTGTGTGTGTGTGTGTGTGTGTGTGTGTGTGTGTGTCTTGTGTGTGTGTAGATGTTCATATGCATATTTGAGAGTATATTTGAGTGTGTGTGTGTGTGTGTGTGCGTGCGTGTGTTCTTGTGTGTGTGTAGATGTTCATATGCATATTTGAGAGTATATTTGAGTGTGTGTGTGTGTGCGTGCGTGCGTGTGTTCTTGTGTGTGTGTAGATGTTCATATGCATGTTTGAGAGTATATTTGAGTGTGTGTGTGTGTGTGTGTGTGTGTGTGTGTGTGTGTGTGTCTGTGTCTGTGTGTGTGTGTGTGTGTGTGTGTGTGTGTGTGTGTGTGTGTGTGTGTGTGTATTCATATTTATTCAATATGTGTGCCTAGGAATCCAAGCCTCCTTTGGACCATCTCCCTTGGGCAGGTCAAGACGGAGGGTCAGTGGGCCGACTGCAGTGGCTGCAAGCCCCCAGGGTCCAAACCCGTGAGAAATTCTACTGCTGAGTCGGGAAAAGACTGACCCCCACAGTGCAAAGGGGTCTACGGGGGCGGAGAGGGTGAGGGTGCCTTTGGGAACATCGCCCGTGTCCGTGCAGGATATCTAAACAGAGTCACTATTTTCCACGCTGGATAGAGAAGGGTCAAAGCCTTCAGATT
>JAODXP020000024.1:26576874-26579374 GCA_027497455.2 Sardinella longiceps | reverse complement strand
CCAGACCAGGATAAGGCTGCATGCTGTGTTTCTTTTTATTTTTTTTTTTGGCTTCCCTTTCACTGCTGTGTGTTCAAGCGCCTGCTCAGCATGCTTTTCCACACCTCTGTATGAGACGCTACTGATTCCAGGAGCAGAGCAGGTCTCTCACCAGTAAAAGACCCCAGAGACCAGCTGTGAGCTCTAAGTTTGCGCATAGTCACAAATGACCCATGTACTCTCTCCAAAACACATGACACTGGTTAGTGGCTATGCATGTGATTCCTTTTTTTATGAGTGGCAGTTCCACACTATGATTTATTATTTTAATTTGTTTGCTTACAAGAAATGACATTGTGCATCATGGTGCCCTGAGTGTGCATTTCAGTACAAGCCAGTTGCTTAAACATGATATGTGTTTAGGTGAAGCGGTATAGGGGTTTGTGTGAGATCTGATATGTTTCTCCAAACTTGCATTGCAGTGGAGTAACTGTGCTGTTCTACCCTCACAGTCTGTGCAATCTGACACTTAAGCCCTGTGGAAGGACAGAATCTAAGCCCAAGCCTCCTCGGCGACCAATAGTATCCCATTACAGAGCTTGGCTCAAATCAATAGTATATATGGCTCTTCAATTCCTGTTTAATTTGTCATCCGTCCATTGATCTCTCCCATGAGTTTATACTAACTTTGCACATCCTGTCATGCACAAAACAAAAAGATAAAAAAAAAAACACATAAACAAAAAAGATCCTTATCTCTAACAGAGAGAGAAGCGACGAGAGTTGATGTTCATCTTGGTGAGTCCAAGGTGCTTGAGCGGCGTGGACAGTGCAAAGGCGGCTTTCATCGGGATGTCACAGAGCAAGTCGGACTCCTCGCCACACTCCTCCAGCTCGTAGGTTGCATCGTCCAGCATCTCCTTGTGTCTGTGGCACACCTGCTCCACCTTGATGCGGTGGATCTCCGTTCGCAGGCGGATAAGCTGCCGGGCCAGCCGGTTATCCTGCAACTGCATCTCTCTCTACAGGGCCAAAAGAGCATGAAAGTTAGTTATCACAGAGATAATCAGGCAATAACAGGTTTTGGGGAAATGTGAATTTCACGTCTTCCAAAATGGAGATATAAATCTTAAGGTATATTTTAGAAAATTGTAATCTAAATACATTAATCAATATTACAGAATAACATTAATACACAGAGAGAAGAGAGAGAGAGAGAGAGAGAGAGAGAGAGAGAGAGAGAGAGAGAGAGAGAGAGAGAGAGAATTAAAGTGAGTCACTATTTTGACTAATCTACTTGCAGGTCAGGTTTTGATCAAGGGTGCACTATCAAAAGAGAGACAAGGAAAATGAGAATAAGGTTGTGTGGTAGCCTTAATTACTTCATCTGCTTTCATCTCTAGTTTATCTCTCTAAATTTACATAATTGCCTATGCCAGATCAAGATGGAGACACCTTTCCAGAGAGGAAAAGGTAGCATGCACTTACACACAGCCCTGATTCTACAAGACATTTGTGGTAAATTATAGTCTATCAATGTAAGATACTGTATATGAGTAAAATGGCATCAATGCCTCACACCCAATTTGGAGAGCGATTGATCCACTCACAGGTAACAAGCAAAATAGGCTATCACTTACCAGTTCGCTCCGAAGCCAAGACAGGGCATCGTCGATAGTTTCAAAACCACAAATATTCCTAACAGTTGGATATGAATTCTCATCCTTGGAGACTTCAATAAGGCTGGTCTGGTCGTCCGTATCTTCACTTTTTGAAACGTCTTCAACATTTGAAACGTCTTCTTTCCAAGGTCGACTTTGTAATCGTTCTTTCCATTCAAAATATGACGGTCGGCGTGTTTGCAATTTAAGTTTTTCGGTGAGCGCCTTCACGCTGTCCAGGTCCTCGGTCTCTCCATCGGAGATGTCATCACCACCTAGTTCTTTGAATTCCATCCCAGATCGCATACAGGAGCTAAGTAAACTGACTGAGTTCCAATGGACTGAAGAAAAGCGGAGAAGCTCAACCAATCTGTGCGTTCTGTGATGGATAACTATGGATAGTGACTGAGCCTCGGAGTTTGGAACTGGATGTAAGCTGCATTTATATTGCCAGCCGACAGGGAATAAAGTGACCGCCCATGTCTCCTAATTAAATGTGGAGGCGTGTATGAGAGTTCAGGATAAATTTTCATATGGGCTAGTACAGCTGCAGAAAGTTTAACAATATCACCACATGACTTTCACAAACTCTTCATACATGATTGATTGTCACATCAGAGTGCTATTTCTCAGACAGGTGATAAGTGACAAAAGATCCCCCCATGATTTTTGAACTTAGGCAATCTTTAGGTTAATTATTTTTAGGAATCATTATTATTAGACCTATTTATTTTGCAAAGTAGAACATTGCTGAAATACAGTAGGCTAAGCAGTTCAGGACTACACACAAACATGTACAATTATTATTCACTTTTTATGTTTCAATTTTAAGTTACATAAGGCAGTCTCCTGCAATATAC
>JAODXP020000024.1:26516721-26576774 GCA_027497455.2 Sardinella longiceps | reverse complement strand
CCATATTCAATATCCAAATAGACGATGGGCTGTCCCAGCTTCATTACAGTAAAGCTGGTTGATGCGCTCGTTTGTGACTACCATGGTAGGCATACTAATTTCGATGACAACGTCGCCCTCTTCTGGGTGCGCAAAGGTATTAACTCAGGCCTCTCTATATTCAAGCCAAATAAGATTGCACTACAAACACGTAGAGTTTTCATCTCAGAAATTGTTTGGTCACTATAGCAGGGCCTTACCAGCCCAACAGCATTCAGGGCAGGTTCAAGAACAAAGAATACACAGCTTGTTACAGTTGAAATGCTGATGCAGGGTTGGAAGGCTTCTGAAAATTATTGTTGTCTACAACATTTCAGCATTTAAGAAAATGAACATTAAGGTCACACTAGTGAAATTCACAGGTGAGTGGAACTTTGCAATTCACTGGCAAAGTTCAGAATGATTTGAATAATGAAGAGAGGGCTTTTGGGGAAATTAGCCTACAATTTATGATATGTATAGCCTAATAATAATAATAGTAATGCTAATAATAATAATAATAATAATAATAATAATAATAATAGCCTATTGTTGTTGTTGTTGTTTAGTGTTGATGATGATGTGTTAACAGTAGTCTGTCATATAGAGCTAAAATCTGTGCATTTTTTTTTTTTAAAAAAGAGAGAGATGAGAATATCAACTTCTGAATACCTTTGAATACTCCTGAAATGTCTATTTTATAGGCCTATCAGACAGCATCACATTGTGTACTAAAGGAGGTTTTGCGTCTCATATGGTAGAGTAAACAAAACATAGGGGGTGTGGCTGCTTTCCATGCAAGAAGCATGAGCTGTGCAAATGTCAAGAGGAAAAGAAGTAGCCATTCTGCTTGCTTCAGCTACACAGCCACGGAGCATGCAGGGGGTAACTGTAGTGAAACTTCTCATCGTCTGCTCTGCTGGATCAGCTCAGAAGTTGCTATGCTTCAGGATACTCCCCTTTCACAATTCCTGTATATAAACTGATTTATTTTTTATGGGTGTGTAAGATGCGTAGGCTAACCCAATAAATTATTTGGTGCGAATACAGAGAGGAGACAGAGTCTCTCATAGGTCTTCACAAAAGTTTCACCACACGTTCCTTTCAGTATCAAACTACAGACTTCCATGATGATTAATATTCAGGTGAAAGGTCAAGGCTACTTGAACATTGATGTTACGTAATGTTAAACTAAAGAACTATTACTTTAAGATGATTCTAGTGGCGAGGACAGCAGTTTGAAATCTTCTCTATGTAAGGAAACGAGCTCACTTCCTTCTTTTGTTATTCGATTTTTTTTTCTAATATGGTCTTGCCTGCGCCAACACCGGGCATGCTGCACTTTCGTTATGGTAGCAGAAATGCGCAAGATAACGAGAGGATTTCTATTTATGGACTACTCTTATCTCGAGAACAAACCTACGTGCGATGCAAGTGTTGAAAACAACTGTAGAATACAATTGTACAGAAGGTGAACGACTTCAATAGAGAATTGATCATAAAAGTCAGTTTCAACATTTCTTCGCCGTGGGCCAGAGTAGGGGGTTGTCAGCTTCGCCTGAATGCTTGGACAATAGCGGAAGGTGTCACGTCGTTGCCAAAGTCTTTTTAACATTCAAACTTCATTGGTTCACCTCTTCTTTGCTTCACTGCATGCTGGCCTGTCAAATCAATGGAATTCTCAGAACATATTAAAACAGCAAACGTTGAGGATGTAGTGCTGAAACAACCTTTCCACGCGCCGATGAAGGGAACACTGTGCGTAACTGGCCACCACCTACTCTTTTCTGACAGGAGTGGAGACAGTTCTTGGCAACTTCTTTTATTGCTTAGAAACATCGATGCCATCGAGAAGAGGTGAGTGAAGTTGTCGTTAGTGTTGTGATCAGCTGAAAAATGGGGGTCTTGGGCTTGGTATTGATTGACTGATACCGTATGTTTGGTTGGAAAACTGCTCAGAAAAAATGAATGATTATATGATTATGAACAGACATCATGTCTGCTACCAAGATATAGAATGGCCTTGAAACAAAGTCTAGGCAGAAAAAAAACACCTATCAATGTTTGCATGAGATAATGACTACTAAGCTGGAAAAGTGAGCAGGAAACAACTTCTCACAGTCTATCTGTATAACTCCATTTCACCTGCTGTGACTTTATGAATTCTGTATATTATACTCAAATTCTTTAAGGTGTGAGGTTACTATCAACATAAACACTTTCTTATCCTCTATAACATCAATTCTCCCTCCTCCTTATCAGTGTGGAGAACCTACTGGGATACTCCACCCCCAGCCTTAACACAGGCTCAAACATAAGGTTTGACAAATCGGCCATTTATGTGCAAGTCCCAAGCCATGTGTATGCAGTGTTCGTATGTGTGTGTGTGTGTGTGTGTGAGAGAGAGAGAGAGAGAGAGAGAGAGAGAGAGAGAGAGATGTGTGTGAGAGATAAAGAGTGAGCTTGTGTGCGTGTGTGTACATTTGTGCATTCTAATGCAGCTAACAAGCAAAGGCATTGTTGCAAAAATATTACCTTTGGAAAAAGAAAAACTGTCATCATTATTTTGCGGTCATTGTGATGGATATAGCTTTTGGTTTCCTAGTTTTTGTTCCTAAAGGTAATATTTTCAACTCATTGCCTTGTAATGAGAGCCCAAAATGTCTGTGGACCAGGACCTGGTTGACTATTCCAGACCCATGCTTTCAGCTTGCATTCAGTCTCTCTTTCTCTCTCTTTGTATCTATCTCTTTGTCATTGTTTGGAGCAGCGATGATAAACTGTGGATTCTGCCTAGTGTACCATGGGAGTGAGCAGGCAGCGCCCCTGAAAAAACCTTCCCCATGCAGATGCAGTGTTTGGTCTGTCTGCCTTGCTTCCCCAGCTTTGCCCAGCCAGAAGGATCTGCAGCTCAGAGCCAGGGAGTGAGCTGTGTTGCTGTGTGTGCAGTATGGCCTAATGTGTGTGTTTGTGTTTGGCTCGTAGGACGGTGGGATCCTCCGGCACTATCACCATTAAGTGCAAGGACTTATGCATTCTTCAGCTGGACATTCCAGGAATGGAGGAATGCCTGAATGTGGCAAGCTCCATTGAGGTATGCAAGATATTCATTATGTATTTTTAACTCGTGGCGACATTAATTTGCTTTCCTGTTGAAAGCAAAGGTATTTGCTCTCTCTCTCTCTCTCTCTCTCTCTCTCTCTCTCTCTCTCTCTCTCTCTCTCTCTTTCTCTTACACTCACTCATACAAGTATTCAACTCTTATTGTTTCCTTTACTGTCCATTCTAGGCACTCTCTTCTTTGGACACTGTCACAGAAATGTACCCATTCTTCTACAGACCTTCTTGGCTTAGTCTAGATGACGCATGGGGCTTGTCAACTGTGGAGAAACACTATGATCAGTTAGGGGCTCTGGTAAGCCTTCTCACAAATGTATTCATGCTTTTACTGTATAGGCTACATTTTCCCCTACTGCTACACAAACCCACAAGCATTAATAGCCTGCCGTAAACCTTTCATGGCCTTACTGGTCACAGGAAGTGAAAAAAAGAAATGGTGTGTGTCATCTGTTGCAACCCACAGTTAGCATCACACATCCTTTTTAGTGAGGAAACCAAGCATTGTTTTTTAGGGCAGTGGTATTCAGGAAACAGTAACCTCTTATACATAAAAGTGGCCTGTGCAAATGACTTTACAACAGTGTTTGACCTTGTACACAACCATGATTTCCTTTTTCGTTGAAATTCAATAAACAAGTCCCTTACAGTTACATGTTCTCTCATCTTGACTACTGTCTTCTGTGATTACACCCTGATAACAGCAGGCCAAGTGGAGGCTGAGTGATGTCAACTCAGACTACTCTGTCTGTCCATCATACCCACCTGCTGTCATAGTGCCTCAGTCTGTAGATAACCAAACGCTGATGAAGGCAGCCCGGTTCCGACAGGGAGGACGCTTCCCTGTGCTCAGCTACTACCATCAAAAAAACGGCATGGTAAACAACAGCACAACTTCATGCAGCCAAAACAGAATTGTGACCTACTGTACTGGACATATAGTCTCATACAGCTGTTGTGGTTACATTTCATTGAAATTGTATTAATTCTGATTCTAATTCTGATTTTGGTTCTACTTATTGATTCTGGTTCTGTTAGGTTCTAGGTGATGTGGACAAGGTTTTTGGTTAACAAACATTTCTTTACTCTAAAATTCAGATCATCTCAGTAGCAGTGAAATCATTGTTCTTTACAACTTTCTGATATATAACACAATCAAAAAAATGTCTTAGCAGAGAAGAAATGAGGAATTTAGCTAGGAACTGAGAAGCAGAAACCTAATTTCGGGAATAGGAATAGTGTGCCCGATACTCATGTTTTCTTATCGCTTCCTATTTGAATTGACTTTCACTTCCCAACCTTATCAGCCATGAAAACCTCCTTCTTTTCACCTCTGTTTGGATTTCTGTTTCCCAGGTGATTATGCGCAGCAGCCAGCCACTGACGGGAGCCAATAGGAAACGCTGTAAGGAAGACGAGCTCCTCCTACAGGCTGTGCTTGACGGGTCAGAACGAGGTTACATCATAGACACCCGCTCTGCTCAACAAGCCCACCAGGCTAGGATGACAGGGGGTGGCTTTGAGTCCAAGTCCTGCTATATCTCATGGAAGAGGCTCCATCGCCACATGGAGAGGTCTGCACCTGTAACTCATGAATTCAAGTTAATTTTGTGGACAGTTTGTTGTATAATTAGAAATGTATGAGAATGCATGTATTTGATGTGTGTGTGTGTGTCTCTGTGTGTGCGTGTATGTGCATGTTTGTTTGTGTGTGTGTGTATGTGTGCATGTATTCGTGTTTGTCCTTGAGTACACATACTGTATCTAAGCCCTTATTGCAATGTTAAATATACCATGTTTACCATACTCAGGATGTGTGTACAAACACACACACATGTATGTACATTTTGTATGTGTATTCCTACATTGTATATAATGTATATGCCTATATGCTTCCATGTATAGGGGTAAAGTACTGCAGGAGAGTCTTATAAAGCTGGTGGAAGCATGTGGAGATCAGTCACACAACATGGACCGCTGGCTCAGTAAGCTGGAGAACTCCAAGTGGCTCTCCCACGTCCACAGTGCACTGTCCACAGCAGGGCTGGTAGCAGAATGTGTGGAGAGGTGAGACAACACTAAAGCCGCCCTCAGTACATTTATCACGACACTCACACAATTAAATCCTCATGGTTATCATTGCCGGTATTTACAATTTGAAGGCTTCCTGAATCACATGCCGAATACATCAAATCTTGTGTGATTTCTCTAATTGACTTTTTGGGGAAGAGTCTGCAGAATTGATGGTCTGGTAGTAGACAAGCTCCTTGTTCTATACTCCATACTATACAGAAAGTTAGACATTTGGGTATCGAGAAACTATAGCTTTCTTGAGGCGTTTAAAGTTAGACTTGGATTCAGCCCTTTACTGCTAGTCTGTAGTACTCTTGTGCTGCATTCACAATACCTCCCTCTGTTTGCTGATTGGCTAGGAGGAAATGGCTCCTGAGAAAGCAAGCTCAATTCACCTTTTTCACCTGGCCGCCATATTCCGAACGAAAACGAGGCTCGGGTGGTAAACTAGAGGAAATGCAGACAAAACGTTAATTTAATTCAATTCAGTTTTATTTGTAGAGCGCTCAAATACAGTGCATTGTCTCGCGGCGCTTTACAGACAGTATGGGAAGCATCCGTGAGAAACAGGGGCAAGGAAAAACTCCCTTCGCTTTATAAATAATAATTAATAATATCTCACAGATGCCGGACAGAAAATCTATTGCTGGTCCCCGTCTTACTGTTGGTCAGATGGAAAGTTGGGCAGATGAGGGGCATCCCATCCCCAGAAGCTACTTCTGGGGAAGTTTTACCACCCAAGCCTCGTTTTAGTGCCTCATAGTGACGTAGGTTAAAACGGTCCCTGGGACATATCCCAGACATAGCACTGAAGGCAGATGATAATCAAGCAGAATTGTGTAGGAAGGTATGTCTGCTGATGAATTGACATTTCTAGGAAATGTTATTTTATGCTTCAATTATTCAACAGTTATGTTTAACAGGAAATTACTGCTAAATCTACAGTCACTCTGAAAATGTAGAATATAAGACAGAGGTCATTTTTGGCCCATGGGGATTTTTAGGAGTTTGTGCTGCTAATGTTAATTTAAGTCATGACTAATTCTCGTATACATCAAATGACTGTTTCATTCTGGTAAAGGAAATTTGCATTTTATGGTGTATGTTGTCAGATTCTTAGTTTAATGTGGTACATTTTGTAATGTGATAAGAAATGTATGACTGTTTTGGCTGAAAACATAATGTAGAAAACTGTAGCCTATAAACCACTTATAAAACATAGCCTACAAGATATCCGAAAATGAATTACAAGTGTATTAGTAAAACAGTAATAATTGTATAATCTCGGTGTGAGAATGTAATACTCTGTAAACCAGTAGTAGGCCTTTGAAAATTGAATTCAATATAGAACAAATAAAACGGTCATGTATGGTCTGTGGTATAGCCATATGCTATTTTGGAAAGTCTGTTTTCAGACTTTTTTCTCATAGTTTCATACTCAGATGCATGCAGAAGCATGGATGGGAGGAGTGTGACCTGATTGGCTGTTAAAATTAAATGTCAGCCTTTCATGACTACTGATAAGACAACATAAAATGGCCTACATGTACGTACATCAATAGTGTAGGTCAGGGGTGGGCAATTATTTTGGAAGATCTGATATCACCAAGTAATTAAGAGTCCAGGATCAATGTCAAACTTGTTGCCCTGGATCACTGGGTTAAGTTTAGGGTTAGGGTTGAGATTAGGGTTAGGGTTAGGGTTAGAGTTAGAGTACATTGATCCAGGACAAACAAGTTTGACATTGATCCTGGACTCTTAATTACTTGGTGATATCAGATCTTGCAATTATTTTCGCCGAAGGGCCACATTGGCTGTTAGATTTTGACGAATGGGCCGGATGTTAACCTTCCAAGTCTCAAACCAGTAGCCCCACTCATGTTAACATGCAGGGTTAAAAGGGGGGATTTGTATTTCATGAATACAACAAATTTGATCATTTAGGCCCATAATCTAAGTCTCCTTGGCTAAAAGATAAATTATTTTACTTTGGGAAGGCTCCAGGGGCTGGATTAAATAGCTCAGCGGGCCGGATGTGGCCCCCGGGCCTTAGTTTGCCCAGGCATGGAATAGGTTATCCTTCCGCTGCTCTAATACAATTCTGACTCATCATCTGTTACCATTGTGTTGTTGTGAAAAAACAGGGACGGCCACTCCGTGCTGGTCCACGGTTCTGAAGGCACTGATACCACTCTGTTAGTGTGTACTTTGGCTCAGCTGATAGTGGACCCAGATGCCCGCACACTGAAAGGCTTCCTGTCACTGCTGGAGAGGGAGTGGGTACAGGTAGGCATCCTGAACTTAGTTCAAACATAATTATACCGATGACGTATGCTCACTCTTTGATAACCTCTCATTTGCATGTTTGTCTCAGCTTACAGTGAGCTTACAGAGATCTGTATCCTATACACTTTTTTGTCAAATTCAGCTGATTGCTATTCATAGTCCTCTGACAGTCCATTCAGTGTGTGCGCTCAAAAAGCTATGGTGTTTGTACACAGACAGTCCTGGCTCTTTGAATATATAGAGGTCCGGACACGGCTATAAACAATTCCAGTCAATCAACACGTCGCCTCAGCAAGCATGCAAGAGAGAGGGTGCCATTTGATTGGCTGTTTGGTTCAGAACGGTTGGCATTAAACACGGCCCACCCCGGTGTGTCTCTGTGTGTGTGGGCACTTCCCGTCCCAGGCAGGTCATCCCTTCCAGCTGCGCTGTGCCCGCTCGGCCTACTCCCATGCCCGTCTGAGGGTAGAGGGGCCCATCTTCCTTCTGTTGCTGGACTGCGTTTGGCAGATGGGCCGACAGTTTCCCCTGGCGCTGGAGCTGGGTGAACCACTGCTACTACGGCTAGCCCAGGAGGCGTACGCCTCTGACTTTGGGACCTTTCTCTGCAACAATGAACAGGAACGGTAAGGGAACCGTGAGCTAAGAAAAAAGATTAGAATTTTTGGATTGGATTTCATGTCATTTCTTTCTGCATTAGAAACAAGTAGTCACAATCAAACTGTTATTCAGCGCAACATGATAGTACACTGAAAGCGTAGATGCTAAAAGAAGCAAAGACATCTTAATCATCTGCTCAGCTGTCTGTCTCATCTTATCTGTCTTCTATCAAAGCAAATGAATGTTTCCTTCCTTTCTCCACAGATGTGCACTTGAAGTGAAAGACAGGACTCACTGTTTGTTTCAGTACTTATTAAGGCCTAGTGAGAGGGAGCAGTACATGAACCCCCTGTATGAGCCCACAGACCTGGCCATTTGGCCCTCAGTACAGCCACAGTCACTGCACCTCTGGGCAGGTAGGTCAAGACACTCTATACCGCTGTAGTATTTCATACATTCACTTTAAATGAGGTACAATGAATGTAATGTCCCATGTTTGGATACTTGACATTTCCTTCATATGAAGTTATAGGCTGTCACAGATCGTGTAGCAGGGCTTGACTAGACATGAACAACCTTCTTAAATGAATTATTTTCAGTTGGGTCTTGTTTACTTGGCTCTTGTGGCTTTACCATATGGAGAGTGTTGTTATCAATCTCCTAACAGGCAAAACCGTTGGTTCTGAGATCTTAGTCTACAGTGAAAGTTCACTGCTTATCAGGGAGTCTCCCTGAACCTTTAATAGAGAAAGTCAAAACTCTTTAGTTGAGGTGCAGTTCATCTTCCATAAACGTGACTGTATGTGTTGGGGTGTCTGCACAGGGTTGTTCATGAGGTGGACGGATCATACCCAGAACATGGAGGAAGTGAGGGAGGAGATCTGGAGCATTGTTACACAGCACTGTGGCAGAAGCTGAAGACCACTGATGAGACTGATCTCATTATTGCACCAAGTGTCGGACAGGTTCACAGGCGTCTACGCTCTAAAATAACCAGCCTAAATATGGACAATGCAGAGGAAATGCAGACAAATAGAGACATTGTGCTTTGGGGTTTTGAGGTCTTTGGGGATACTCACCTGTTTTGACTGGAACAGCACTCCTAGTCCTTTGAATTTGAGAACATATTTTTGTCATCGGCCTATATCTTGAGCATAGGCTACATTATGTGACATAATACATGTATTTTCTTAAAATGCTGTAAATATGTTGAGGGTATAATTAAAATATTTGATATTTTTATACACCTATTTTAATACACCCTTTTATCCACTAGAGGTCTCAGTTTTTCTGTTTTGTTCAACTGTTTTAGGTGTCAGAGGTAGATCAACATTGTTTTTAGTTTACAGCCTAGGCTCCATTTGAGCTTACAGGCATAGTCATCATCAAGCCAGTTTGAGGAACATTCCGACAAGGACATTCAGGGAAAAGCAAATGTTTCTCAAAACAATGAGTTTTGTTGTAATTTTTTTGAGGTAGCCTAATTGAGATGAATTATAGGCTAGGTCTATGCATTAATTGGACTGACTTTTTATTATTAAATATTAATTAATTTTAGTGAGATGAAAAGCAAGCTTTAAGGAAGTTTTCATTTAAAATGAATTCTAAATAATGACAAGACAACTAGGCCAACAGAATGGTTTCTTTTTAAAAACTTGGTGAACTAAAGAACTCTGAAGAGGAACACGCATCCAACTCTCTCTCTCTCGTTCTCTCTGAGAAACACACATGCCATAGCAAAAACACAACTCAGCTAAACCACAGCATACAATACAAATCCGCCTGGGGCAGCCAGTCAGCATGTTTGCCGGACAGTGTAGTCGCGTATTACGAGTAACAAGGGGATTTGAATAGTCACTATGATGTGTCAAACTACACATCCCATCATGACATGCTTCAACCATTTGTTTGTCCAATGGTGGCTCGATCCGCACGATAAGTGACCAATCGGAGAGTAATCTTTTAATTCTAACGGTTAAATACCATGAAATCCTTTTTTATCGGCATTATTTATTTAAATTAGTTTAGCAGTCGACCTTATGAGAACTTTTAGATTTTGGACAGCACGTGGCTGACACGGAGAGGGATTTCAAGTGTTTGTCATCCTCTAGGTGGGTTGCATTTTATTAAGTTTATCTATCAGTGTGGCTAATAAACATATGCTTGTACAAGTATTTGTCTGACAGTAGCCAAGCCCAAGCTATTTGCAATGGCTGCATAATGTTCGCACTTTTTATTTAGGCTACCGCATTCGACCATCGGATGAATGAACAAGCGAACAAAAACAAAGTTGTACAAAGCCACCATAGTGACAAGGCAAAATTACCTTTTCCTCCCTCCCTCAGAAACAGCATCTCGACATGCTACCAGCTGCGCGGATCTGTTTGCCCTCCGCGGCTTTTTTAGGTTCGCTGTGTCACGGATGCGGTAACAGAGGCGGGTTGTTTTATCTGCCGGTGCGTGGCATGAGTTGGTCTCCGCGGCAAATAAATCAGTGTAACAGCGAGGATTCTTCTGACCCTCCTCCTCCTGAAGATAACCCCCGGGTACTCATCACAGGTGAACTGCAGCCTTTCTGTCTAAGTCTGTTCATTTGTAAACAAACAGATAAGTGGCATATCAATGTGTTTCTTAAATTGTCGGTTTACTAATCATTTCCTCCTTTGATTTGTGAGTTTTACTTGTTTTCATTGACTAGTGAGAGACATGGCTATTTTCATTCATCACAATAGGCAGGGACAAACAAAGTGTGGCCATAATAGCAGCAACGACTGACCTCCGGGAGAAGAATAGCTCGCATAGTTTTTTGTCTTTGGATAAAGCTCTGTAGTGACAACAGGGTGTGGATGTAAGCCCGTGGGCAGTAGCCAACAACTTCTGTTTTGTTGAACACAGAACAGATAGCCTAGCAGCCAAGCTGTTTTTTTCCAAGATGAGCTATCCTGAATAAATTTTTAATATGTGAAAAAGTGATGCTTGAAATGTCGTGTATTATGCTTTTGATCTAGCAACACTTTTCTGTTGACTGCAGGGGGATTAGGTCAGCTTGGTGTTGGACTGGCACAAATGCTGAGGTTTGTTAAAAATGGTGAATAACTGTTGTCTGTTTTGGTTTAGCCAACATGTTAACCAAGGTCAGACATTAAGTGGCATGCTTTTTTAAAATCAGAATTATGGTATTAGTCTGCCAGAGTTGCTTTCAGTGGCATATTCTGTTCAAGCTTCCACATGGACTACTGTGCCTGTATTTGTTTTGGTTTGTGAAAATTTGTGTCAGATTTGCTGATAATGTTTACACTGGATACAATATCGTGGCATGGCTGGCTACATTGTTGCTGTAGGTTGAATGAGTCATTTGTTGTGCCTGTGTCAGGGAACAGTATGGGAAGGAAAATGTGATCCTCTCCGACATCAAGAAACCCCCCCTAGAGGTGTTCAACAGTGGTAGGTGATCTTATTTTCTGTCAAAAATTGCAATGCCAAATAAGGCCCATTTCATTTTAACACCTGTTGAACTTGTCTGTGTCTCTGTCTTATATGCTGATATTTGTAAATGTATTATATTTTAAGCACCAGGATGTACAAAGAAATTGAAGAGATGTCTATTCTTTCATCTGTCTCATGTCTTTCATTGTTTTTGTCCACTTCTCATAACACCTCAGTCTCATGAGTCCCTTCCCTGCCCGTCCTTCCCTACCCCTGTCCCCGTCCATGTACCTTTCCCACTGTCTTTATTTGACCAGGGCCGTTTGTCTACGCTGATGTGTTGGATTACAAGAATCTGAGGGAGTTGGTGGTAAACAACCGAGTCACTTGGCTGGTGCATTACAGTGCTCTGCTAAGTGCTGTGGGTGAGGCCAACGTGGCCTTAGCACGCACCATCAACATCACGGGTCAGAATATTGCTTGTACAAAAACAAACTATGGAATGTATTGCTGTACTTGTTATTGACCTACAGTAGGGCCTACCTTGTGGTCTGTAGACAGGAAACTGGACAGATCCACCATTTGGCCTGTCAGATCTATCTGGCCCCTCTCCTATTCAAGCAGATTTCAGTTGGGCCAATCCTAGTCGCATTATCTGGTTAGGGGAGGGATTTGTACAGTGATAGACAGTGCAGAGTTGGGGCACTTTTGTAAACAACTAATGGCTGCTGCTGATTGTAAAAGACCTGTACAGTGTCATTTTTTCTGAAGAAGCCACTCATAACTACAAAAATGGCTTTAATTGCTGTATTAATTGTTTTCTATACCGCTGATAAGATTCAAGTAACTCGGGTTTAATTTAGTCTACAGGTTCTTTCGAAGTCGAAACTGAACTTGTCATGTCCAAATCAATGCTTGATTAAGAACAGATCTGGTTTCAGCGAGACTTGGCTTGGGGTCCCATAGATTAACAATATATCATAGAAAAGCATATTTTCACAGGGAATTCTGGCATTGGTTTTGGATTAGGCAGTACTCCAGGTACTTTTTGACGTAGATACACTCTTTGATTTGATTGCAGATGGCCTTTTATGCTACCCCTTATGATAAAGAGCAGGTCACATGTGTTGTTCCAAGCTGATGTTGTGTTCTGTTTGGAAATATAAGCCTACTCAGCATGGCTTGCTAGAGATCTAAGCAAAAATATGTAGAACTTCTGCCACACCTTGGCTACATCTCCATCGGACCTTTGATTGTAGCATGGACACTGCATGGCATGTGCTTGTGCCATGTTGCCCCATATTCATAACTAAAGCGTTTCCTTTTCTGCTTTTAATATTATCATTGTTGGAGCATTCACTGACACAAAAACATTTCCTAATAGATGGATGTGTTGGATGCAGACTGTCAAATTGTTTGTTAAAATCTTGTGTACTTCTGTGGAGGAATGTTTGATAATCATGTTGCAGGGATTTCAAACTGTAGAGATATCTGGTGCCTTAATTTGATTGACAAGTATTGTGCAATGTGCATAGCCTGAATGCTAATATTAATAGAGAAAATGCTAATAAATCTCAATCCAGGGGACAAATACTGATGGCTTTGCTCAACTCTGCCACATAAGAGCTTTAGTTTATGCCCAAGACACTTGGCTAATTATCTGACAGCACATTTTCCATCTTTTTAAGGCCAATTCAGACTGAAGATCCACAATGAAACAAGACCATTTTAGAGAGGAGTTGCAGCAGTTTCAACCAAACTTTGCATATCATTGCAAACAGTTTCAAGCATCGCTAAAGATTCAACGTGTCAAATCGCAGTTTAAGAGTTTTAGAACGTAGCTGGAATGTTGCAGCCAGCCAGACTTTGGTCTGTAGTGGCCTTTAGAGCCCACTGTCAGCACTGTTGGTTAAGAGATGGTAGATTCAAGCGCAACAAACCTACATCTCATCTCCTGCTGTTCTGTTCCACCCTCAGGCCTTCACAATGTGCTGGACCTGGCGCTTGAGAACTGCTTGCGTCTCTTTGTCCCGAGCACCATAGGAGCATTTGGACCATCATCCCCCCGTGACCCTGCACCTGACCTGTGTGTCCAAAGACCACGAACCATCTATGGAGTGTCCAAAGTTCATGGAGAGTTGATGGGGGAGGTGAGTGTTTGACATCACAATCAACACGCGCACACGGAAGAGCATAGGTTAATACAAGTGTGGACATACACATAAAATCTCCATACTAAAATGGATCCTTTGTGCTCAATATCCATGTCCCCAAAAACATGATTTGTAATATTGGAAATAATTTTGACAAGAACCATTAGGTGTAAGTGCACAGGTGTCTTTAACTCATGGCTGAGGAGGGACTGACAAAAACTGGTATTTGTTTCCTTCCATCAGTACCTCCATCACAAATACGGCTTGGATTTCCGTTGCTTACGCTACCCTGGTGTCATCTCAGCGAACACCAAGCCTGGAGGAGGAACAACAGGTAACCTCCACACCCATCTGAGACAGGCATGTTCTATGTCCTTTTTTTTGTACATACTTTCTGTGTTCCACAGACTATGCTGTCCAGATTTTTCACGACGCCCTCAGCACAGGACACTACGAGTGTTACCTGCGACCGGACACACGTCTCCCGATGATGCACATTGCTGACTGCCACCGTGCCACAGTGGAGTTCATGCAGGCCCCTGAATGTCAGCTGTCCTTGCGCACATACAATATTGCTGCCATGAGCTTCACCCCTGAGGAAGTAGCTGAAGAAATACGCAAGCACTTGCCGCACCTCAAAGTCACCTACAACCCTGACTCAGTTCGCCAGACTATAGGTAAACACACCGTCTTTATAAGTGTCATCTTGCCTCCAGCTAGAGCCTTTGCGGCCCCCCACTTTTTATTATGGCTTATTACAGTCATAATAAATTCCATTGTTGAATAGTTACTACATGTTAAAGCACATTATTACAACAAAATTGTCTTAGACCCAACACAATCCAACACTCAAAGAAAATGTAAAGCTCTCTGACCATATATTAGCCAGAGTGACTTTTTATAAGAATGTGCCATTGGATTTTTTTCAGTTATCAGCGTCAGTTTCAGGAGTGCAATAATCAGCTTAGCTTTTATGGTAAATATATTGAACGTTGCTGGTTAAATAAGGAGATAATGTGAGAAAAAACACCTCACTATACTGTTTTTTGTTCTGGCCTTGTTTGCAGCGGATAGCTGGCCAGTACGATTTGACGACTCCAATGCACAAAGAGACTGGGGATGGCGGCCGGCTTATGGGCTTCCGGAACTCGTTACAGACATGATCTGCTCTATTCGCGACAAGAGGACCAATGCTGGGCTTCCGGTCAGCTAGCAGGCGCAGTCAACAGAGACTTCACTTCCCGACAACTCCCTTTAAGTCACACTTCCAGTAGAGTGCAAGGAGGGGCACACACACAAACACACAAACCAATCCAAACCTCCTTTTTATTTGACGAGGATTCCTACTCACAACAGGACTCCCATCACACAAGGGATATTCCAGCCACGGGGAACCATTCATGAACCCTCAACCTTCAAGCTAAACCCCCTGAAGTGACCAAAACATTGAACACACACATGCACACACACACACACACACACACACACATGCATACATAGCCTACACACACATTCATAAAAACACACCTTCCAACACACACAGACACACAAACACAGTCACACATACTGTATGCACCAACATTCATAAACAGATAACACTCATACTGTACATGCTCTAACCAGCAGCCTTACTCTTTTTCAGGGAACTATACTGTCAAACATACTGTTGTGACTATTGCATTTATGTTGTTTTAATTGTGATAGGGAGAAGAAGATAAATAAAACACATCATCAGGATTCTGCCTTAATTATCTTACACAAGCGTCAAAGCCTTGCTCACAGCTGGGAATGAGATCCAGGAGAGAGCAGCACAGAATGATGACATGCTGAAAAACAACACTGCAGAATAAGACAGAACGGATGGGTCAATAGAGGGGAAACTGTGCTGACAGAGGGAATGGAGGACACAATGTTATTTAAGGGCATGCTGTTGGAAGGATATAGCCGCATCTAAAATATTGTATCTTTATCTTACTTTTCCAACAGGTGTGATTTTTAGCCCAGAGATGCGTATTGTGTTGAGATAGCCTAAACAAAAACAGCCTTTCAATCCTCACTCATAAGGCAATTGACAAAATTGTAGTGTAAATTACTCATGGAAAACAAATAAATAAGATCATTTATTACATAGCCTATATTTGTCAAACACCTATGAATGCCTTCAGAGGTAAATATTGTGTGTTGGGATTTTGTGGTATATCTGAGGTGTAAGATTTATTTGCAGCTCTACAATTGTACTCGGTAGCAGACTCTTGTCAACTTTTTTTCACTTAAAACATTGTTCAAAATATTGGCTACTGTCGATGGATATGGTCTCAATCTGGATTACTCATGTAACTTAGACCTATTTTACCATATTGCTGCTTGACTTTATTCGCCATTATTCTCTTCACTAAGACATGAGGAAATATGCAATCTAAGACTTTACTGTTAATAAAAAGAAAAAAAAAAACATCCAAGATGTCCTTCCTTTGTAGCCCACGACAGGCCTAGTTTTGCAGAAATTCTAACCAAGTGAAAAGTGTCTCAGATAGGCTAACTCTATCTGACCAGAGACGGTACAGTATCTTTGATCTGACTATCTGATAGGCTAACTCTATCAGTTATAGGCCTACACAGTGACACCAAATCAAATGTCCAATTCTAGTATGTGCCAGTGTATGGACCCCTGTTTGGACCCCTGTTCTGCACACACAGGCCAAAAAATGTTTCACACCCCAGCCCCACCATATCCCCACGACCACCGCGCACATAATTGCCACGCCCCCATCACCTTTTTTTGCGGAACTAGACTTCGACCGCGTTGCATTGTGGCCATTTGAATCACATCTTCTCCACACCCGTGCAAACAACTGTTGGATAAGATGGACGCGGGTTTTTTCCGCGTAAGTAATGTATATTTAACTTTAAGGGGTTTCTCGTGATTGTTATTAAAGATGACAGTCGACCATCGCGTTTAATTGTAGGATATTATGTTATAATCACCTACGCCAGAATAATTCCGGGCGCCATTCCACTGCAAGCCGTTTTGCTATGCTAGCACGCACAAAAATGGCGGCCGTGTCTGCTAGCTAAGTACAGAAACAGTGGGGTATCTGTACGTTATAAACGAAGTAGTTGTCGAGCAGCCTACCAGTCAAATAATATATATTATGTTGAGGATGAATTTGTGATGCATTAGGCGTAAAATAAGACTCGAAACCACGTTAATGACTGGCGACTAGCGCTGTATGCTAATCAGTCAACGTAACGCATGATGCAGTTCAATGACATTAGCGAACCGTGCTATCAGCAAAACTTAGCAAGTTACTTGGCTAATAATATATGCTAAATAGCTAATGCTTTATTCGTAACGTTTATGCATTAACATTGGTCTAAAGGTCCCATGTCACTTTAGGTGGGTATTTATTGTGTTTTAATACTTGCAATATAATATAGACTTCGATTTCGATCGTAAATATATTAATTAGAACATTACTTATCTATAGACATGGTGACAACTGTGGAAGTTTGTCATGAGACAAGCTAACGTTTAGCTATGTTTTTCTCTGTTTACCCACAGCAGAGACGCATGTAACATAAAAATAAACGATCGTTAACTCTTCACATTGCAATATGTGAAAATGAATGTCTAAACTAATTGATTTAATGTCAAGGATAAATCGGTACCCAATTTCCTGGTAGCCGTCTCAGCACGGCTAGGGAAAGAATTGAAGCGGAGTAATATGGTCTGTGGTAGCTAAGGCTTTTGCACATCACCATCGTGAGCTGAACCGAAAGTCGTGACTGAGTAACCTTGTACACTTTGTTCTAAACTGATACCCGTGTGAATGATATGTCTGTGTCTGTTGTTACACACACAAATCAGGACATCTAATATGAAGTCCTGACAAATTCGATTACAGAGGTCGCTTGTCTTTCAAGATATCCATACATCTTCTCTTTGAATCTATGAAGGCCTGCTTGTAAAGATTGTTGAAGCAGAGCCTGATGGCTTACTACTCAGCACATGATAATGATGTTGATATTTGGCCAGTCATGACCTATAACATTTCAGATAATAAAAATATGATGTATTATTTTGTTTGCTCCTTGTAAACTTCAGATGGGTGGTCTGTGATAGTGATGTTTTTTTCCTTTTCAGGGCACCAGTGCAGAGCAAGACAATCGCTTCAGCAATAAACAGAAGAAATTATTGAAACAGCTGAAGTTTGCAGAATGTCTGGAAAAGAAGGTTTGAAGTTATTCTTGATAAAGTTTCCATGTCATAAACTGTCCATGTCCATGTCAGATTCTGTGTTTCAGTGTTACATTAGGACAGTCTCTGTTCATGTAGAAATTGATAATTTCCTGAATTGGTTAACCAATGAATGGATATATTTCAGTTAATTTTGAAGTCTGGTTTTTGATTTTAAGTTTTCCAGGTTTCTTTTGCACTGTCAAAGAAACTGACAGTATATAAAAGGCTTTAAGGATTTTTGTTGTCCTTGCAGCCACGTGTATAAATATAGTATGTTTAGTTCCTTGCAGATAAGAATGCAAAGCACTGAACATTTGAACATTTGAAGTTATAGCCTGGTGATTCCATCCTCTGTACTTCGCCTCTAAATTTTATTTCGGTCTTGTACATAGTCTGGCCCAACCCACATTGTTCGGTTCGCGTATGGCTTAGCCAGTCTGCAAACAGAACTTGCCTGCCAAGTTGCTTGTAGTCCAGCAGCATGTAGTTCAATAGTTTAGGAACGCGTTCATTATTCTCCCCCCTACTTTTGAATTATCTATACAAAATCGGCACATGTAATATCCATGATCTTGAAGACCCATTGCTATTATGATGTCAAAATAGATAGACACTAGCCACCTACTTTCTACTGAATGCGGAAGTTGGGAGCATGAGAGCAGTGCACAGAATACGTCATTTCCAAATGGAAACGTATTCCAATTGTTTTGTTCCAGACTGTATGACGGAGAGAATCGTAGTCACAGTCAGGTAAAGGCCATGGAGCAAACTAGATAGGGAGGCAATGCAATTCTGTAAATTGCGGGCATATCTTAAAACAAGTCCTGGTATGTTGTTGTGGCATTTAATCCTAAACATTTCTCAGGTTAAATATTATGAGGGTCGAAAAGCTTTTCCAAAAAGAAAAAAAAGAAATGTATTTCCCATCAAAAATGTTTTTGTCCGTTTTTGTTCCACTAGGTGGACATGACCAAAGTCAACTTGGAGGTCATCAAACCTTGGATCACACAGCGAGTCACAGAGATCCTGGGGTTCGAGGACGATGTCGTCATAGAGTTCATTTTCAACCAGCTGGAAGAGAAGGTAATGCTCCTTCTTAATCTACCCCAAGTGTGTCTTTGCTGAATAGATCTAAAGGCTTGTGTGTGTTCTTATTTTCTTTGGATGGGTGGAATAATGGGAGATGAAGCTAGCATTTGCGTAGCATTTGTCACTTGAGACATATTTGTATCCAACGAGAAATCTGCTACTATGGGTGCCTTTTTGTGTGGAATAACTGCGGGTAAAGTTTTGTGTAGTTCATTCATCCAATGAAACAGGATTGTTGCAATAATGATGAAAAAAGTTACATTTTTTGAACAGCAGTTTTCTAATGATGATGTGATTTATGATTTAAAAGGCCTGAACCAATATGGATGTTATACCTTGCATCAGAAGTATAGCACCAACACCTAATTAGATCTCTCCTGAGCCCAAAGTCTCACTGAATCCAACTCTTCCTTGATGATGAAGTTTGGTTTTTGAGGTGAGTTATGAGCAGGGGTTGGCGTCATGCCAGGTCTAGAAAACATGTGGACAGTCATGCTGATTTCCGTAGCAGTAGCATTTAAAAAAAAAAAAAAGCTAATGATATATATGTATACAGTAGTTCAAACCGAACAACTGACATCATGCATTGTCATTCTTAGTTCACTGCAAAACTCTAAGATAATTTTACTTGTCTTAGAGTCTTACAGACAGCATCCAATGTCTTAACAACCATCATTACCAGAACCATTTAATTTTGGTCTTGCCATAGTGCTGGATATCACGGTTGCACCTGTTACTTGGCTGTGATGTTTCCAGTGCTTCACTGCACTGCAAGTTAATAGTCTGGTAGTTTTTAGTTCCTAGTAACACAAGGCAATTCAGTTTATGAATAATGACTTTGCTCCTGTATTGACTGAAAACTGCCGAGTTGTTCAGTAACTGCATAGCTGATTGTACCTGGATAGCGGCGATTGCTTCATGGCACCCCTATATTTAACAAGAGCGCCATTTGGATTGCTATGCAGTGTCCATCGCCATCACCCATCTCTTTAGAGGTCAGACGTGATGAGATGGATGCACCATAAAGAGACAATATTTGTGACACAAAAGCAAAAGCTTTCAGAAGGTGTGGCTTGTTGTACAGCAAGGTATCCTTCTTATTGTTTCACTTGAAGATAAATGTGGCAAGATGCTTTAGGTTATTTCATCTCTGGACAACAGGCTGGATTATTGAATGGGGTGTATGGGTAGGATCATAAACTTTATTTTTGGTTAATGAATGTTTTATTTTTCTTTTCTTTTTCTTTTTTTGGATCCTCGTTTGCGGGTTGGGAAGACAACACTTTTTCTTAATTCTTGACTTAGTTGTTTGAAATAAACCCCCTTTTTACATGCCTTGTGTACTCATTATTGCTTGTTCGTCTCTTGCAATTTAGATAAATGATATAACATTAAACTCAAGGTGGTTGAGTCTCAAGCAGTAGGGAGGCGGAACCACGCCAAGGGAGCCTCTCTTTCTGCAGGAGTGGCGAGCGCTCCGTACCCCCCCAGATCCCGCGGGACACACTGAAGACACCGGGACTGTACTTTCTTTGTGGGGTTTTGATGCACTCTGTTCTGTGGCTATTTGTTTATTTTCATTTTTTTATTTTTTTGGTTAAAAAAAAAAAGAGATAATTGTGGGGGAGGCAATGGATATTATGTATATAGGTAATAGACTCTCTTTAAAAATGGGAATTTTCCCATCGCACTTTTGGTAAAGGGTCCAGCTCTTTGGCATAGGGGAGGTCAATAAGTGCTAGTGCATGCATGAAAGCTGGCCTGTAGTTTTCTGAAGTTACATCTCCCCTCAGCTAGCTTTGCTATGGCTTTAGGCCTCAATGATAAAATGACAACCAAGGGGGTGGAATCTAGGACAGTGTTGGATACAAGGTTATATACTGAGGCACCAAGAGCTAAATTTACTCCTAAAGTTAAATCACCTGTAGTCATTCTAGACTCAATATTGTTTAAGCTACAAGGGCAAGCAACAGCTTGAGTAAGCTGTAAGGGCAAGCAGGCATTTGGTTGACAGAACCCACCCCCTCCACCCCGCCGGTTCTCTCTCTGTATTGACTGGCGTACCGTCTCCCCTCTCCTTTCTCCCCCCGGCTGTGTGTGTTGCAGAACCCGGACAGTAAAATGATGCAGATCAACCTGACGGGATTCCTGAACGGTAAGAACGCCCGCGAGTTCATGAGGGACCTCTGGCCACTGCTGCTGAGCGCCCAGGATAACATCGCCGGCATCCCTACGGCTTTCCTTGAGCAGAAGAAAGAGGAGATCAAACAGAGACAGGTCAGTGACGTTTGACAGACTTGTTTTTCATACCTGTGTTATGAGTGTATGATGAGTTGTTGACGGTAGTTTGAAAATGTGTCTCGCAGATTGAACAGGAGAAATTGGCTTCTCTTAAGAGGACGGATGAAGACAAGAAGGAGAACAAAGAGAGGGCTCAGTCCAAAAGCCCCAGGAGGTACATGTAGGTACTACCCATCATATTTATAGTCTAGGAGGAAGACACTACCCATCATATTTATAAACTGAGAGGTATGCACTACTTATATTTATAAACTATGAGGAAGGCAGGCACTACCTATTTTAACAACCTGCAATGTTTGCTGTCAGCAAGACCCTATGCCTATACACTTTGGATGTAAAGTTTTATCTTGTAGGCCAGTCCGAAAAGTTAGTAAGTGAATTGGTACAAGGCAGAGGAAGCCCTATATACCTTGGAAGTTTTCATTTCTCCTTGTGATGCAAACAGCAGTTTGAAAAGTCCTCTCCCTTATAGTTTAGTTTAGCTTTTCATTACAGGGACCATGTATAAACGCATTAATCACTTAAGGGTTAGAAGATACATTGAACCAGATTTAGCAACTTGCTAGTTTCCATCCGCAGTCCCTGAGCAGGTAAGAATACTAAAACATTTTCGTCCTTTGTAGGAGGAAGTCCCGGTCCCCGTCCCCTAGGAGGCGCTCTCCACCCAGAAAGGAGCGCAAACGCAGCCCCTCTCGCTCGCCCCGCCGCAAGCCCAGCCCTCTGGTGTCTCCCCCGGCCTCCCCTCCCAAAGCCCCAGAGGAACCACAGCCTGAGCCTGACCAATCAGAGGCTTCCAAACCACAGCCCCTCATCCAGGAGGCTTCATCTACCAGGTAACCAAGGCAACAGAAACGGTTCTCTGCACTAAACCTATATTACCTTCACCAGGGAGCCGGCATTGGTTTGTCTGTGTGCATTGTCTGGTGATCCGGAACACTATCTGTAATTTGTATTGTGTCAATGACACTATTGACTTGGCAGAGGTCTGTGCTCTATGAGAGCTTTTCTAGCAATTTCTTGTTATAGATTTTGACTAGTGATGCAAGTGCCCATCATCAGGAACGTGGCTGTCCAGTAGCTGGGCAGAAATGCTGATAGATTTCCATATTCATAATTACCTGGTGATGTCATTTTTATTTACCTGTCACCCTGGTAGCACATTATCATGTCACACAAAACTATAACTGTGACTGTAACTTCTTCATTGATAATGTATGCAAATTTCAAAAACTATATTGAAGGGCCGAACAGCGTTGCATTCTTAATGTGACAAATCTTTGACAATACCTGACAACATGGCAAAATCTAGCATTTTTGAAGATGTATTAGTGATTAATGCTTCTTTCAACAGGTAAACTGGAAGATGATACATAATTATGAATACAGGTTCCTGTTTTACAAATTTGTATTCTTTCTTTTTTCTCTCTCTCTCTCTCCTTCTGTCAGCGTTGACGTGGTGAGTGAGGTGGTGACTGCAGACTCGGTGACTGAGGTCAAGGAGCCTACCCCAGGCCCAGAGCCAGTTGCCAAGAAGGAGGAGCGTCCCAAGGAACAACCCCGTGAGCGTGAGAAGGATGGCCGCCGGGACAGACCCCGACATCGCTCACGCACGCGCTCCCGATCCCGAAGGCGACACAGGTCACGCTCCAGGTCAGGCCCTCTTCTGTTGCTGTTTTGTTTCTCTGATATGTCTCTCTTCCTGTTTTTGCATTTGTTTTGCATATGAGATACTTTGAGCCCAGTCGCATCTGTTGGTATATGGAATGCTGTTTTGTTGGGTGCTAACCTCCTCTGACCGGATGCACTTCTTGGGTCTTATCCAGGTCCTACTCTCCCCGCCGGAGGTCTAGCCCACGTAGACGCATGTCACCACGCCGCAGAAGCCCCCCTAGACGCCCCCCTCCAGGACCCAGACACAGACGCAGCAGATCTCCAGTCCGCAAGTGAGTGTGTATATGTATACAGTGAGAGTTCCTCAAAGTCGAGGAAGCATGCTTGGAGGAAGGCTGCTTTTTCGAGCATTCCACGTCATTGTCAGTTGCCAAGTACTGTTCCAAAGTCAAGCATCCTTCTAAATTCTAGCGAGGATAGAGGCCTTTGTTCATAGTTTTTTCAAGGATGCACTGATGGAGCCTCGTTTTTGAAGTGTACGACTTCCAAGGCCAGTGTGCTACCTAGGAAGCATTCTCGACTTTGAGAAACACTCACTATGTATGCATGGTACTTTTGCATGAAGGGAAAAGATGATCGAATAGGTGATCATGCTTATCAAGAATGAATGTTGGCATCACTATTTTTGAGGTTGCCTATTATACAGTAAATTCAGGCCTCCAAGCATAGGCAACGGTTCAGTGTTTTACTGTGCAGTGTTGTATGTTTATACACCCATCTGTTCATCCTATTTTACAGGTGCAGAATGAAGTGATTGTTGTTTATTGACAATTGCTTCAGTTAATCTTCCTCTCGGTTTCACCCATCATTCTCTTGTTGTGCCTCCAGGCGGCGCTCCCCTTCAGCGTCTTCCTCAGGCAGCTCTTCCTCGTCCTCCCACTCCCCCAACAAGAGGCCCACCAAGCGCTCGTCCAACTCGCCTGCCCACAAACAGCCCCGCCTGGGCGACCCCTCCATCAGCCCCTCTCGCCGACGAGGCCGCCTCTCCCCAGGCCCTTATGGTGGTGGCTCCCCAGGCAAGGCCAGACGCTCTGCTTCTCCCCATGCCAGGAAGGGCCGTCTGGGCTCCAGATCCCCCAGCAAGTCCTCAGGTACCATAGCACTACTCTTCCCCCCACTCCCCTATCCCCCCACTGCCTTCTCTCATCTTTGTCCGTTGCCCTCGTTTGCTCTTGGTGTCATTTCATTTAGTCATACGTGATGAGAGTGAAACCCTCTGAAGTTTCAATGTCCAACATGGGTGAAAGTTAAAAATATCTGTCAAGAGAGTGCGGTTTCCTCTTCAAGACTGAACCTCACTGAACCCCTCTGAACCTTGAAAATTGTAATTTCCCTCATTACAGACTCCAGACTCAACTACTCGCTGTAGTTAGCTACATGTTTGGTCTCTTAACATGATGCTCCTTCCTCTGCCCATCACTCGTGTGTTTGGGGGGTGGATACTCCCCCTTCAGCACATGGCCCGGATAGTCATTGTTACCCTCAACGTCACAGTTTTGGTCACTCTGCGATACAGCTGCCTAGAATATGACGCAAGTTAGCATCAACTCTGGCTATTGTGTTCGAAAGGCCTGTTGGCAGTTTTGTGTTACATTGACTTGTCCTCCTGTTCTCTCCGCCTCCCCTGTTAACCTAATGCATTATCGAGGATGAAGGAATGTTGCATCTGAAAGCTTTTTGGCAGAGTGACCCGTCACGCCTGAGCCGTCTTGTTTCTCGTCTCTGGTTACACGGGTGCCTAGGCTGCCCCAGGTGACCCGATGAGATCATCTAACACACAAGCATGACTCTGCAGAGAGACTCGGGTAGCTGTAGGAAGGGATCCTGCCAGAACTATCAAGCATTTTAAAGCGGCTTGCACACCGGCTCCGACACAGTGCTGAGCACTCGGCTTCCAACATTCTATTGCATTGTTTTCAATGCAACCCCGCACATCAGCGCTGAACTCTTCCGCAGTCGATTGTGAATTACGATTGAAGTCTATTTTGTCGGAGCGGTTCAGAACATCCACAGTTGATTCCATAGGCTACTGTACTATGCTCGTTGCTAATAGTGCCCTGCCGGTGTGCGGGGGCAAATGAAACTGTCGAATTTGAAAGTTCTCCACAATGCTGTCTGAACCGGCGTGCACAGGTTTTCGGGCCTAGTGTTGAGTGTGATTGTGATGTTAAGAATTGTTAGTGAATGTCCACCACAGCCAGGCTCATGAGTGGATGTTTCGGTTTTGGTGCACTTCAGTAGTTGGTATGATACTGCCTCCCATGGAAGTCTCCCAAACATGTTTTTCTTTTTTTGTCATCCATTAGGTGCGAAACGAAAGCCAAGCGGAAGGAACAAGTCACCGTCCTCAGGCCCTAAACCCAGACGCTCAGACCTGTCTGAATCTGGTAAGTGTGCTTGATTTTGTGCATACTGTGTGTGTGTGTGTGTGTGTGTGTGTGTGTGTGTTTGCTTTTGAGGACTGATCATAAAGCTCCGCTTTCCTTGGACCAGCACTTGTCTGGTAATGCTACCCCTGATTCATTATGTTTAATGGGGGTTGAGCATAAGCCAGGTTACCCAGCTACAAAGCGGCCCTCTTCAAGGCAGTCTCTTTGTCATCTGCATGTGTGCTGCTCCCCAGTCCAGCCATGGCCTCAGTTTGTCTAAGCAGAAATAGGCTTCCAAATGAGGCGGTCTAAGCCCATAGACCTGTCTTGGATTTAAACGTTAATTTCAGTGTTAAAATCTCATTGCTATCCCTAATTTCAACCACCGAACCCCCTCGTCACCTACCATTTTTACATCTTCAGTCAAGCTATGTGGGTACACTTACGACGGTGTACCTGGTGTATGTGTGTGTGTGTGTGTGTGTGTGTTCCTGGGCACTGAAAAAGACGGCTCACTGCTTTGCATTTCAGAGGAGGATAAAAGTGGGAAGGGGGCCACAGCCGATTCTGTGCAGCAGCGACGTCAGTATCGCAGGCAGAATCAGCAGTCGTCTTCAGGTTGTCACCCCTTTTTATTTGTGTTTTTCCCACCTCTGCTCTTCTCACTCAACACACACACTTATCTTCTCTCCCTCTCCTTCTCTTCCTCCTCTCCGCACCTTTAACCCTGTCCCTTAACATCTCCTTCTCTTCATCGTCTCTAACTAGTCTGTGTATCTGTGTTGCCCCTCCCCTTCCTTTCCCCCCCCTCGTCTCTCGGACAGTGTGGACGTGTTGTGCATTAATCTCCCATCTAGGTGTTTCTCTCAATGGACACTGTCCAGACACCATGCCTACTAACGTATGTGGACTTTTGTTTTTTGTTTGATTTTTTTACTTTTTTTTCTGCAGCTGATTCTGGGTCATCCTCTTCCTCCGAAGACGAAGGCGGCAGGCGACCAGCCAGAGGACCTCCCGCCAGGAATGGCGAGGTCCGTAGGCGACGGAGCCCTTCCCCATCTTCCCCAAGAAGACGACATAGAGACGGCTCTCCCAGGTACAAGCCTACCTGCATGCAGCAAGGATTCCCAAGACGGGGGACACTGTTGTCATAAGGCGTTCCTGAAGGTTTATCTATTTTTTTTTTATTATTATTTATTTCTGTCTTTTGTGTTTCCTAGGAAAAGGCGGAGCCCCTCACCAGCAGGGAGGCGCCATCGCTCCCCTTCTCCCCTCAGACGTCGCCGATCTCCCTCTCCCCCTCCCAGACGCAGGTGAAGCCCTCAGCTCAGCCACACAGCTGTCCTCATACCAGCCTTGCTTAGCTTACATATTTTTTTCACTCACTTGTTTATCAGTAGGTCTAATGTAATTGATTGACTCCTCCCTTATTTGATAAACTGTGCTTCAATAATGTAAACAAGAGGACAACAAAGAGTTTGATTGGTTCCCAATCGATTCCGGGTGATGTTCCCTCTGTGACATGTACATATTTTGGTTATGCAGTGATTAGAGATTTGTTGTGTGATGGTCTCTATTTGTTGTCCTCTCCTTCAGATCTCCCTCTCCTCCTCCTCGCAGACGCTCCCCGTCCCCGCGACGCTACTCCCCCGCCATCCAGCGGCGGTACAGCCCCTCTCCCTTGCAGCAGAAGCGCAGGCCCTCTGGCTCTCCTCCCCCCAGACGCAGGGCGTCTCCCTCCCCGGGGGCCAAGCGCCGGCCCAGCTCACGTTCCCCCAGACGCCGCGGCGGCAGCCCCGGCCAGAAGCGTCGCACGCCGCCACCCTCGTCCATGTCGCCACCACCACGCCAGCGCAGAAGCTCGCCAGGCCCTGGCTCGTCCCGGCCCCCCAGAGACTCCCGGCTCTCTCCCTCGCCTGCCAGCCGAGGCCACCAGCACCCATCGCGGGGGTCGGCCAGCCCTCAGGGTCGCTTCCCCCACTCTGGGTCCCCACAGCAGGCCCGTGGCCAGAGGCAACAGTCCCCCTCCCACAACAACAGACCCATCCGCAGGGTGTCCCGCACCCCAGAACCACACAAGACCCAAAGGTACACAATTCACTAGTTGCTCAATTCTCTCTTCTCTCAGTACTTTCTTCATCTGTTACAATGTCATGGCTTTGGATCTGGGTTCTATTTTTGGTAAATGTTCAATGAAAGTTTCATGAACCTCTCCTGCATTTTTAATGAGCATATCATGTCCTCTCTGTCTCTTCGGTCTTGTCTCTCTGCTCACACCAGTTCTCAGAGCCCCCAGCCGATGAGGAGGGCGTCCTCGCGCTCTCGGTCACCTCCCTCGCATCCTCCGCCACTGAAGCGGCCGGCACCGGGCTCCGCGTCACCCTCTCCGTCCCGCTCAGTCAGCGGATCACCCCCTCCCCCTGCCAAAAAGGCTAGCAGCGGCTCCGCCAGTCCCTCTCCTAACAAGGTATCAACAACATGCCCTGACCTTTGGGGTGGGGGACTATGTAATGTAGACCATGGGTAGAAAATCCTTTACAAATATATTATAAGATCATTTGAAAGGTTAAAACCTATACCTGAAATGTAGTTTTTGGTGTTTGTAATTCTGACTTGCCCAGTTGGTCAAGATTCAACAGAGTTGTTGAATCACTGAAAGATGTTTTCCTGCAAAGTGACCCACTTATTGATCTGATGTTTCTGTAGACGTCCGACGCAGAGGCTGGTGGAAAGAAGAAGAAGAAGAAGAAGGAGAAGAAACACAAGAAAGACAAGAAGCACAAGAAACACAAGAAGCATAAGAAGGAGAAGGGCGCCACAGCTGAGGCCGAAGCTGAAGACGGCCAGGTCCGAGCAGAGCAGGAGGGTGAGGGAGATGGTGACTCCACCCCGAAAAAGGTGACGCCCTCTTATCTCACCTCCTTCTGAATTTATCTGGCTTACTTTTAGTGTTTTCAGACCTACAAAGAACAGAGCCGGTGCTGGTTCCTGCACCTAATCTTGAACTGGCTCTCACAGTTAAACTTGTTTTTTTCCAAGCAAACCATTAAACTGTTCTCGAGCCAGCACTTCGGTTCCCGGTGTAATTGCTGCGGGAAGTGGCTCCAACAATGGCTTGCTGGTCTGAAAACGGCTTTAGATTGCCATACAGAGAATGGTCTTGGGAAGGGTGCAGATATTGTTGAATTGATTTTTATTAACTACTAGACATAGAACAGTTTTTCCCTTTGATTAAAGAACAGTGAATATGATTGATTGTAAATGGTCCTGATGGCATGTCTTAAAGGAATACTCTACCTTTTTATGAAAAGGGGTTATTCACCCCCTTACCTGGAGCTACATGTGTTGGTAAAAGCATTGTGGTCTTATTGCATGCGGTTTCCTAGTCTGGCAACCCCAATTTTGCTTTTTTCTTAGCTTTAGCTTAGCATACACACTGGAATGTGAAGTAGCCAGATAACAACTCTCTGACAACATAACATTCCAGCACCTACAGTATGTTAAGCTTAACCTAAAATTGGGGTTGCCAGACTAGGAAAACCAAAATGACTTTTATCCACATATGTAATTCCAGGTAAGAGTGTGAATAACCCAATTTCATAAGAAGGTGGAATATTCCTTTAAGTGTCTGTGAGTAGAACCCACTCAGAGTAAGCCCTTGTACATTTCCCTCAGTCTTTTCTTTAAATCTTGATACTTGTTTTCCCCCTTGCATCTTGGTTTTGAAGTTTGTTTCTAAACACAGATTGCATTGAGAATTATTTTTATCCACATAAAAACAAACTCTCCTCCTTTGAGGTCCACGGAGTGAATACCATCTCAACCACTTCAGATGGGCCTTATTTAAATACAGCAACCATGAGAGAATGTTAGAGTAATGTGACTGAGTGGAGGTATAATTTTTAATGCTGCCTTTCTTTGAAGGAATCAGACAGTGAAGTAGACGACAGTCTGGATGACTTGGAGAGACAGCTCCGGGAGAAGGCCCTGCGTTCCATGAGGAAGGCACAGATGTCCCCTCCGCCCTCCTGAGGAACAGCCTCCAATCTCCTCTCTCGATTTCTTCCTGTCTAACACCCCTCACCTGTGACTTTTGTTTTTTTTTTATTATTAATTTTTTTTTAGTTAAGTTTGACATTTGTTCTGCTTTAGAATGTACAAATTGTTGATGCTCTAAGTTTATTTTTAAATGCATTGGGTACACAGTGAAACAGGACTTCTACCGAGTGGGGAGTAACGCTGCTTTTTTGTTACAGCATGACACCCCATTACATTGAATTTCCCTCTGCCCCCAACCCCTCCCCTCCCCCTTTAACACACTGTACATGTATCCAGGATTGTTCAGGTTTGTTCAAGACTCTTTTCTCCCTGCGTTCCTTTTATCTTTTTTTTGTTTGTGGGTTTGTTTCGGTTTTTTTTTTTTTTACATGATGAGTGAAGGAAACTGGAGAGGTTTATTTGTGAATACCTCGTGCAGGTTAACAGAGTACAGATGGGGGGAGTGATTGTGTGTGTATGTGTGTGTGTGTCTGGGGGGTTGTTCTGTGATTGCATGTGCAGAAGCACTGAGTGTCTAACCTCCTGTGTGCATGATGCTGACAGTAAACCAAAAAAGAAGGGGGGGGAATTGTGAGGCAGATCAAAGCTGCCATCTTGCCCTTTAGCTGCAGTTTTTTGAGGGGGTCTATACAGACCCCTCACTGTTCAGAGGTCGTATTTCAACAGAACAAAGCAGAATCGTTGGTATGAGTGTGATTTTTGTTTTCCCCCTCCCATCCTCTTTTTTGGTAACTTTTTAAGTTGTTTGAAATTGTTGAAATGTAATGTAAATTCTGGCTTTGAAAAAGTCGCATTAAAAAGACAAAATGTTTACTCAACTCTCCTGTTTTCTTGAAAAAAATACTGTTATCCTTTTGTCTAGTTTACTAGGTCAAAGCGTTCCTCTTCTGGGCTGCTTACCCTTGATGTATGTAGTGTGCATCTATCTATAGTAATTCCTTACTGTTATTATAGGCTCAGATTGGTGGCTTACTGAATTAATGTGATGCTTGGACTTGCTACTCTGGGGGTACCTTTTCTGCTGCCATCCAAGTTAACCTTTTTGGTTCCAGTGCAATTTCCCATTGTCACCAACTAGGTATGTTTTTGGGAAACAAACGCCTGGCCTTGGGTCAATATTCATTTGGGGGTAATTCAGTCCAGTTCAGCTTCACACCAATGGGGTAAATAAAATGGCCACTGTAGTGATATTAAAAATAGTGTGCAATGAATGTGATTCAAGTGTGTGGATCAGACAAGCATTACTGTCTTCATAAATTCATTATAATTAGGGCACAAACAGTTGAGCACTGAACAAGGGGGAAACATCCTGTGATCAGCTACATCTTCATTGTTGGTATTTGTTTTCCTGTACTTAAGGCCTATACTAGATACTGTATGCCTTACCTGTCAGTGGTGCAAGTTGAATCCCCAAAGTTTTTGTAAGAAGTTATTGACCAATTTTAGGCATACAAAGAAAGCTACCCTGTAGACACAAGACTACAGGTTTTTTCCTATTGTTTTGGATTTGTGCCAGTACTAAAGTGTTTGTGTTAGGATGGCTTTCTTATAAAGTAAAGCCAATTGAATCAAGGTTCTGCAAACCTGTGAAAAGTAAATGCGTGTGTATAGTAGAATGTCTCAGTCAAGGTTTTGTTTTGCAACACCTGCTCTTATAACCTGAGGCTGGCATTGACAGCGCTTCTGAACATCTCTGTGTATGGTTGTTATGGCCAGAGGCCTGTTTAGAACAGGGTCCCAAGGGATGACGCCAGCCAGCTGAGTTAAGCCAGTTAGAGGAAAACAAACAGTTAAATCCTTTTCATTGGCTAGGAATCGTTTTAGCGGAAATAATTTGACATCCAACTAAATCAATAAATATTGTTAGGTTAAAATGCTTGAACCAGTTTTAATGTATTTCTCATTCCTTGTTCTGTCACCAAAGGCCCTTCATCCCAACAATGCAAGCCAACGACCAGATGGTTGAATTATAGAATTAGGTCAAAGAATTGGCCCTCAGTATTCTTTAAAAAGTTAAAAATGGTTGAACTAAATCATATGCACAGAAAGGATGGTGTTTTCGATCAGTTCAAATGTATTATTTCACAATTTTTCGAAATCAGCGCAACACTGATGCAAGTCAGGCGCTCGGTCTCTGGTCTTTCACAGAACGTGCGCTGCAGGCATTCTCTTCTCCAAGACTCCACGCTAACCCAGCCCACTTTTTGTTTGCCGTACAGATGACATCACGCCTTTAAATATTCCCGTTGCTTTTTTCTCGCCCATCTCACTCTCCAGTGTAGTTCAACGCAAAAGACTGAGTCGGAGAGGTTTAACAATGCATTGATAGTCATATTGAGCTTCTAGAAAAGCAGGGAATACTCTTCTTTGTGTCAGGCGGCACCAGTGGTGAACGAGCTGTGTGAACTCGACTTGTGTGAGAATAGCTGCGCGGTTTCAGCTGGCCATCACAACTTGCTTGGGAAAACGGTTATCCGAAGAAGGCTGCGCGGACGGGGAGGCGGAGAACATCGCTGCTGGAAAAAATAGTTGCCCTTTTTTCTTTGGCTGAGGAGGCCAGTTTTGTTGGAAACTTAAGAAACTAACTGAAAATGTCTCTTTCGGTACCCCAGAACGGCGTGAAGGGAGATAACGAACCCGTTATCGAACTCTTTGTAAAGGTAAGCATTCCCAGATTCGTCCAAGTTAATCCTAGCTCTCATTAACGTTATCCTTTTTTTGTCCTATATGGCGGGCAGTGAAAACGTTGAGCAATGTGAACCTACGCAGAACTGTAACAAAACTGTTCTCACTTGGATTAACTTAATGGCCTCAATATAGCTATAACATTAATGTTAACGTAATGGTTATATAGCCGCTTTGAGATAAGGTTAACTTGACTTCTGCTAACGTTAACTACTCACAAATGGTAACGTTATGCCATGACTGGCCTTTTCAGTGCTATCCAGCCAAAATGAAATTTGAAACATTGTTATAAAAACGGTCGTACAGTAAAGCGTCTACACATTAGCACACTGTTGGAGACACCTTTAGCTGCCATGTGGGCTATGGATGTCAGCCGCAAAGACAGGGCGGATACGCTCCCACTGCCCGTGGCTTCGTCGAACTAACCTTATAATTGTAGGTGTGCATGATCTGTTACCTTACAAGATTGAAGGACAATAACATATAGCCCATTGGATTTCTCAGTGTCCCACCATAGATTATTTTTCAGGCAGCCTACGTTTTCTTCCACCACGAAACAATGTAGCCAAAGGCATTGACAGGATATCCGTCCGGTCAAGGATACTGGATTGTAGACTGCCTTATACTTGCATTGCTCCTTTGTATGGCCATGGGACCCGCAAACTATTTCATGGTTTAAAATCACATAGACTTTTGATTAAGTTGTTTTCATTACATGACATAACGGTTTTTATTCTTTGCCAAGTCCGTTATGATAAAATGTCCACTTTCCCATAGGCCAGCATTATCTGAGCCAAAGGCGCACTACCCTGTGTTGTTCCAGCCTATGTAGAGATGTAGAACTAAAACCATTTGGTGTCTGCTAAGGGTGTTATAGTTCTGTGATAAAGCATTTTATAACCACTGTCACTAGACATTCATTGTCACTGCTAAAGTAAATAATGGATATTCTTCTAAAGGAGAAAGTAATGGATATTATAATCTGGAAAACATGGTATTGATGCAGGCCTAACCATCGGCTGTTCCCCATTTGTGTGTGTGTGGGTCTTTTTTTTCTACTAGGGGCCCTTTTGCTTGGCAGAGCGGGAAAAACCTAGAGGGAAAACAGGCAGAGGGGGTGGGACAGAGGGTGACATGGAGGGAGGGAGAAGAAGAGGGAGTAAAAGGGGGTGGGGGTGCTGAATTTAATTATGAGCCAGGAAAAAAAATGGGGGTAAGAGGGGCGGGGGCGCAAGTAGTTCTTCACAGTCGGCAACCATGCTTATTGTGGTGATGCAATCGCAGAGCCATGTAAAATTCCACTGGTGACTGGTGAAGTGGACGATCCATTGCATGCTGTAATCACAGGATCCTCTGTGGCCTCCTTGCCTCTTCTCCCTGGTGCACCCCTTAAAGTGGTGAGATTAAAAATTAATGAATAAACTTTGCTGACATAGTGGAGTGAAGGGAGAGAGCGACAAAAGTGAAATGTTGCTGTGCCACTGCGTTTAGCATCTCCTCAGGACCCCTAAATTATTAGTAGGGTGCTGCTGGATGGGATAGATTTATGGATGGCTTCCCTTTTGGCACCGTTAGTTAGTGCTGTGAATTGTAGTTCATGATTCAATCTTCAGGGTGATTGCAAACAGGCTTACAGTGGTAAATGATGGCTCCTCAACATGCAAGGGGCAAAAGGCTCAAACAAAAAGCACCCAAATTTACTTAGGGAAATAATCTCTACCTTTGTTGACTCAAGGAAAGTAGCCTTACCTTATGTGGATGTAATTAATCTGTAAAACCTTTTCAACATTTTGTCAGTTGCATTGCATATTTAATTATTCAATTTTTAATCCCTCATGTTAGTTTTCAAACACATGGTTTTACACTTATAACAGATGTTCTGACAGCAAGAGAAAGGATGTATGTTTTGCATTGATAATGTGCTTTCAGTTTGGATGTAATCAGCTTTCCTTTGGTGGACAAATGACACAGCCAGTTGGAAACTAGAAACTACCACAGAGCAACTGACAGAACCTCACACGTTCTTGGGCCCCTGGGGCAGTGGTCGCACAGCGGCTAAGGAGCCTGGCTAGCATGCTAGTAGCCTGAAAATAGTTGGTTCAAATCCGGGTTGTTACTGTTTTGCCCTTGAGCAAGTTGCTTGAGGGGAAACTGGCCCTGAACCAATTGATAGGTGAGATTAAAGACTTTGGACAGAAGTTTCTGTTTAATGCATTAATGTTATGTCTTTACGCTGTGGGACCTAGCCTACATCATTTATGCAAACATAGTGTAGGCCTATTCATATCTGTGTTGCTTTCTCTATCTATTTGTGTTTGTATTTGACTATGAGACAAAGTGTGCACTTTTTAAGCATGGAAAGAACCAGTCTTCCTTGCCTCCCCTCTCTCTGCCTGTGTTCTGTTTGTTTGCGATCTGGCTTTGAAGCTGACGAGTACTTTCATTATTGATGTAGCCATGGTGCTGTTCATCATTGCTCCTACTCTTCCACATCAGACAGGCTCTTTCTAAGACAATGTGGCAGGCATGCATGTTGCCATAGGCACCAAACAAACCCCTAGCCTCTGGCAATCACTGATAAAGTGTTCAAGGAACATAGGCCAATAGCCCTGGCTGCAGCATTACACCCTGCCCATCCCCAGTCATCCCTCCCTGTCACACCCCTCTACATGCTTTTCCAAAGGAGAAATTCCATCTTTGATAAGATTTGTCAAACAGCATACCTCAGATTAAAATCCTTATCATATCATCCACTCTGAAGAGTACCGGTACTGTAAACACTACATTCATAACATTACTAGGGACTGGACAAGGCTACATATTGGAGTTCAAATGGTCCATCCACCACAGTGAGAAGGCTACCGCTCCTGTAGACTAGACCGTACTACCAAGTTCCAAGTATCACTTTCCCCCTCATAATCCACAATCTGCTAGGCAGATTCAGCCCTCTCTAGTGTCTGCAACACTTACATAAAACACTACACAGATTATGTAGCTCTTCAAAAAAAAAAAAAAAAAAAAAAACATTCAGAACGCTTCTACTGTATGCTTTGTGGCCGGTGACTTCAAGGCAAAGAAGCTGACTGGTAATCTTGTGGAGTCTGAGTTCACCAGGCCGCTGCCCACTATGAAGCAGGCAGCAGTGTTTTTGTCTGCTTTCACCAGATTGCCATGGTGACAGTCTTGTTTTTTGCTGTGCTGGGATGAGTCCTGGCCTATGTACCAAGGGATTTTATTGATGGGAGCCGTGCAGCTACGCAGTTCGCCTTGCAGAGTTTCACCGAAGTCAACCCTTGCTCCCACGTGGATGCCCTCCCAGATTAATTATTGTTTGAAAATCACTTTATCAGCTGACAAGTTGCAGAGGATGCCATCCCACTTCTGTTTTCACACTTTGTCTTAATTTGATTTCTGTACCCGATGAAGTTGTGTACTTGCTGTAGTTGTAGACTGAAAAAAAGCAAAGGACCTAGCCTATCAGAGTTTGGCCATGTTGAAATAGTACCCCCTTTTTCCCCACCTGTAAAAGAGCAGCAGGGCAGTCCAGATGCTTTCTAGTGTATCACTAGTAAGATTAAATGTGAGGGAAGTGTTTATGATAAATTCCATTACCTTGGACCACAATTTACACACAGCTGCTCCTTTCCATTTTCCTTAACACTAAGTAATAATGGACTGCTATCATTGTTCCATATGGAACTTTCCATCACCAGCCTCCCACCACCACCTTTTGCAAAAGGGGCTGTTGTAAGTAATACAGTAGGGAGTTGGAAGTGAAATATCTGCTTGTCACTTTGCTTTAACATATAGCCTACTGATTAGATATGAACACCAGCTGATGAACTATGTGAGCTTTGTGATATAATAGTTAAACTATGCCAGTGAGGAGTGGTAGATCCACCTAGTGTCTTAAACGTCACATGGAAACCTGCAGGGGATAGAACACCCAATTGCCTAACCCCAGCTTGTAGGATGGTCCACCTTGCAGTGCTTGGTTGCTAGGCATTGTACTGTAGGTTAGAGACTTCGTTGCAACCCCAGGGACCTATACATTCTAAGAGCCCTTGGCTCCTTGCTTCTAAGAAAAGGGTCTGTCCCTTAGAATAGTTGTTTATTTAAGATTAGGCTACCATACCACTGAATGCTCTCATGTGCTAAATTACAAAAGCTCTCCAAGGATGGGCTTCATCATTTGCCTTTTCTAATCCTCTTTGCTAAGCCAATATTAGACACATTCATATGGGACAACTCTTGGAAGCATAAATCTGTATTTGCCAGTACAAAACCCACCCATGCCTCTTTTGGGAAAACTAGCATGTACCATGCTGTTACTTATGAGTCAAACTTAACCATGTCCTCCACTGAAAAGTGCCTCCATAGTCTGCGCCGGAAAATCCCCCCCCCCCCCCCCCCCTCTTGTTCTCCCCGGGAAACTGGGTAGGGTACAAATGAGGCATTTCTTGTAGGCCCAATGACGGGAAATGACCCCAGCTTAAATCAACATCAGTACAGACCGAGAGGGAATAGTTAAAGATTTTGTTGAGTGAGAAGAGGGAACGAGACGAAAGGAATGGTGACTGTAAAAAGCAAAAGCTGGTTGGCTTTGACTTCACTGCTTTGGTGGGATCCCACAGCACAGTATGAATTCTTTCAAGTTGGTTCATCTCTCTGATATAGGCTGGCTTAGTGGGATGAATTGCCAAACATAAACTCAATGACCGGGCTGTCAGGGAACCTAAGAGGATCAGCCCAAACTGGCTTGTCCTCAGAATGGTGATTAGTGTCATCTGATTTTTACACAGTGGTGACTGAGCTTTCCCTTTCCTGTGAAAGCCCTCAGAGCAGTCAAGCTCTTACTCATGCTTGATTTTGGGACGTTGTGCTGGCGTGGCGCAGGAAGTGTTACAACTTCTTCATTGGCTATCTCAGCCGGATCCTCATGTGATCCCATCTTCACTCAAGATGCCAGAATGCATTCTTCCTGTATCACTTTTAACTGTCCCACTGCCACTTGTCAAACCGTTTTTACAAGCAGCTCAGACTAGATCCCTCCTTTTTTTATGGCGATGGTAGTTGACCTTCATACTGATGACTTGTCACCTTTCCGGTCTTTAAATCCTCCCATCTCACAACTATTTTTATGATTCTGTAGAATGCCAATGTTGACAATAGCAGTACCAATTGATCGGGTCAGTGTGCATTAGTGTTCCATGTGGGTGACCATTATAAATCAGGACACACAGTAATTCCATGTATTGATTTGTCTAACAACATGTCTTCATAGCTGCCGCATCATTTGTGCCATGTGTCTGCGTAATTACAGTGAGCTTACGCACTGTCTCATGCGCACTGCAACATGACACCCCTCCCCACACATGCACACACAGAGCACAGGCTATTCATCTCCTGTTACCTGCAGCTTTTATATCTGTGGTTGAATTTGAGTAACAGGACAGGTGAGCTACAGGGTAAGTACAGTAACAGTAGTGGAGAAGGATGGCTCTGACTTCACATGACTGACATGATCTAATTCCCATTGTTGTTGACATTGGCTGTTATTGTAAAAGTATTGTTGAGAAGTCAAAATATTCTTAGTTCAGTTTCATTGCCATTTTCATGTAATGGTCATTTCTGCAAATCCATCTATCTTCTTAGTTGAACATTCTCATGCTAAGCTTTCTATGCTTTACCTCTCTCTTGTTGGTCATGTCATAATTAAATCATTTTAGATACCCACCCATCCATCTACCCACCATTATTGACTTCAAACAGATAGGCTACATAACGGTGGTGTTTGTGTGTCACCGCAGTGCTTCATGCTTCATGCCACAGGCCTTGCCTCCATGGGAAACGCCCATTGGTATTGTGTTTTTGCCAAGGGTGGTTGGGTTTAGTCTAGACATCAGCCATCTCTGTGGGGGGGGCTAAGCTATTTACTTTGTACTGCTGATTGCACAATCCCTGCAAAGTATGTACTGTATACTCAACTTCAATTCAGTGTGTACTTTTTGTTTACGTTTGTGCATTCAGTGTTATGACTTTTTGAGATGTTCTGAAGTTAAGTAGAGAGAGAGAGACTATGAGTGATGAGGAAGTTGGGGAGTAGTCCAGCATGTGACTCTAACTCACCAGTCTTCAGTTTGTCGTTTGAGCATCACTGTAGGAACATTCCCAGAGATGTATTGTAATGAAGTAAAACTACTTAAGTAGCCTACTTCAATACTAAAACGCAGTATCTGTACTTTTTTCTCCTACTTCCACTTCACTACATATTTTTGATGAATGTAATACTTTTACTCCGATACATTTTATTTATGTGCTGAATTGTTACTCGTTACTTTTATAAAAAGTGCTACAAATTATACCACATCCAATGGTATCAATGCCAGACTGGTAGATGGCTTTTTCATTATTATTATTGGGCTATCAAGTGTAAAGAGACCTCATGCTCCCCTTCAGCCTTTCACAGTGCTGCATGCATTCGATTGGGAATGCTTAGGATGGGTCAGTCTACTGCTCAATTTCGAGATGGAAGAAGATTCGGAAACACCAAGTTCTTTGATTTCGAAGGATTGTGGCAAGGGTGATGAAAGTGATCACCCCTGGCCCGACTTAGCCAATGTTTTACTTTGTTGGCCAAAAAAGACAATTTGTATCAAATGAAGTGCCTACTCTACCTCCCTTCAGCCAAATAAATTATGTCCTTTACTCTAAATGTAAAATAATATGATATTCAAACTTTTGACTGCTTTCTTTAATATACACAGTATATTAAAATACCTCTACTTGCAATACTTTATACTTATTTTTAATACTTTAGTACTTCCACTGAAGTATGGAGTTTAAAGAACACTTCTACTCAAGTCACTTTTTTGAAATGGTACTTTTACTTCTACTCCACTCCTCTTCTCCAGTATTTTATACAACTCTGAACATTCCTTTTCCATTAATATCTAGGCCTGTTGTCTTTCTGATACAATACCAGGCCTACACTTAATAGCCTACTATCTTGAACTTGTGTCGATGTGTGACCTGTCCTACATTTACTTATTTCATAAACGGTCGCTCCACAACATCAGTCTGTAACGCTAATATTTGTCGCAGTCGTAGAGACTCTCTTTTCATGACGACTGCCTTCTAAGTATGAAACTCAGGCCAGGAATCTAATCTTTTAAAAATACTCTAGTATTTGTACTGGATAGCCACAATTTACTCCCAACTCACAGACACAATGAACTCCATGTTCCTCAGTGTTAATATTTGCATCCCCCATGCTATTTCTAGAACTATCCCTAGTTCAATTTGGAACATTATACAACCTCTGTATGCCTCATAATTTAATGTAAAATTACACATATTTGAGGAAAACACCATCTTTACTTTGTAAAACCAGGTCAATCCTTCATATGACCCTCTTTCAAAATATAGCCTCCATCCTGGCCACAGTAAGACCTGGCACAAGGGATTTTGTTGACTGTTGCATTAAATCTGTTTGTTATGGGTGGCGGTGTGCTAAGCTTGTCAAAGTGGGAAGGTTTATAAGCTTGGAAACCAATGTAACCAATGTAAGTTCAACTGTAACTTTCATGTAGATAGAAGACTAGAGCTACTTGTTGCTTGTAAGTTCCAGGTTAGTTCTAGCCATTTCTGTTGCTGCTCCTCCTTGTTAAGTCTTTGGGTGGGAGCGACTGTGTGGTTTTTGTCCACACACTGACGTCTGCCTGAGTCAGGGCCGGCGGCTTGGTGTGATGTTCTACTCCGTGTCTCTCTCCATGGTTACACCATGCAGAGTCACCACGTGCCTGAACACTCTCCCTCCGCCTCACTTCCTTTCCTTTTTTTTCTGTTGTTATTTTTCTCACTCACTCACTTGTTCGCCCCCCCCCTTCCCCCGCATGTAACACTTCCTCTCACTTTTTGTGTGGTCTGGCTGGACATTCCTGGCGTGGCGGAATGAAAAAGTGGCCCTGTGCTCCCCACCACCAGCTCCTTTTTGGGTAATACTTTGGTCTGAACCTGAGTGCCTTCCCCTCCCCATTCCCTTTAGAGAATGTCAAGTGCTGTGGAAAGGCAAGGCTGTCACGCTGCTAAATATAACTTTGATTCAGAGGGTGGGGCCAAAGCTTTGCCACCCGTTGCCCCCACTACCCACCAGATCTGAACCACAGCAGCCTGTCCGAGAGGGTGGAATGTCACCCACCCTGGCACTGGCTGGTCGTCGAGGAAACAATTGTGAGGCGACTGGGTGAGGGGGGTGGTGAAGGTGGAAGTGGATGCAACACAATACGCCTCTTGTCAGTCATCATCACAGTCATAGTCAGTAACCTAATGGAGAACAAGAGCCCAAGCACTTGTGGGTAACCCTGACCAAGGCGCTAGCTTCATCACTTCATCCACCATCATCTCCCATCCAAAGTCTTGACTATGACGATCTCCCTGAGGCAATGGCTGGCTATTGGCCAAGGTGTGTGAAGTGATGCGACAGGGCAGATGAGGTCATCAGCAGTGACGGGGTTCAGGCAGCTTGTCCTTATCCTAGTCCTCGTCCTCTCGCTGAATGAATGGTAGCCCACAGCTGCATTGTGCTCCCACCTCCTTCTCAGGAAGTTACATCTGTGACTACTGCGTGAGTCACCGTCTCCATTGGCAATTTTGCGCCTGGGTGTCTGGGTTTATATAGAGGAGAAGAGACATGAAATATATGGATGTAGAGAGGCAGGGAGTTCATGTGTGGACTGAAGAGGTCCATATGTCAGACTTTATTCAGACATTCTTTCTCCTGTGTGCAGAAAAAGAAATCAGTTTTAAGGCGCAATATTCGTAAGACTATTTCTGTCAGTGAGTTCACTCATAGAACATGTTTTGGTGTGTGTGGGTGTGTCATAATCTAAAAAGGTCTTTCTGTCTGCTCTTTTCACAAGTCTGCCAACTTGGTAGTCACCGTTGATCTCAGCAGTGCTTGATTTCCTCCTTTTTTTATACACCAAAAGTTTCCCAGACTTTGCTCTGATGTTGTGACCATATAAGGTGCTCTGACTGAAAATAATTGGTCAGCTCACGTAACGTGTGCACTTTTTTCTTGTGTATTTATTTATTTATTTTAAGCAAACATGACGTCTTTGTAATGGTGGCAAACAAAAAAGAGCTCTTTTTTTCCCTCCCTGTGTGTGTTTGCCGAGAGCACCCTACAGAATGACCTCAGCTCTGTCCTCCCTTTCTCTCTCTCTCTCTCTCACACACACACACACACACACACACACACACACACACACACACACACACACACACACACACACACACACACACACACACGAGTGTCTCAACTTTCCAGACTGAAAGGCCTTTGAGTTTTCGGAGAGAAAAAGAAACGTGTTAACAAACAGTGGGTGAGTGGTCTGCTCTGGTAAACCCATCGCTCTGATGTTGGAAGCACATAGAAGGGCAGGAGAGACTGTGGATTTGGATGTATTCTAACATATAATTTAGCCCAGATTTATTTGATGGGATGTTGTAGTAAGTATGAATGTATGGCCAATTACTTTTTTCTTTTTTCATGAAATGAAAACGGACACAGTGGCAACACACCATGTTGTCCTCAGGAGACTGGTTACAAAACGCTCAGTCATAAAGGGGGAACAAAAGTAGTGTTTTAGCCAGAGAGCGCACGTTAAAGTGCAGTCTTTAGCCCATGATTGAACGTCTCCTTTCTGGCTTTGGCGAGAGTTTCATTACTGTTGCATCAGGCAACTCTTGCAGCCGAGCGTGTGATCACAGCTGTCTCAGAGGAAATGCTCACCCTGCAGGCGTCCCCAATCTAAACAAGCCGCTCTGTCCCGGACCCAACTGCAGAGACATTTCTAGAATACTTTTCTGCCTCCTGGCTCAGTACAGGGGCCTTAGACAGAGAGAGCAGGGAGAGAGAAAGAGAGAGAGAGGGAAAAGGGGGGAAGGGGTCGGATGACTAGGAGGAGGTGAAGAGCAAAACCTCTGGGACCTTTGAAAAGTTGCAGCGGCTGGAGTGAGCGAGGGAGGGAGTGGCTTGGAGTTTCTTCTTCCGCTGTCTGACTCTTTCCCTTGCTTTCCTGGCACAGTCATCCTGTCATATGCTTGCAAGTCACTGCCGTCTCTGCTCTTGCTCTTGCTCTTGCTCTTTTTCTGATCTGATTTTTGATCCTTCTAATAAGCTACTCTGTACTCTATTGCTTCCAGTTCCATCTCATTGTTTATTCTGTTATTTTCCTCTCCATCAAAATCATTTTCGCTTTCCTGTGCCAATCGCTTTTATCTGGCCTTCCATTCAAAATTATACCAAGGGTAACCCACCCCCACCCCTCTTCTCCTTATCATAGTACTTTGAAATCCCCCACCCCATGCACACCCTTAAATTTCTCTCTCTCTTATAAACACAAACACACTTTCTCTATATCTCTCCTCCATTTCCTCTCTTTCCCTCTGTCCTGTAGCAGTTACAGCTCTGCACTCTGGGAGTTGAGGCCTGTGCAGGGGCTTTGATTGTCAGTGCCAATGCTGGCTTTCTGCGTGAGGGGAGGGGAGGAGAGGGGGGGGGGGGGGACGACACAGCCTGTGCCAAGATGGCAGCCATTACCGGAGCTTTGTCTGCACACCATGTCTGTCTACCTCCCAAACTGCTAGGACCTCTTTTGTGCCTTGCTAAATATAGAGAGCCAAGGGCACGCCTGCCGGGAGCTTCATATCAGCTCGCTGTGGATGAGACTGAGCACTTGGCATATTGTCGAGTGATGCTAAAGGCTCTGTTAGGTGTGTGTGTGTGTGTGTGTGTGTGTGTGTGTGTGTGTTTGTGTAAGTTTGTGGCATACACTCACAAGCGAACACCGTTGTGGCCTAGTGTGATCCACTGTTCTGTTCTCTTGCTCTTTTGTCTCCTTTGAGATGCGGCCGACGGTGTCATAGACAGATCTGTCCATCACCATGGGAACTGTTCCAGTGTCACCATCAGACTGACCCCCTCCTGGTTGTCTGTGATTCACGGTTGGCACATAAGGGAGTGTAGTGTGTGTGTGTGTGTGTGTGTGTGTGTGTGTGTGTGTGTGTCTGTCTGTCTGTGTGTGTGTCTGTGTGTGTGTGTGTGTGTGTGTGTGTGTCTGTCTGTGTGTGTGTGTGTGTTTGTTGAGAAGGAAAGGTCTGCAAACAGACGTTGTCGGCCACCTCATTATCATGCTTCTGTCGTTAAAAATAGGGACTCTAAGATTAAATGTCATGTGCTTCAGACAGATCAAGAGCTGAACATTTCATAAGCAGGAGCTTTTGGAGTTGAGAAGAGGGTTTAATCGGAGCTTCACCAGGGGAAGCCAGACGCACAGGAAAGTCTCATAATGGAGGTTCAAACACAGTAAACAGCTTGAGCACAACAGGAGGCGTACCCCAGCGAGCTTGTCAACACCAGCAGGGGGGAAGAGAGAGAGAGAGAGAGAGAGAAAGAGAGGGAGAGAGAGAGAAGGTGGGAACATCAGGAACAAAGCCCCCATTCACCAGGAGGAAACGCAGCCCCAGATGCCGAGTTTTATTGTGTGAGCAAGCCAAACAAATGCATAAATTGGAAAGAATTATCCAATTTTTATCCAAGTTTTTCCCCTACTCAGTGTTGTTATACATACAGTGTGAGTTGGCGCGCTTTTATTTTAGTCTCTCTTAGTGTTTTTCCATTTTAAGAATTCTTGTTGAATTCTGTCTCTCCGGAAAGAAATCCATTCTCATCTTGCCGAGTCATGCAAACTGCTCCTGTGCGCTGCTGCGCTGTCCCGTCGGTGCTTCTCGTGGAACACTGAGGAATGCTGATTTAATTAGTCCGTGCTCAACTCCGTTAATAGACTCAGCCCATGACTACTGAGGTGGGCCACTCTCCCGAGACTCCTGCACATTGCAGGCACTCCAGGAAGATGAAGATGAGGAGGAGGAGGAGGAGGTGGTGAGGGGTGTCTGGCCTGAGATCACTCCTAGCCTAAATTGTGAGCAATGCGCATATTTGAGATAAAGAGTAAGGAATGTGAGATGGCTCCCTCCCTTCCTCCCTCCCATCCTTCAGCCCCCAGAGCTGAGCTACTGTGACCTTCAGAACTGAATGCCATTGCCAGGTCATTGCTGCAGGAGGAATTCTTCCTCACTCAAGGATGCGTGACTCGGTTTCTCATAAATTAGCTCTCATCAACACTTTAGTCAAGATATTAAGACAATTTCTGGAATTAAGAATGTGAAATAACGTGTATTTCGCAGTACACCTCATTCTTGTGTAAAATGCAAAGTGGCCGGTCATGTTTTCATGCTCATTATTGGCTTATAACTAGGGTGGCCAAACTTTTTGGGTTTCGGGCCATATGCTGAGTAAGCTGCTGAGGTCCAATGACAAGTAAGAGCACCAGTTTTCAACCAATTACAAGTGAACCATCAACCATAACAAATATTGATATTAAAGTGATAGTTTGGTGTCATTCAAGCATAACCCTGTTGCACGAGCCTGCTGACCGCACCAGATAGTCAGTGGAACTTCCAATAACATTGACCAGACATGAATGCAAATATGAACAAGCACTTTATAGAGTCAATGGCACCAAAATCATTCAAAATGGAAAGTAAGATTAGTGGTGCTGCGGTTGACTCAATGTAAATTGCTTGTTTGCATTTGAGCTCTCCTTATGTCGACGTTGTTCCAAATTCGTACCAGTGCAGTCAACAGACTTGTGCAATTTGTGCACTTTTTTCTTGAAAGACACCAAATCTTCACTTTAATTTTAATAACAGGCCACATTGCCATCTTCCATGGAGCCCACCATGATGTCTAAAAAATGTTAAAGGGCCACAATTGGCCACTGGGGCTTTAGTTTGGTCACTCTTGTCTTATACAGTATAATGTGAGGTCATCATCTTAGTTCTCCCATCCTCTACATGGCAATGAGCTGGCCTCCTGTAGCCTAACCAGACAATTCCTCTCATGAATAGGGTCTGGCCTCGTTCCCGTGGGGATTATTCTAGTCTTCCTATTCTAATGGGTGTAGACTTTTGGGTTAATTTTGAAACCACTGGAGCAGCAACTATTTTAGCGTCATCACAAATACAGTCAGTCCCTGCTGGTTGCTGACTGATGTCTGCTTAGAATAGCCCGTCATTTCATCTCGCTAATGTCGATTCCAGACTATAATCTAAACGAAAACTAATCTGAGAGCAGTGAGTGGGTGGAGGCAGGCCACAGTATGTCTCTCCCTCTGTTGGGCAGTGCAGCAGATTGTTTTCAGCAATTCATTTCACGCCTGCTGCCTGCTGCAAAGTTGGGCCGGTACCTTTGTTTGATGGGACGGAAAACATCCCACTGCCTACACACGCCACTGTCTGTTTCAAACTTGTTCCAGAATCATCCACTATGTGAGTCTCTGTGGAGGATCTGTATGGCTCACTGAACACAGCTGAAAATGAAAGGCAGGAATTGCCTGAATGAAAGCTGTTTGCTGGCTGTAGATCCCCCCCACCCCCTTTCACTTCCTCGCATGCGAAAAATGTCTTTCACTTCAAAGATCACATTGCCCCACATCCAAAACTTTGATCCATCTTGGATGCCTTAGGAAGCAACTAAGTGCACGTATCTGTTGCCCCGTCTTTGGGCCCCGCAAGGCTTTCTGTTACATCTGAGTAGGAATTAATGGCCGCCATGGACAAGGATGAAGGTCAGCTCCTTGTGCACTCTCTGGAGAGCTGGCCTTTCAAGTGAGTGTGAATGAAACACTGTCTCAAGTAGGGAAAAAAAACAAGGCTACAGTTCTCAAGAGTCTTGTTCTTCTGTGCTGGTGACAAGTCACGGTTTCCAGAAAGCCTTTTTCTACCTACCCAGTAGTGTTTCTTATGAAGTCATAATGGCTTATCTCAGGTTGTATGAAGTAGACTCCTCTCTTTTTTTTCTCTATCTCTTTTTGTCTCTTTCTTTTGGTTGTCATTTTTCTTACAGAATAGGAAATGAATGCAGGGCTTGACTTTCCATGTCAAAGGATAGGAAAGGTCAAAGGAAGGGAAGTAAAATAAGCTGGTAATGTGTAATGGGTGGCATGCCCTGGCCAGTAAATGATGATCTTTTCTCTATCTTTCATATTTGAACTGACGTGGTGCAGTGAAATTACATGTTCCGCTAGCCATAATGCTCCATCATCATGGATTTTTTTTTCGCCTGTCACACCCATAGTCATTACTGTAATTGTTGCAGAGCAGGGGAAAGTTGGTTGATGATGTTGGTGGTTTATATAATCTCATTCAATTTTGTTTACCCCTTTATCTGCTTCTCTCAGGCAGGAAGTGATGGCGAGAGTATCGGCAACTGCCCCTTCTCCCAGAGACTCTTCATGATCCTGTGGCTCAAGGGTGTCGTCTTCAACGTCACCACCGTGGACCTGAAGAGGTGAGACCATCTCTCTGGCAGCAGCACCCAACCCTTACACACACACACACACACACACACCAAACTTGTCATACAGTACATGCCTCATCTCCACAGGAGTTTCTCCACCGCCCTGTTTCTCTCTCTCTCTCTCGCCCAGCTCCCTAAATATCTCCAGGCTCCCGTCCCTAGCTTTGAGATTCCTCTCCTCTCCTTCCCCCTCTCCCTCTCCCTCCCCTTCCCTTCCCTTCCCTTCCCTAGTGAGTGATTCCTGCAGCGTCTCCTCTGCCAGCCCCTCCTCACTGCTCTGAGTGGCTGGGCTGGGCTGGGCTGGGCTGGACTGGAGCAGCTGGGTCTGGCCCTCCTCAAAACCACCTCCCCACCACTAGAGCTGCTCATCTGCTTTTCCCATGACCCTTCTCATCTCCGAGAGACCGAGAAAACAAACACGTTGGATCTGGGCAAAGTCCGTGGGTGACAAACATAAACATCCATATTTATAACAGAAAGTTATTCTTTTTCCTCCGACCAAAAAAAGAAACGCACAACAGCAACCAAAAAACAACAAAAACACAGATAAAAATCTCAGTTAAATCGTTTCAGCACGGTTAAAGCTCCAAAAGTCAAAATCTGTTATTGCCTGGTTACTGCGTGTGCACCTCAACCCGCTATTAAGATTCCCTGCTGATGCGTCATTTAAATGCTCCTTTGGTTTTTCCTCTTCCTGGCTCCTAAACTTGAAGTTAACTCTAGAAGCTATTTTTTTTACATATAAATACATGACTTGACTTCTTTTACCATTTTAAAGACAAAAATAGTTTTTTTTCCATGACGAATTTATACCGATACATATATTTTCTGGGTACTGTCATCTCCAGGAGAGAGAAAAAAAAAATCAAACTTTTATGCTCATAAGATATTGACTCATAACTGGAAGTGCAGTTATGAACTGTTAGAATGTGACATTGTTTCTAGTGTGAGTCACTTGGAGAGGGGCACGGGAGGAATTGAGAGAATGCCGAGAGGGGTCTGAAAAAGACAGTTCCCGCCCCCCTCTCCTTCCCCCTTCTTCCTAAGTGCGGTCTTCTGTTTCTTTCCTCAAACATTTCTTTGTTCCTCCGACCACAGTAGCACACAGACAGATCAGCTTGTTTCCAGCTGAGGCCTCAAACGTCTCCCTTTTTCCACATGAGACTGCCATCCTTACCGCTAAGTGGAATATATCAGACAAAAGTATCACTGTTCATTTTTATTCCAATAAATCAGAGCAGAGTGGAAGGGGAAAGGAGCTGCTGTTCGGTGATATAAAGGAAAGGCTAATACATCAGCTGATGTGGGTTCAATGGTCAGTGCAATCTGTCATCTACTGAATCTGGATTTTCTTTTCACTCATCACTTTTCGTGTGTGTGTGTGTGTGTGTGTGTGTGTGTGCGCATGCGCACGCGCACAGGTATGCTTTGCCCATGAGGATTCTGTTAACTCAGCATGAGGTGGTGCAGTCTTTGCTCCCTCAGGGCAATGGTAGTTTAATAGGTCCCATGTCCGCATCCACCTACTCATATCTCCCCTCCTGTGCCTGAGTGTAGAAAGTTGAGGAGGAGGGGGTGTCTTCCTGTGGTCATGCCAGAGAGTTTAGGTCACTTCCTGTTGTTTTCTGCCCAACAGCCGGTTGGTACAATCATTTTGTTCCAGACGGTAGTTCTTGAAGGAGATCAGAACTTTGCATTCGGTAGTGAACATTTAGGAAGTGAGCATAGCCAACACAAACAGAGTTATCTGCCCTTTGAACACCATGCACATTAACTTTCTAGAACTTTTTCATAATATTCTTAATCTGTTGGATAAGAGCTGTATGAACTTTCAAGGCTCTCTAGCGGAATGGGATCTCCATTGATGAGCAATGTCAGTGGCTGCAGAGCTAAATCACTCAATGCTAACCCTTTGGTTGGCTAGTGTGAGGGTTGGGCAAGAGAAGCATTGTGTTGGTGGCCTTTCATCATATTCTCATTATCCTCCCAGCACAACACAACACAACACAACCATCTCTAGCCTCTGTGAGACATCTGGAACATGATGTTCGCATTCAGTGTCCTGAGGCGTGATGGCGCGCGAACACACACACACACACACACACACACACACACACACACACACACACACACACACACACACACACACACACACACACACACACACACACACGTGCAAATACAGTCTTTCATCCTTTGAGAGATCCACCCACACAGCCACAAACAGTCACTAAACACACACACTCCCTCACATGACCCACCATGCTGATAGTGCAGTGCGGCACAGCAGCGCAGTACAGTGCTGTGTGGAGTGGTGAGCTGGCTTGTGTGGCCTGGAGAGGTCTGGAAAGCTCCCGTGTGGCACCAGCATGGAGGAAGGCATTGTTTCACCAGAGGCCCTCATCCAACATGGTCATCCCGTCTCTCTCTCTCTCTCTCTCTCTCTCTCTCTCTCTCTCTCTCTCTCTCTCTCTCTCTCTCTCTCTCTCTCTCTCTCTCTCTCTCTCTCTCTCTCTCTCTCTCTCTCTCTCTCTCTCTCTCTCCCGTACAGTCAATCAACACAGAAGTGCTAAGAACCAGAAATGGAACGTTTCTCACCTACCTAATGGGCTTGTTTATGTTCCCAGTCGCCCTGTAAATGCTCATTAAGATTTCATCAGTCACAGTGTAGTGGTGGTTTGTTTATTCCACAAACACAAGCCAAAGTGCAGTGATGATATTTCTTCATACTTCAAATACTATTAAGTGAGGCCATGGTGCTGTGGCCCCAAATACTGTTGCAGTGCCTCAGCCTGTATGTGCATACAGTACTTTAAGACCACTGTATGTCAAACTATGTCCACTGAAGGTTCTTGTTCAACCAGGTCATGTCATAGTCATAAGTGCTAAGTCATAACTTCTAGACAACTGGATTACTTTTTGGAGCTTGTAGACGCTTGGATGCATGGAGCTTGGATGAGGGGTAAAATATTTTCAAGCTATATTTTTAGTGTCAAGTTCAGTTGCCTACAACGTAGCGCGTATGAAGATCATCTTTATATATTTGAGTATTTCACTGATGTGTTTAGTCAAGATATGACATTCTGGCTAGTTCCACTGGTCCACACTACATAACTACACTACTTCCTTGGCCACTCCGCCACCCTCATAAGATCCATCTTGAAATCCCATTATCCACTGAGTTTCTAACACTGCGCTGTGCTGGTTGTCCTCAGGAAGCCAGCCGACCTGCAGAACCTGGCCCCAGGAACACATCCGCCCTTCATCACCTACAACGGAGAGGTCAAGACCGACGTCAACAAGATAGAAGAGTTCCTGGAGGATGTCCTTAGCCCCCCCAAGTGAGTCTGAGAGCAGCCTCATATAGGCCTATATACAATGGGTATGAGAGGGGGAGGGATTTGTTTTGTTTTGTTTTTTTGTGGCGATATAGTGTTACACATCAGCGTTGGCCTCACTAAGCCACTTGCAGTCTGTTGATCTTTTTCAAGCAGTCCACCATGAAGTCTGAATATAAAATGTAATATGGCCAGTTGTTAAATTGTCCTAATATTATATCATTGTGCATCATAGTCTCAGCAAGGCCACAGTGATTTAGAACAGCATTGCCATTACCAAAAATATGCCTGTATAAGTGTGGCATGTTTGTCAATAGTATCATTTAACACTATAACGTCATACAGTATAGAATGTTTTACACAGCATGGGGGTTTTCTAACAAACGGAACAGAATTTTTTTTTTTGCCACATCTGTTATACTTGAATGGCTAATATTTTAGTTGAGTAGGGTTGTGTATCTGATTCCATTTTTATTCTGCTTATCAGTTCTGGTACCTGTTAATTCTTCATTTTGCTTCCAAGAAGTTAATATCTTCTTAATCCCATCAGTAGTCTTTACCTGGCCATAACTGAATCAATTCATACAGTAGATAAATGGACACGATTGGCAACACTAAATCTAACATTTCTTAAATATTTTAAATAACATTATTTTTGGCCCATATTACCGGTACTTCCTGACCGCCTCCAAACCCACATATTACCAAATCTTCTACTCAATTCTTTGATTTTCGGGTTCGGATTTTCAGTTAGAGGACTTGTACTTGTACAGGACCTGGTACTTTGAGTGGTATTTAGCAGACGCTCTCATCCAAAGTGGCACTACATACATGGGTGTTGGGAAACAAACCCTGGATTGTTTGGTTGTCAGTCGAGCAAAGTAACTGCTGCTCAACCTCACCTGTGTCTTAGCTGAGTGCACACTGCACAGACATTTTTTTTTTTTTTTTTTTCCTTTTTCTTTTACCTGCTCTAATTTATTTAATCTATCACAAATTGCCTGATGTATTTTGGGCTTTTAAATTCTTCTTTAAATTAGTAAGGTAGTGTTTCTATTTAGTGAGTTGTTTTGGATGAAGGCATCTGCCATGACCATAATGAGGTTATGACCATGTAGCACCAGCTGCGGAGATGGATTTTTCTAAGTGCATGTTTGTGTCTGATTCAGGTATGCCAAGCTTGGTGCCCGCCATCCCGAGTCCAACACAGCAGGAATGGACATCTTTGCCAAATTTTCAGCTTTCATCAAAAACTCCAAGCCTGATGCCAATGAAGGTGAGTCACAGTCATTGACTGAAGCTTAAAATATTCTTATATTCCATTGAACTCTCACACACTATCAAGCTACAAGACTATGACATCATTAACTGTCAGGGAAGGCATTATGAGCAAAGATGCAGTATTTGTGTTCGTAGCAAGGTCTGTAGATTGGAATGAAACAAGTAGCCAGTCATGAGATAAAAGTGAAAGAGATCAGAGACGGGGAGCGACAGAAAGAATGGAAAGAGGGATATATGAGGGCGATATGACACGATTGTCCCAATGGGTCAAATGACGCAACTTCTCCGCAGTTCCCCGAGATCTGTGCTCTGAGCACTGCCAGCTGCCTGTTACCCAGGTCCTGCACCCGCTATGCCCTGCCCCTCTTGTTTGCCCCGGCCTATTACCCTCTCCACACAGGGCCCCTATTGTATAAGCTGCTTGTCGCTTCTAGTCCCACATTTAATCAGCCAAGCAAAAGGCCCAATTAACATACATTTGTTGTTTTGGTACAGGGAGAAAAAGAAAATCCACTTGAATAAATCTGTGCAATCATGGAGGTTAATCTTTAAAACAAGAAAAGAAAAAAACGGCACGGTGTGCCCTCCTATAAGCTGGTTTCTGAAACACTGGGGTCAGCTAAGACTGTCCACGCTAGCTTAGCCTGGCATGGGGAAAGTAAACAGAGAGGGCAAACATAGTTCTGCTGCTTCACTTTATACTGACTGATAGATAAGGACAAGCTTGTGTACACAACCCGGCCGGCACACATCTTTTGACACGACACAGAGACTGAGTGAACCTTACATGATGTCTAGTGTGCAGACACAAACACACACACACACACACACACACACACACACACACACACACACACACACACACACACACACACACACACACACACACACACACACACACACACAATAGATGTTAAAGATATCCAGGGCTGTCATGAAGTCATGTTCTCTAAAAGTTGGGAAGATAAGACCATGTGACCAGGACTAAAGTGGCTTTGGTTCATGTTTAACCTTCTGCTGCCCCCGTGTGGACTGAATTGGAGTTACTTGTAGTGTCAGAGGATGGAGCGGAAAAGAGAGGAAGTTGTTTTATTGAAGTGATAAACAATATAATCTGTAATAAAAATATGACTGTGTGTTACGCCTCAGTCAATATCAGATTAAGAATGGAACATTTTGCTATTTTGTTTGTTTCGTCACGTGGTAATCAGCTCTGGAGCGAGGTCTGCTGAAGACTCTGCAGAAGCTGGATGAATACCTGCGGTGCCCACTACCTGACGAGATCGACCACAATAGCATTGAAGACGTCAAGGTGTCGAGCCGCAAGTTCCTCGATGGGGACGAAATGACACTCGCTGACTGCAACCTTCTCCCCAAACTTCACATTGTCAAGGTACTTGCAGTGATTGCAGACAGAGGGAGCAGTTTGTTTGGTTGTTATTTATGACACTATAATTATGATGATAATTATGTAAGAAGTCATGAGTTGTCAACCAGGACCACTTTGTTTTTGTTATTATTATCTGCTTAAGTCAGTAATATTAATAATTACAATGCTTCAAGTAGTAGCCAATATAAAAGATGTAAACTTTTACCCCATTTTGTGTGTGGTGTGTAGTGTGTACTGTATGTTTGTGTGAGAAGGAGAGGAACAACAATGATTGATGTTTGAATGTGAATGCCTTCTGTTTTAATTGTAATGTAATCATTGGAACTTCTTTTTTTCACGTCAGGTTGTGGCCAAGAAATACCGGGGCTTTGAGATGCCCAAGGATATGACGGGCATCTGGAAGTACCTGGGCAATGCCTACTCCCGTGAAGAGTTCACCAACACCTGCCCCAGTGACAAAGAGATCGAGATTGCTTACGGTGATGTGGCCAAGAGGCTCGTCAAATAATCTCCTCATCCCCACCCCCTCACCCACAGCACTGGGACTGGTCCTTGATTACACAAGAAAGAAAGAGAAAAAAAACATGGACTTTTTTTCCCCATTCTGTCACTATTTAGAGAAAACCCAATGCATGATTTATTTTTCCCTGTTGTTTTGTTTTATTTACTTTTTTGATCCTTCCCTTTCCTTTAAAAAAGAAAAAAGAAAAAAAAAACCTCCTGTTGTCAACACCACTTTCTGAGGTTCTTGATATATCTCACTGACTATGTTCCTTTTTTTATTATTATAATCTTGGAGTAGTGAAAAAAATGGCGAGACGGTTGGGAATACTACCAGCTGTTGCGCACCAGAGCTTTATGTACACACATACTCCGTGTATCGGTTTGACTGAAAGTACTTCCATGCTCCTGGATACGTCGACTCATACTAGATGAGTTTGTGGCGGTTTAAAAATATGAAAGAAAGAAAAAAAAAAAGAAAACAGAATGGCTTTTTTGAGGCTTGCAGAGTTATAAAATATTAATTGAATTCTCTTTATTTTTCAGCTGAGTAAGTTTAAACAGTGTTGTAAGCTCCAGTGTTTTTTGCTGAAGGTTGTTAGCGAGCAGTGCAGTGGCTTTTTGTGCTGAAGTGTAAAGATTCAGCTGTTAGTTAGATCAGCGAGCAGACTGGGACACCCCTGTATAACTAAGGCCCCATTCTCAGGTAGACTTCCATGGAAACCAATGAGGTGACCTTGTTATTTTCTGCCGTACTGTTTCACAGAGTCCCCAGACCTTTTCCTGTTCTCAAGGAGTAAAATCGGCACGTGTATAAATACAATGATACAATAGGCATCATTAAACAAGTGTGCCCTGTAAACTGATATCGGGTCAGTTAGCTCCTGTTTCTATTGTGGAATCTAGGAATGAAAGTCTAGCCTGATGAACTATGATGAAACTTGTTTGAATTTTTTCCAAATTATTTTTGAGCGCAACACACTGGTCTCTATTGGATCAAAAACTCGAAGGGAACATTTTTGTCGTTGTTAATGATGCATTTGTTGAGTTGGCAGTTTGAAGCTTAAAGTGCTCCGCAGTTTAACAAAGGGTGAGTTTTTAGCTGTGATCCTAGGGTGGAGCAGTAGTTAGCTGAAAGCTATAGAACATCAATGGCTTTTTACTCATGTATTTAAAGTTCTTTTTTTATTATTGTGTCCTTAACCAGGATTCTGGGAATTCACCGTTATGTGGCTATAAAACTGAATTTGTAGCAACAAAAATACACCTTTTCAAAATGATAACTCCATTGGAGGAGGTGCCCTTTAGGATTCATGTTTCTATATCATATTACACTGTTCTCTTTTTAAATGATATTCATGCAGAAATAATATACTGTTACTACTCACAGCAAACTGTAGCTTGGATCGACGAAAGGTGACGTAACTTTTTTTTTTCAGGTTCCCATCTTTCAAATGTAGTCATTCATCCATTTTCAGATTGTAGAGGGATTTTGTAAATATTTTTTTTTTCCAAGACTGAAATGTAAATTTTATATGTTCACTTCAGGGTGAAGTAGTCATATTTTACATACATTATGTCCATACAGTACTCCTTGGGCCTTATACATTTTCTCATGTCAAAGAACATGACTACTTTTGAAAGTCTAGGTTGAGAGAACTGCAGACGTTTGTTTTTAGACAGGTCCCTGAACAATACATATTCACACCACAAGAATAAAACCTGACTTTCTGCATGTAGTGACCTGTTGCCTTTCTAGACCATGACAGGAATGACTGTAAATCCGAAAGACTCATTCGTACACGCCCAGATGTAGTGCAGTGACCACAAGTTCACTGACAAAGTAACACTGATGTGCCTTTGAAGTACCTTCTCAGCAACTCCGCTCGTCTGTGTTGCCCTCCTATTTGGTGAAAGAGGGAAGTTACCCTCCCTCTCTCCAATGGCTTCTCACTCTCTGCACCTTTGCCATGTTTCCTTTTGTTATTTTTATTATTATTTTGTATGTCTTGCACCATGATCTTGTCATGCCATATCTGTGTGACCTGAATCACTGGTGATTGATAATGAAAGCTCTGCATGTTGGCCATCAAGCTCTCATCAATAAACTGCTGGCAGCTAGTAGCTCTACATTTTCTTTTCTTGTCTTGCTCTTATGAAAACGTTCGGTCGGGGGTGGTTGGCGCAGATGAAAGAAATGTTTTGTACAGCACCTCAGCGAGACACCAGCAGTGGGCAAAGTAGAATTACAGGTAGAGACGAGACGTTCAACCTGGTAGTTTGTGTCAGCCTCCTGGATTCGCTCATTATCCCAGATTCCTCCAGCAGGAGGTAGAATTAATGAGAGATCCCAGTGCCTGGGAGGAGCAGAAACAGTCTGTAGAACCTTCCGGAACAATCCCCATCTTACACCTCTGGCTGACAATTAGCTCAGTGGATGCAAACATGAAGACAAAGGCATCTTGGTCCAACCTGGGATATGACGGTTTGAAGTTTGATAAGCCATTAAAAAAAGCTAGAGGATTCCAATTACACCTTTCTTAGCTGATATTAATAGGGAGTTCAATATTTCTTTTGTTCCATACTTCAAAGCTGAATTTCCAAGAAGACTTGACTTGCTCTGATACAGAAATGATGGAAGAATAATTTTATCATGTTATTTACAATTTCAAGGTCATATTCTCAAGTTATCCTATATGTTTTCTTGTGTTCATAAGCGGATGTTCAGAACAGAGGCTTGGCCAGAGTAGACCATTCTGAATATAAGTTGAGAATTTCAGAGAGCAGAAGCCAATAAGTTGCCAGAGGTCCTCCTCCACTACTTTAAGTGCCCTTGGCCATAGGAAACACGACTGAATCTCATAGGCTACTATTACACCAGAGGCACATTTTAATGTGATTTTGACACTCTCACACTCTCACACATCTTGACACACAAAAGTATAAAAATGTGCCATGATGAGCTTGTGTATTAATTATTTAAACGTAAACTGATAAAAATATCTGAATGTTGTAGACAGATTCTGTTCTTTTCACCAACTCACTGAAATTCTGCAATGACAACAAAAGGCAAACCTGTAGCTTGAATCAGGTACACTAGAGGGCACCGGAGTGTAGCGCAAGTGAAGTTCTGTTTGAGATGTTTTCCTTGGTAACAGCATTGACCCCAGTTATCACCTTCACTCATTATAATTGTCTAAATAATTGAAAACCATATACCTAGGCAACAAAAATATAGCTTCATTACAAAGGCCTGCCTTTCCTATGCCAATTAAGAAAATTCTACACCTCAATAAACGGATATATTCAAGGTGGCAGTGTGTAGCTGCTTTTAAGAAAAAATGATTGAAGAAAAAAAAAAACGAAAGAATTTTGCCACTTTCTCTAGCCTACTGTACACCCTCCATTTTGAGTATGTGGGACTGGGGTGACAATAGGACCTCTGTATTGAGAGGAAAACGTCAGCCTGTGGGCAACCGTGCCCAGACTCTTACACAAACCAGATGTGTACTATGCCTTCTGCCAGATGTGTGGTGGGGCACTGCAGTCCCCCGGCAGCCTGGGACTTTAGCCATACCTTGTGGGCTTAATATTGAAGCTTGTTTACCTCACACAAAGGAACACAAGTGAAGCAGTGGTGGATAGCTGTGTGGATGAAACAAGTACATATGCCAAGTGGAAAGAAAGAAAAAGTTGAATGACAAAAACTACACTGCAAAAAATTGCTGTTAAAAAACACCGAAATTCCAACAGTAAGCAACTGTATTTCTTGGATACAGTTGAATACTGTTAAACTACACTATTTATCTAAAGCATGCATGATATTGTACATACTACTGTGGAATTACAGTAATTCTAAAAGCTGCATGTGCTTCCAACTGAAATTTCTCAGAAAAAAACATGGCAGACAGAAGCTGTGGTTTTCTGGCTTCATCAGCAACCTTAAAAGTAAGTATCTGAAGGACTATTGTCATTAAATGTCTTAAGATTGCATAATATAGAGGTGTATTGTGTATATGTCAACATTTTTTGTTGTTTGTTCGATAACAGAAATCATTTCAGTAGGGATAGTAATGTAGGCTAGCCTAAGCTTAACTCGACCGACCAGAGAAGGTCAGATGTAATTTGAATTAGCCACCAGGCTATGCTGGATAATTAACGATAGCTCGCTAATTTCAAGGCTACAGACGTAATTTAACTAAGCAGGCCGGATCACTTTAAAATTAACCCTGTGTAACGGAGTCAATAAATAGTTTTTGTATTTTTTTTGCATCCTGCATAGATTAGTCAGGACTTTTAGGCTACATCGTAGACTGTGTTAGACCTGCAATGTGGGTTAGCAGGAGGTAGAGCTTCACTGCAGCAGATAGGTTCAGACAAGTGCAGGGTCCCTTTTAAAATTCAACAAACGTCATATTTACACTGTATTAGTTCCACCAAGTAATTTCCATAGTCTATTATTTATTGTGGATAAGGTCACTTATAAATAGCAATTGTGGTATGTTTTCTATTGTATTGATGTTTATGTTTCGTTTTGTATTTTCGTTTGACCTTGAACAGGTGCAAATTAGCAAGACATGGACTCCCCGACACTCACTACTTTCATTCCCGTCGACATATTATGGAGGTATCAAATCAGATTTGTAGTGGGTCAGAAATCTCAACTTCATTGTCTTTTTTTATTGAGTTCGTTTGAATAAATCAAGAAATCGCCAACATTGTGGATTATTTACAGTTGCTGTTCGTGTATGGTGTTGAAGTAGCCAACAGCCTTAGCTACGCCATTAGCAACTGCTAACAACCCTACGGAGATGACAACTTTGTAGAAAGGTATGACATTGGCAAAATATTTATGTGCTTTTATTTAGCCTTACAGTACATGTATGTTAAAACTTGTGATTGTTTAACGATTCTCATGAACCATGAACTCTTATAAATCAGGACATAGCGTTAGCCATACACATTAGCTTGTAAGCTAACGCTAATCACATAACCTGCATTGATTTAGCTATTTAGGCTAATGTTTGCTAGCGGGATCTGAGCTAATTTAGCTAATGTTTGCTAGCGGGATTTGAGCCTCCATTACCTTAAAAACGATTGCAAGTCATGGTCTTTTTCAACTAATATCTATTCTAGGGCACAAAGGTACATTTCCGTTGGTGAATCTAAATGTTTGCTACAGTTATTTTTAAACTTCGTCAGCTAACGGACCATTGAACCAATAACCACGTCACGTATCTCTTTCTGGATTATTACCGAGGCAGTGGGATGAAGCATAAAGCGCTATTTAATTCCCAATGCCTCTTGTAAGCCATATATTAACATATTATGATGTTTAGTGAGCGCATTTGGACATGCAATCAGGAGGAGGATAATTATATTTCTTGACAAATACTCTGATGCGACGCTGTTACGTTTCTGTGGGCTCATTGCATGAAGCGGTCAGAAACTTCGTAGCTCCGTGGCGTACCCCTTGAGACACTCTGGTCCTACCGAGTACCCCCCGCACCAAAAACACCTTGAAGTTTTTGCTTAGTTATTGCTGAATTAACAAAATGTTAGCACATACATGCAATTTAATAGCATAAGGGGGTATAGGGGATAGTTTTTAGATCTTTCTCTATTATTTTTATGCTGGTGAGAACTGAAAACCCATTCACAGATTAGTTTTGTGTACCCCCTAGAACCCATCCAAGTACCCCAGTTTGACAACCACTGTAGCTGATTGACCGGATGTCATACATCTGTATCCCAAAGTCCTAAGTGTCTCTGGTATCCCCAGTAATGGCCTCAGGAAATTTGTGGATATGATCACCTTTGAGAATTCAATTAAGAAATAGAGAAGAGATATAAAGTATTTCTCTCAGTGCATTAACTCACATCCACACCTACATTATATTTGTTCGATACATTTTTCTCCTTATGGAATTTATTTAGTTTATCTTCGTGACAAACACTCCATGTGAGTAATGTAGCCCAAAGTAGAATAGTAAAGTTTGAACGCTGCAATTTAAGTAATTGAACAGGAAGAGTTTTAGCAGTTGTAGCAGTTTCCACTACCTCTGATACTCACTGCTTTTATTCCCAGTGACCCATTGTGCAGGAGCAACAGGCCTAACCTTGCTTCATCCACCACCTGGGAGTCTCATTTATTGTACAACACAACACAGAAGCTGAGGGTCCAGTAGCACATGCACAAATAAAGGGCATACTTAACAGACTGTACACCCTTTTTCAGGTAAATCCTCTTCACCAATGCACTACAGAATTTTAAATGGACATTAAACTATGTTATAACACCTTACCAAAGCCATTTGTTATGGATGATTCTGTCATTGTGCTGATTATGGATTATTTGTGCTTTACACCAACAGGGTCAGCTTTCCTGGACAAAAAATAACACTGAAGTCTGACTCCCACCGCATCCATGTTTTGAGGTAAGGTTTTGACATGATATAGTATGTGCAATGTGTGTTTGTGGTTTAGATATGGAAATTCAATTTCAATTTTAACTCCCATTCCAGCTCTGGTTAAAATCATTGTGCATATGCCTTTATTAGAAAAAAGAATTTAGTTCAACTTTGCGCTGTACTCCGTCAGTATATGTTGTGAATTATTAGAGCCTAGAGGAGAAATGCCCAGTGTCATTCTTTTGAAAATGTTTTTTTCATTGCCAGAACCTTGTGATCCCTTCTTCACTGTTGCCGAAAAGACAACACCTTTGCCACAGTGGATGTTGCAGAGAAGGACAGTCAAAGACTTTTTTTCAAGGTGACACAAATGTCCTAACTGATGGACATTTACTGCTGCCATCATATTTTCACATTCCATATTAGCACTAATGAAAATGTTGCTTTGAAGTAGCCTAGAAATCTAGACGTACTAGCGGCGGCAAATAAATTTGCTCAGCCTGTACGTCTAGCAGCAAGCCATAGGGAATTTGTGTGTTTAGGGCGGGCTTCGCCGAACATAATTGCTCTTTTGAATTGGTGTTTAGATCTTGTTCATTCCTCCGATTGGCCATAGGCTAT